>JAPWLS010002010.1:0-79540 GCA_028551675.1 Tineola bisselliella
CGATCGCGGTGTTCGTAAACGGCAAAAGAGATATCTGCATCCCTCTCACACATGCCTTAACTTTAACACGATAAGAATATAGTTATCTCTCTCTAATGATTGTTTCTTTCAGTCCAAAGTCCAATCTGTATCCATTTGAAGATTGTCAACTGTACTTATTTAAATATTAAGTTTAAACAAACGGAATTATAAGTACAAGTTAAGCAAAGGCAAGTGACGAAAGTTCTCGATTGTTCGTTCATTGTGAAATTTATTATTTTATTATCAATTTACTGAGATTTCGGTGCGACCTTCAGGCTATGATAATCTTGAGACCGGAATTTCATTTCAGTGTACACAAAATTTAATTTAAATAAACGGGAAGGATTGTTCGATTTATACGTCATATTTATTTATTTAATTATAAAGCCTACCTACTAAATTACATTATAACTACATATTATAAAAAGGACTACTATTATATAAACCAAATGAAATTTTAATTATAGGATAGAACGGCATGCTCAAGGTGATAAAGGGATAGATACTACACTTGTAATCAAATTACAAAAATACATAAAAATATAAAACAAGAACCAAATAGATGTAAGGAATAGGGGAGAGGAAAAAAAAGGAATCACAAACGTAAAAAACAAAATTAAAATACTGGTTAGTTAGTTAGTTGAAGATAGTTAGTATCAAGATGTTTCCTGTATTTTGGCTTGTTGTAGGAAAAAGCATATAAATTATTAGCAGTTTATATTACAATAATTAAACTTAATTTAAAGCTAAGTAAGAATGTATCAACCTTCTAATACTAATATTGTACAGGCTATGATTGGCGAGTTTCTTCTGTTTTCTTCTCGTCATATACCTTTCCGAAATCTGATAGAACTTACCACAGCTCATACACGGGAATCAATGCTGATGTTCTTATGTACTATACTAGACGTCTTTCAAAGGCAAAGCTTAAATATTAGTAGTCCCTCTCGCTCTAGCTTGTAATGTTTCATATAGTTATCTCTGTCTTAATGAATATTAGCGACAACAGACTAAACTACGGAGCATCGGAAGTCTTAACTGTGGATGCAACTGAAAAAGTTACGTACTTCTGTCCTTTTATCGTTGGCCATGACTTTTAAACCACAATAGGTACTATAAAGTCTACAAAGGGGTCAGACTGGAGGCTGCTAAAGGTTTCGTAGGTCGTAAAGGGGATTTGTAGATCTAAAACATGAATAAAACATAATATATATGCTACGTTTATTAACTAGTCATATAATAAACTGCCCGATGATATTAGTAGCCTCCCTCTTTATCAGTTTAAAAAATCATCTAAAGCAAACTTATTCAAAAATCATATTACACGTTAGATGAATATCTTACTGATAATAAAGCTTGGACATAATCTATGTCATTTTATGTTTACCCTTAAGCATACAATAGGATGATAATGCCCCTATACAGCAGCTATTCTTCTACATCATAGTAGATTTATTATATATTATTATGACATTAGTATGTAAGTGGACAATGCCAGTATACAGCAGCTAAATTAAATTGACAATTATTTAATTTATATTTATATTGTCGAGTAAAAGTGCTCTATAGGAGCCCATTTACTAAAAGTAAATAAAAATAAATAAATAAAATACGATTACGATTGTGGTATATCTCGAAAATAAATAAGAAACGAAAAGTTTTATATAGATATTGTAATGAAAAAAACGAATTTTATTTATAGTTTAACAGGTTATGGTTTATTATTTATAGTTTTTTAGTTTATTAGGTTATGGGTTAACATGATCAAAGTGACCTATTAACGAATAACTAATTAATATTTTCGAATCTTGTCATAAGAGCCACGTGTAAAAGAATAAAGAAATAATATCAATACAGTAAGTATTAAAAAATAGGTCACGTACACACTCGAACACACAATGACTTGAGGAAAGTTATTTTATATTACAAAGAAGAACACAGTTCAATTATTACAATACAAGTATGAAGAAAAGACTTTTAGTAAATAAAAAAGTATTTATCATTGGCAGACTTATTCTAATAATTATAGATTACAAAGAATGATCATCTCTTTCAGATGATCATACAATACGTTACGGGCATGTTCTGTCTGAGTATATATTCTGGTATATATATATATATATATATATATATATATATATATATGTGAGTGTGTGTGTGTGTGTGTGTGTGTGTGTGTGTGTGTGTGTGTATATATATTATATATTTCTATCTCTTTTATCTTTCTTCATACTATACATCTAGTTCAGTAACCGGGGTACCCAGTAGGACAGGTTTCTGAACCTAGTACAGGGGCCCTTGCTATTTTTATGTACTAAAATTATTTATTAATAAACTTTTTTTTATTGTTAACGGATAAGTTTCATCTGTTTCTTCTTCTTTTATTAATGGCCTCAGATGTCTAATGAAGAGAATTCTACTAATAACCTAATAAGAATATACAATATTTTAAAACACACATAAACCTCATGTTAAAACGAATAACGAGTTTCTTGTGGTCATCTTCATCATAGAGTTTAACGATGAGCAAGTGCACGCCTTTAGTGCCTATGCTAATAAACGATTTTCATTTCATTTCATTTCAAAAAGATTCATCTCTCTGATCTACTTCTAAGTTTAATTAATTAGTACGTAGAATTGACATTAAATTTATTTTAGACGTTATAATAATTTAAAAATTATTTATTTGCATGCCGTTTGCCCTTTTGTAAAATATGTTAAAAAAATAATATATTATAGCTATCTTTTTTATTTATATCAGTAGGTGTTTATTGATAACTCTAAACATTTTAATGAAATGATTCTCTTATTGCGTGAATTTTGAATCGCCAAAACGCCACCTATCGTTTTTTTATATACAAAACATACTCTTTTCCTTTGTATGAAACTTAATGACTTGCTAATATGTTTTTATCAAGTTTAGAATTTCTAAAACGATTGTTACTAACCTTCAACCGAGAGCCAATTCGTCAAATTAAATGATCTTAAACTGTTACAATAATAAAGAAATATTTTTCATTGAAATTTAAATAGGAGCTTTGGAGTAACCTTTCCGGGTCTCCCTTACATAAATACATTAGGAGGTCATTGTAGGCCCTACTTAAACAAATGACACTTAATTTATTATGCCCTAAAGGTGACACTGAGTTCGGGGAGCAAAATAGACGCTAATTAATTAAGTCATAAGAAAAATTACAGTACAAATGACAACTATGCTAAGACCACAACGTCGTAGTCAAGTTGTAAATTTAAGTAAACAATTCACACTATGCCGGCTCATTTCTTTCGCGCTTTAGAACAATATTTGCAATCATTATTTATTTAATTGTGAATAGTTTTATTTATTGGTAAAAATCGAATGGTTTTTTTTATTTTATATTTTACTAGCTGGCCCGGCGAACTTTGTTCCGCCTTAGAAGCAATAAATAAAGAGATTTTGGATTTTATTAATTCAATTTTTATTAGGAAAAACAGATAAAAAAATCAAGTATTTTAATGATTCTTTATTATTCATGTATTTTGTTGCATAGGTTGCACTCTTTAGTTAACCACCTTGGGATATACGACATTTTTTGTTTTATTATCAAGCGCAAGAACAAACAACGCAGATGGTCTTCCGACCCATGAACATGCCACATATATGATGATTTGACTTGATGACTTGGCATTGCCAACCGAGCCGTTTCACGGGCTGCCTCGCTTTGCTCTTGTGATTGTAAAGCACGAAGTCAAGCCATATTAACGCGGCGTTCTTCACGGGCGATTCCTTGTTCTTCCTCAGTCCTTTCATTCACAATGTTTCGTATCCTTCTTGCATTACTGCTTTGTCAGGAAAGATTCGATCGTCTCGGTCGCGTCATTGTTAATGATGATCATTGACATCACCCCTACCTCGTTTTGATCCACAACTATAATAGGAATCATTCTTCGGCTTCTTGTTGTTACTCACAGTATCGTTTTTCGTTTCCAAACTGTTATCGTTACGAATCATCGTTGTTCTCATCGTTTCCCTTCGCCTAAGTTGATCAGAAGTTGTTTCCGTTTGATTACTCCATTGTTCATTTCTAAAATTATTGTGCGCAGACATTTGTCCGTGGTAACAGTTGTATTCTCTCAAGGACATATGCCAAGGAGTGTGGACATATGCCAAGCTATTATAACAAAAATTGAGATATGTATTGGGGACGAAGGTTTATTTTAGGCATATATTTCAAAAATCTTATAGTTTTACCCCATATTAACACCCAGAGATATATAAATGTATATCTACAATTCCTTCAATATGATAGCTTAGTTAAGTTTGTAAAATATATAAAACAGTGACGAATTAACAAATTTGTGGCAAATTAAACCTGAGTCGAACAGACACAAACCCTTACAAAATAGGTCCAAAAAACGTTGAAAAGAGAACAGCCCGCGTACAGCCAAGTCACGCAAACGTCTAAGGTTCATCTATCATTTTTCTACGCACATACTATACAATAAATAGAAGGTTTTTGGGTTATTTTATCATGAAAATTGTGCGAAACCTGCGCTTTCAGTTGCGCGCGACTTTATACTATTCTATTTAAGATTTAATATGAAGTAATTTCAGCATTCATAAGCTGTTTTTCGTTTATTTTATATTACGAGTATATCCCTTACTAATATAAATGTGAAAGTGCGTTTGTTTGTTACCTTTTCACGCAATAACTACCGAACCGATCATCATGAAACTTTGTACACATAGTTTTGGAGGTACTAGAAGTAACATAGGATACTTTTTATTAAAAAATAAACATTTTTACTATATTTGTTGGCAATCACAACCTCCTTTTGATTTTTATAAATTATATTAAGTTCTATAAAAAATACGACTGCCAATGTCAAGCAGTCCTAATAGAATAGCGAAAAGTGGATTTTTCTTTTGCACGGACTCAAATATATAATATATTGCGAAATAGCAGCAATAATAGTTTCCAATTGACTATAGTTAGTATGATCTCTGATACTTATTTAATGACTTAAATGCGAGCGAAGCCGGGGGTAAAAGCTAGTTGTATATAAAAACTTTAGATAAATATAGAGTAATCGAGTTCTTTTGTCACTGTTATGTCATTGACTAAGGCAGCCATTCTCAAAGTGTGTTCCGCGGAACCCTAGGGCTAAAATACTGCAAAAAATACCTACCAAAGGGAGATTATAAGGTTCCAACTAAATATTACGTAATATTACATTGCAATATGATTATTCATAAATACATATAAATCAGTTTTTTATAATTATATTAAGGCTTTTTCCTTCGCCAAAAAAGTTTGAGAACCGCTGCGCTAAGGTATGAGATGGTCAGACGTACCTTGAAGGCTTTGTATTACATTTGAATGACTGGGACTTACAATGGTATAAATACTACAATTAATAAATTTGTATAGAACATTCTAACGTTAAACTTTGTGCAGTCTATGTCAAGGCAAGGATAACAAATATTTGTCTTAACTGGGCAACATTGTAAATCTCATAACAAAACAAAAGAATCAATGTTCAGTTATTTGTTAAGACGCTGAGTGCAATTTTGATATATACATATGTGTATGTATTTGTAACCGAATTTCCCTGATGTTTACTACAATACAAATAAATTGTTTCGTATAGTGTTGTATTGTATTTGAAATTACATTTTATAATATTTAATGTATATTGTCCACACACACTACTATAAAATTTAAACTAAAAGCAGAAAATACTTATTTAAGAAGATTTGAGGTTTTGACGTTTAGTCTGTCAGTGTCATCTTTCTTGTTTTCTTCTGGCCTTTCTGTTGCCACAATGCATTGTGATAATTATATTTTTAATCCATTTTAATCAGCAATATTATCTTACGCAAGTTTCTCTAAAATATTATATTCTTCTTCAACTTTCTTTCTGGCTAACCTCAAAACCAACTTCAACTTGTTCTCTCTCCTTTCACTGCCAATCCAAATCCGATCCCCAACCACGTTCTGCTACCATGTTGCATAAGGTTGGCAGTGAAACACAAATCTTCTTATCATATACTTTAATTTCACTAATACATAATACGAAACACGTGTTCTCTTTTTCTTCTTCTTCTTTTATTAATGACCTCAGATATCTATTAAAGACAATTCTGCCAATGTCCAGTGTTCCGACAACAGTCCAATAAGAAATTATAAAATTTTAATTCACACGTAAAACCCTCACGTCGAAATCCTGATTTTATTCTGGATCCTTCTCAATCAGAAACCTTTACACACTACCATAGACATCTCTCTTATATACCATAGACAAAAATAATTGTGTTATTATTTTAACAGAGATCATTGTATATGTACCTACATATTAGTCTTCTTCAAATGTTTAAGACAACTACTAGGTTACCAAACTTAGCTTTATTTCTCTAGTCTAGTGTAGTTGTTACTTTCATATTATGGTTTGTTAACTGTTTGTTTGTTTGTGTCGAAATAAATAAATAAAATAAGTATATTTTTTTGCCTAATTTTACGAGAAATCTTTTCTAAAACAAATAGTACATCACTATGTGTGTACAGTTGTCGGCGGTCGTATCACGCAAGCTGCCCGTTCATCAATCACTCAACTACAAAAGCTGGTAGAATAGATGAAAGTTTGACCGCTGCTTGTGCTTCGAGTATTTGTGGTTTTTTTCCTCTTATTTCTCATGTACTAATTGTCGTTATTTAGCGGTTTTTTAAAGATAATTATTTCAACTGTTTACCTTTCGATATATAAACTGTAGAAATCTATTCAGTCAGTGATCAGAGTGCAGTTAGTAGTGGGAAAGCTAAACTGCAGTATATATTCTTTGACCCACATCACAAATTTAGTAATAGGTACAGAATTTTATATCACCCATCGTCATAGTACTTCTTTAAATTAATTAACTAAATCACGTTCACGAATGCCTTTTTTTTTAAAACTAACTGTTGCTAATTAATTTTTATAAATAATAAATAAAATACAATAAAAAAACAAACTAGACGGTGTTCATTTGTTTGTCGCCGGCACAGCGGAGGCGACAGTTACAGGGCGATAAATTAATTACTAATTAATTAATTTTTTACAAATTATATAAAATATTTACTAAAATATCTAAGTTTCGAAAGAACTTATTATCCTTGAAGCATTGTTCAAATAATGTACATATCACGATATATTCAAGGTTGCAATTAGCTTAAAAAAATATCGTGTATTTTTTATTGTAGTTTTTTTTCCCACTTATAATGTTAACAATGTAAAAATAAACATTATTCTCTTCAATTATTGATATATGTATATGGAATTATAATAGTGTTATATAATATGTAAGTTATAATTAGAGGGTAGTTATAAAGGACTTTTATTTCCATAAATACGACATACACATCAAATAGCCTGGCATATGATCACAGTCCGCCTGGTGTTAAGCTTGAGTGGAGACAGATATCCACTATGCCGGCTTGAGGAGACGAGTGTACACTCCTCTTGTTATCCCAGTTACTTCCAAGTTAATCCCGAAACCCGACTAGGTCATTTCACGGGTGTTCACACCTTCAACCACTAGGTCACAATGTTATATACATAGGTACATATGCCTAAATATATATAACTCAAAGGTGACTGACTGACATAGTGATCTATCAACGCACAGCCCAAACCACTGGACGGATCGGGCTGAAATTTGGCATGCAGGTAGATGTTATGATGTAGGCATCCCCTAAGAAAGGATTTTGATAAATTCCATTTGCATTTGTGCAGTATGAAACTATTTGAATTTTTGAGGTTAGGTGTCATTTTTATAGTTAGATGCCACTTTATTACAGAAGTGTGATAGGCATTGTCTGTTGACTGAAATATGAAACATCTTCATTATTACGCAGACGTAGTTGCGGGCAACAGCTAGTATAGTATATAGTTAAATGTAAAGGCTAGGTGCCTACCATGACATCTTTATCAAAACTCCCAGAAAGGTCTGTCTTTTATGACACTCGTTAATATTATAATCATGGCCATTATCGTTATTTACTGCCATTAACGGTAATTTGAAAAGTTTTTTTTGCCTCTCTTCTCCGACAAAGAATTAGTTTGGGTATATCTTTCGTAAAATAATTCATTCTAACATTTAAATCATTATTTCTCTCTCTTTCTGTGGATATACCATAGTTCTAATTTGCATCACTCGCTACTGACAGACGCTGTTTTTGTTGACAATTGGTTGTATGGAAGAAATTACTTTTAGTGATAAGATCGCCAATTGCTCTAAGTTTGTGTTTTGCGTGTGTTCAATTGGAATAATTACTACTCAAGGCGATAAAGGATTTATATTATTCTGAGGACTGTACATTCTTATTACGTTGTTTGACGAGTTTCTTGTGGTCTTCCTCTCTCTGTTTAGTGCCTATGCACGATAACGATATATATAAAAATGTCACGGATCTTGATTTATTCCATTTAAAGCCTAAAAAGCTCAAGTCAATGTTGCACCTGGCTTTCCTACAACACTCTATGTTCGAGCAGTAGACTGGCATTCGTATTTAATCATTAATGTATATAGTTTTCTTCAGATGTTTATCACAACTGTTAGGTTAACAAATTTAGCTTTATTTCTCTAGTCCAGTGTAGTTGTTACTTTCATGTTATAGTTTGGTAACTGTTTGTTTGTGTATGTCTAAATAAATAAATGATTTTCATTTCAATTCATTGCAGACAAGCTAATCAATATACTTTAATTTTATTTTCAGGATACACCGTTAAAACAAGATGATATAGAAGATGCTGTGTTCCCGTGGGTGGTAGCGATTTTTAGAAGAAACGAGACGTCTAATCAATTTTCCTATATTTGTGACGGAGCTTTGCTTACAAAGAGGAAAATATTAACAGGTACCATATTCAACAATGCCCTATATAATAGGATGCCAATGCCCCTATACAGCAGCTATTCTTCTACGTCATAGTAGATTTATTATATATTATTGTGACATTAGTATGTAAGTGGACAATGCCAGTATACAGCAGCTAAATCAAAGTGATTGTAATAATTTATATTTCATATACATTTGTTTTTATTTAGACGAGTAAAAGCGCCCTCTATTGGAGCCCAATAGCCCAAAAAATATAGTGTTATACATATAAATATTGTTTCTATATTATTTAGTGTTGCCAGAACATAGCTCCGTTTTCCCTGTTAAATTTTCAATTAAATTATTTTTAAAATGTGGGTAAAATTTTCAGTGGTCTTGGCAACACTGTCTAAAATTGTGTACATTCGGGGTTTTTACCCTATTACATATCTTAATGGTAGTAAATAGTATCTAATCAACTCATATGTTTAATTTTGTTGTTGAAATAAAGTTAAATACATTTAAAATTCCGCCTGCAAAAGTAATACGAGAAACGCGCGAAAGGATGTGCTCTTTTTTTGAAGGCAATTGCTTGAAGCCAAGAAACAGCCGAGCGAAGGCTAATATGATTACCAGACGACATCCAAGCCATTTTATTTCGAAGCAGCGAATGCAGAGTGGAAAATTTTGTTTATTTCGCGAAATTATACTTTGTAATTTTGTTAGTTGTTTTTTTTTTTTGTTTATATGTTTATATAAATATTTATTCGTAACGTAACGTACAAGATGGACCAATGATATCGTAAAGACGTCAGAAATCGCTGGATGAAGGCAGCTATCAATAGATCGCTTTAACGCTCAATGGAGATAGAAATAGTTTATCAGCATAGGCACTAAGGGCGTACGCTTGCTCATCGTTAGACTCTACAATGACTTCGGAAAGGCGTATGATGAGAAGATCACAAGAAACTCGTCAATAAAGGAGGAAGTTAATGTCCAGCAGTGACGTTCTATGGCTGAGATGATGATGGATTTAGTTATAGAATTAATTTATGGCCGATGAGGTTAATAGCTTGGCGCTAATATATTATACAAGAAATTACTTGAGTGGTACTTGATTTATTGGTGTTATTTTAATTAATTTTGAGTAGGGTAATTAAAAAAATTAATGATGAACGTTATCTAGATGGGTAATAAAACAAATTGTAGGTATATTTAATAACAATAATAATAACTCTCTAAATTAAAAGAACAGAAGAAAATAAAAAAAAATAAAAAAAAAACAAAAGGCATTCTTATCACTGAGCAGTGATCTCCACCAGGCAACCAACATAATTAATGAATCGCTGAATTTTGAATCAATCGGTCCATTATCAAGACCTGCATTAGCTAAAAAAAAAGTGCTTTCACTAAATTAATTTATTGCAATTGATCATTGTTTTTTTTTTCAGTATTTTATATATTTTTCAAAAGTCATTTATATATGTTTTCAGCGGCTCAATGTGTTTCGGAGACAAGTTCAGCGTTTAAGCCTGAAGATTTATTGGTTTTCGCTGGAAAAAGGTCGCTACATAAAATTGATCTTAACGAAAGAGTCTATAAGGTATTTATAAAAACATCTTGTTATGCTGGTCATGGAAATAACAGTGAAATATTTTCTTTACTAGAGAAATGTTATTCTGTTAATTAATTTTATGTATGAGACCTATGGGCTTATCACGAATTTAGTCTGGCTTTCGAATCGAACTGTCACAAGTAAAACGGATCCGTTAGCAATCGGGATCATGAATTTTTACTAACGACTAACGAGCACCAGCAGTCTATCAAATGAACGAAAGATCGAGACGTTCGAAAATTAACAAAAAGTATCTAAAATAATGTAGTTCCAAATCCGCACGCGGTGGCGCTGCTCAAATTTCCATACAAATCGCTTGAAGCGAACTCGGTTCGAAAGCCAGACTAAAATTCGTGATGAGCCACTATACAATTAAAGGCAGGTAAATGCCATATAGTCAAAATATGAGTTAACCACGTTGTCATCTAGTTCATATTTATCTTAGAAACAAATGCAACTAAATCCTTTAAAAAACAATTCCAAAACTTGGATTAGGTTAGGTTAGGTTAGTGGTCGACACATGCGGCTCCAGAACCGCATGTGTCTCTTTGGCTTCTTAAGTGCGGCTCTGGCCCAAATATCCACGGAGCAAGCACATTGTTCGCATTAATAAATATTTATTAAGTATGAAATTTAGTTTTATTTAGTGTAATAAAAGTTTACTAAACAAGCAGATTCGGCTCCCAATTTTTTTAAACTGTTGAAATGTTTATATTTGGCTTTTTGGTTAATAAGTTTGCCGACCACTGGGTTAGGTTATTATAAATACGAATTTTTGTCACTCCCTAAAATGTTGATAGATTTGGACGTAACTGCCTTTCATTCTACAGGCCTCTTATATAGATGTTTGGTACCAATGTATTTCTATTAGAGATGTTCCGACTAGTCGGCCACTAGTCGGTAAAGCCGACTATCCGGCTTCTTACTTTGTGTCTATTTCTCAACAAAATGTATGTGTTACTTCCTTGTAAAGAAAATATATTGATGACATTTATCAAACAAAATTAGTATCTTAATTAAAAAACAAATCAACATAATATTTAATGACATATATTGCAATTATGCGTGATGATATTTGAAACTATCGTCAAACTAGTGAACTGTAAAACTCATAAAACTTTTTTTGTTATTAATATTTGTCCACATGTCAGTAGTGACTGAAATTGCAGCGAATCAGCTGTAAACGAAGCATCACGGGAATCCCCTAAACCGTAGTCGGCTTGGCCGATTAGTCGGCCGACTAGTCGGCTTATTTACAACCGACTAATCGGCTAGTCGGCTAGTCGGTCAAAGTCATAATCGGCGCATCTCTAATTTCTATTAATGGTATATAATATCGAGCGATCGATTTTTATTGCGCCCTCGCTGGACTTTTCAAATTTAGTATTGCGCCCTTAAGGACAAATAGGTTGCCGACCCCTATATATATAATACCGGAAATATTATGCAAATATTTTGATCCTATATTCGGATAAATTGGTTTTAATCTCTAATTAACAATATTTTTAAATTATGATTTTTTTCTTTTCGGGCAGTAGTAAGCTCCTTTTTTTCCAACTAGTTTCTAATTTGTGTAATTTGGGGCCCATGACCATGCTTGTACCGTTATATACTTACATATAACCGACACCGGTAACATTTAATTGTAGGTGTCTCTCTGTTTACAGATAAAAACGATCCTTATAAACGATAATTATACATTTAATGAAAATGTAATTAAAAATAATTTGGCAATTTTGGAAGTTGCCCAAGAGGTTGAATTCAATTCGCAAATTCACAGTTTTTGCTTATTTGAGTCGGAATATTCTGGAGCGATTCTAGAAGAAGTGGTATGTTTCATATTAATTTGTTATTATTATTATTTATTGGACATAGAAAACTGTATCGTATATGTAATTGACACATGTTCAGGAATAAGTTCAAATAAGGCATCAGGGGGGCTACTCAGGTATATCCGAAGTTTCGTGATACGGCCGTCACCTCTGTAGCTTACGTGAATTTTGACATATAAGTCCGTAAAATAAGGCCTGAGTAGCCTATCCATCGTGACGTCACTGCGAAATCTGTAATTTTGTGAATGATTACTGAGCAGAAAACGCCCCTTTTTGGCGTTCGAAGTACTTAAGTAGCCCCCCAGATTTGAATCCCGGTGAAAATAGAAATTCATTTGTTTATATTGAATTATAAATTTAAAATAAAGGTTTGTTTTAGGTTTGTGTTGTCCTTCATCTGATGTTTATTTTTATTATTTTAAACTGACGTTTCTGAAGCCTGTAACTCGCGACGAGACTGTAAAAGTCAATGTCTGTACAGCAAAGTATAAATCTTGTTCTAACTTGTCGTCGTACATAATAGAATATAAATTAAATATTAAATTCCCCTCTCGAGTAAGAAATCTATTATTTCAGACAACCGCTTGGAATAGTAACGGGTCGTTAGTGCCAGTTGCACTGAAAATGATTAATTGCACCAAGAAAAATGAATCGCACGATAATATTTATTGTGCTAATTATTATAAAGGTTCGTGTATAATAATAATATCATATAATAACAATAATAAGTCTAGGAGAATAAGTGGACTGTATTATTGGAATGTAGAAAATAGGTATATTCATCACAAAATGCACTTAAATTGCAGAGAAAGAAAATAGAGGACCCACCGCCCGCGCATGTAATTAGTCACTGGCTTGTCTTTTTATTTCTAAATTACCTTTAATATGATTGGTTCGGGGAGCTGGTGAGGAGAGGGCAGCGGGGAGCGGGAGAGGAAATTTAAAAGTGCATTTGGCGCTAACAATAAAAAACAATCTTAGCAAAATTAGATTAATTTTTCTTCTATGTAATTGTTTATGTGTGGGCTTGTTAACTGTTTGTTGTGTATGTTTAAATAAATAAAGGAAAAATCAGCTTGAATCGCTTACATTCTAATGGTATCAAAAATTTTTCAGATGTGACTGGCTGCCCTAACTACGGAGGTATATATGCCGTCAAAATAAATACTAATTGGTATTTAAAAGGAATATTTAACGGCGATATAACAAAACGCGCGCCATTTTGCACGAAACAAAACTTTTATTATACATCTTTACATAATTATACTGATTGGTTTAATGCAGAGATATAATATATGATAATTAAACATTACTCTTTTTTATTATTATACAATTTTAATTTTAGAAATGATCTGATTAAGCTGTTGCGTTTACGCTACTCGTTCATAGATGGCGCAGTTCAAAATTAAACATACTTTAATGTTAATGTTTTCGTGCGTAGTTTGTTTGTATTTAATATATCTGAAACCATTTACTAGAATTTAGTGCATGAGATGGAGAATTATATATTGAAGATATTTCACCAAAAAAAACGATAAATGCTAAAATGTTAGTTACGACTATGTTATAGAACCCTGCGATACGGATTAACCTACTTGTACCTTGAAGAAGATCTTTTTCTTTCTCTTCTTGGATTACTAGAAAGATTTTTGACTGAATTTAATGTTGTATAGGTAGCTATATATTTTTATATAAAAATTATTTACTTTTTTTTCTCTGAATTCAGTTTTTTTGTTAATTATTTCATATACAGGCTACGATTGGCAAGTTTCTTGTGGGCTTCTTCTCGTCATACGCCTTTCCGAAGCCATTGTAGAGTCTGACGATGAGCAAGCGCACGCCTTTAGTGCCTATGTTAATAAACTATTTTCATTCATTCGTTGATTCATTCATTCATTCATTCAAAGGGAGAACAAGAACAGCTGGATTGTAGTGCATCAGTGGATCTTAATAGCCATCATCAGTCTGTCGACCACTTTTTTGAACAACCAATTTTTTAATTATCAGGAATTTCAGTTAATTACAAGAAAATAAATGGTGTTAAAAAAGGAACAAAACTTCTAATTAAATAAGCCTTAAAGGGATGTAATAAATTTACGGTCCACGTTACGTAAAATGCTTTGTATACAGACATGCCAGACGATTGTCGCCCTTAATTCTTAACTAGTAAGGTTTGGTTGTTAATCTCCGTTGAACCTGAATTTGGAATTAAAATAATGTGGATATAGAGTGGTTCTAAACAAAACGGGTAAGTCTAATTTGAAAAATTAATTGAAATTACGTTACGTTATGGGTTTGAGTTATCAGATTTTTAGCAATACTTTCGAAAATTATATAAGTAAAATGTAATAATTTAAGTTTGTAGAAGGATTAGTTCTTCTAATTTGAATATGTTAAATCAGCAGTTCCCAAACTGTGGGTCACAAAATGTAATATGTACGTATATGTTAAAAGAACAGTCCATCAATCATTGGTAACGCTATTTTCATTTATTTATCATTCCAATTAGAACAAATACAACGGCATTACCTACTAGGGCAGCGATTCTCAACATTTTTTTTATTGTTGTGGCACCCTTTTAATGTTTTGACGGCACATAAAGAAAAAGATAAATTTAAATTCTTTTAAATAATATTACTTAATAATGTTAACATTATTCTATTTTATGTATCTAAAATTTGGCGGCACACTTTATGAATTTCATGGCACACAAAAGTTCTGCGGCACAATAGTTGAGAATCACTGTACTAGGGAATCTCTGCGCATTACCAATATTTATTACCCTTATTTTTCTAAGACAGCCGAGAGGTAGGTACCAAGATTAGATATATTTGTTAGATTGGTTGGAGCCCAGTTAACTTTGAGAACCACTGCTTAAAAATAAATGCAGACATATCCCCTTTCGCGTGGAGGGTCCTCATAACGTGTAGAAGTACTAACCGCGGCTTAGTAAAGTGCGGAGTTAAACGCGGATTAAGTTGAACACAGCTTAAGTTAACCCTTAAATGAACGATTTTTGTTTCACGTTTTAAAAAAATATATTTGTGTAATAGACATGTATTACTGTCTAGGAAAAATGAGTAAAAAAATCTAGACTGCGCGTTCATTGAGATTTTGCAAGTATGGGTAAAATAAGAGTGGATATTGTTTTTGAAATGCATTTATTTATTCTTCATTATGATATTTATAAAAACAATTGCTTTTTTTCGTATCACATAAAGATACACGACATTTTTGGCACATTTTGAATGTAAAGCCTGAACATTTTGGGAATTTGCACCTCTGCTGCTTATCCAGCCAAACTGCCCAATGACATGTCTGATCCAATCTGACGTCTTTCAAAGGAATTGCTTGAGCTGGTCCTCGGAACTTCTTCATTACAAGTTCTCTTTGTATTGTGCTCCCACTAGGTCGACCACGTTTAGCGCCATTTGCAGGTAGACCCAATTTGCAGAGGGTTTCAGCAAGTTCTAGTCTGAATGTACCCAAATTGAGAAGTTGATCATTTCCTTTTATGTTATTTACCTTTTTGAACATAACCCATGAATTTATAACTGCGAGGTCCAGGAAATGATAAAATAAGCGCATGGTCCACTTGCGGCTCTTCATTGTGATGTGATAACGACCTATAAATGAATCTAATAAGTCCACGCCTCCCATGTGGGCATTGTACTCCTTGATGACTTTGGGGCATGGAATAGCAACTCTCTCTTTCTTCGATTTATCAAAGCGTGTGACTGTGGTTGCTGGTTCTGCTCCTACGTGAGGTGTAAATCAGAATGCCTAGGAATTTATTTAGGATATTTTCATTTATAATTTCAGGATTGGAGATTTGTTTCTGGGCTGCGTATAAGTTACTTTGTTCTACAATTTGCTTTTTTAGATCTGATGTAAAATAAAATGAAAAAAAATCATACGGCGTGTTACAAGACATCAATGCTTCCGTTATCTGAGTTTCTCCCCTAAAAATAAGGCTGTCTTCAGCAGTAACAAGATTCCGTTTTCGCCAAACCAGAGGTCGTTTAGAAATCCCTTGTGATCTACTCTGGGGTGCTGCTTCTTCGGCTTCCAAAATAGGAGGGTCTGTCATATTTTCATCGTTGTCGATTACGAGAGGAGGATCAGCATCCACTTCATCAGACTGGGCATTCTCACCTTCATCACTATTTTCAAGGTCTCGAAGAACATCTCGAGCTGTTTGATAATAGTGACCTTCATCCTCTACTTCGGAGTCTGACCCGTCTAAGCCATCTTCTGAATCTTCAAGAGTTTCTAAATACTTTGTATTTTCGCTTTCTAGTAATCGCGGCATGCTGAAAAGCAAAATAAAAATCCTTCACCAAACATGCATTTATTTAGCAGGCAATGCGCATTGTAGTTTTCCTACAACATACCAGATTTCGCCTAATTCGACAGTAGCATCAAGTGATTTTCAATGTTTTACAACATGAACATGTAATTGAAGATATAATCAAGCAAATAAAAATATGTTATATACTTACATTATATTTTATCAAAGTCCGAACACAGCTACAAAACTTGTTTCGCGCCACTAGAAAAGTTTTCTTCAAAGTGACATTTGACTTTAACTTATTTTCGATGCATAAAAATATTGGATAGTGCCAACATTAAAAAAAAGTACAAATTTCGTTCAGAAATAAGAACTAGTTGTCAAAATTAACAAAAAATTAAAAGAAGGTCAATTTTATCTGTGATGTTTAGTATGTTGTTTAAAAACAACATTGTCCATTTAAGGGTTTTCGAGTAATGCGGGGCAATTGATCGCGAAATTTGAATTTCGCGTTATAGTGAAACCGCGCATTACGGAATCGCGTAAAGCGGGGTATTATTGTATATAATAGTAAAATTTAAATGTGATTTTATAGACATACTAGCTGTTGCCCGCGGCTTCGCTCCCGTTAAGAAGTATTATTATTAATTAGGTATAGTTCAGCGGCTTTATTTTTGTTTAGCGTGTGTAAAAACGTCTTCATCATAGTAGCTCCAATCTTTAATTGCAGTTCAATCAATTGAAAATCTAATAAGATTTATACAAATTTTCATCCCCTATTTTATCCCTTCAGGGGTGGAATTTTTCAAAATCCTTTCTTAGGGAATGCCTACGTCATAGTAGCTTTATGCATGCAAAGTCTCAGCCCGATCGGTTTAAAATTGACAAAGTTTCATACAAACTTTCATCCCCTATATTATCCCCTTAGGGGTGGAATTGATCAAAATCCTTTCTTAGCGGATACCTACGTCATAACATCTACCTGAATGTCAAATTTCAGCCCGATCCGTCCAGTGGTTTGGGCTGTGCGTTGATAGATCACTAAGTCAGTCAGTCAGTCACCTTTGAGTTTTTTTTATATATATAGATGTGTTTTATAAATAAAATACTGGCTCATGGACAGTATCAGGGAATGGAAAAGAAAGATACTTACGATTGTCTCGGTTTTCTTGCTAGTTACACAGGCATCACCGAGAGGGCGCTGCCGTCGAGACGAAATAAGGTGGCGGGGGGAACAAAGATGTTGCCAGCCAGCAAAATAGATTAAAATAGGGAAAAAATTAAATGTGTGATTATGATATTAAATCTGGTGTTTCGAGGGATTTTTAATATTTTATTGAATTATCAAATATATTTATTTATTAATAAGAAAATTATATTGACACATTATATGATGTACAAGCCCACACGGCTCAAAATAATAAAGACAATGTTAATTTTAAAATTCATAAAAATTATTACAAAAAGCACGATAGTAAACCGCAAAGAACCTTCAATAAAACAACATTTCAGTATTGTCAATAGATCTACGTGAAAGTGCATTTAGTTCGGTCTTCCCGTAAATAAAATTGCACTAACCAAACCAGTACAAAGCGGGTGCATGCGTCCTGCGGTTGCTTTGATCTGCGCTAAATATTTCTCTTCCGATGGATTTGGTTTCCTATCTACATCTATATCAACAAAAATGGTCTATCCACATACCACGGTTTATATACACGCTTCATAATGTTTTTTCGTACCACTAGGTGGCGCCACTGTCTATTAGAAATGCTTGTCTCTACACAGTGACCTTATTAGCTTAATTTTTGACCTTGCTATTTTAATTTTGTTTTTTTTAAATGTTTTTTTTCCCTTCTTCCTTACATCTATTTGGTTCTTGTTTATTTATTTTTATGTATTTTTGTAATTTTATTACAAGTGTAGTATCTATCCCTTTATCACCTTGAGCATGCCGTCCTATCCTATAATTAAAATTTCATTTAGTTTTTATAATAGTACTCCTTTTTATAATGTAATTTTGTAGGTAGGCTTTATAAATAAATAAATAAAATTAAGTGTGGATATATGCCAGGCTTTACTATATAAAAAAAATGAAAACAATATCTAAACTTGTTCATGACTATGGGACGTTTTTTTGACATGAGGGTTTGCGTGTGAATTAAAATTTTATAATTTCTTATTGAATACTCGACATTGACAATTCTTTGTCTTTCATATATATCTGAAGCCATTAAGATGGTACGATAGTATCATCTATAGCAGCCATTCTCAAAGTGGTGTTCTGCGGAACCCTAGGGCTAAAATACTGCAAAAAAAATACCTACCAAAGGGAGATTATAAGGTTACATCTAAATATTCCAACTAAATATTACGTAATATTACATTGCAATATGATTACTCATAAATACATATAAATCAGTTTTTATAATTATATTAAGGCTTTTTCCGTCGCCAAAAAAGTTTGAGAACCGCTGATCTATAGTGCTCAATTTATCCACGAATAATCCGAAACGGATTGTACGTATTACGTGTGGCCTAGCCTTAAAGCATAAAGCATGTTTAGTTCCAAATATAACTCAACGGCTTTCAGTAAACAATGGACTTTAATATTTTGAGTTATTAATTAAATAATTATACCAATAATTCAATTCAATTTCGTAATTAGTAGTGTTAGCAAATACAATAAAAATTACTCTGTTAATTTCATGTGTAATGTTTTTTGTTTTTTTTTTTCCTCTTCCTTATATCTATTTGGTTCTTATATTTTATTTTCATTATTGTGTAACATCTCTATGTATATTGGTAATTTTATTACAAGTGTAGTACCTACCTTTAACATCTTGAGCATCCCCTCCTATCCTATAATTAAAATTTCATTTAATTTGTATAATAGTACTCCTTTTTATTATATACTAGCTGCTACCCCCGACTTCGTTCGCATTTAAGTCATTAGGTCAATAGAAATGAATCGATATGATTCCAAACAGCTGAAACTATAGTCAATTGGAAACAATACTAAAAAAAATATATATTTTTTTAATAAAAAGTATCCTATGTTACTTTTAGTACCTCCAAAAATATGTCTACAAAGTTTCATGATAATCGGTTAAGTAGTTGTTGCGTGAAAACGTAACAAACGAACTCACATTCACATTTATAATATTAGTAGGGATAGTCGTAATGTAATTTTGTAGGTAGGCTTTATAAATAAATAAATGTATAACGGCTGCGTTGTATCTTTATTATTCTTATTGATTATTCTTTAGCAAGTATATTAGTAAAGATTGGTTGTTGCTAAGTTGAGGAAAGCTAGCATATTGAAGACTGACGTACCAACAAAAACCAGCTTAACATTGGATGAGATCACGTGTTGGTCTATAATGAATATAATTCCAAATTGTGTGTTCATTTGTTTTTTTTATTATTAATGTAGTACATTAATAAATTAATAATCCTCATTGCCAATTGATGTGTATGTCGTAGTAATAGAAATAAAAGTCTTTTTTGAGTGTGATCATTTACAGAGCTTGTTAACGACTGACTGACAGCGGGGTAGTCACCTACCATTATACATCCCTCAAAACTTACATAGGTATACATATAAAATGTAGATGTAACTTATTCAAAAATCATATTACACGTTAGATGAATATCTTACAGATAATAAAACTTGGACATAAACGATATCATTTTATGTCTACCCGTAGGTATATTTTATTTATTTATTTGTTTACTTAACAATAATATTACATACTGTAGTTTTCGATGTTCCCACACTAGGTATTGCCTGTCACGTGGGACCAAAAATTATAATAGGATGACAATGCCCCTATACAGCAGCTATTCTTCTACATCATGGTAGATTATTATGACATTAGTATGTAAGTGGACAATGCCAGTATACAGCAGCTAAATCAAATTGGTCGTAACAATTTATTTCATTTATATTTGTATTTATTTTGACGAGTAAAAACGCTCTATTGGAGCCCAATTACTAAAGTGAATAAATAAACAAAAGATATCTGTATATGTTATATAACAAAGGGTTGGATGCACCACTTTCCTGTTAAACCAAATTAAAACGTTAAAGTTAAGGATTTTCCCGAGTATATATGTATAAAATAATATATGTACAATTATATTTAGCTCGAGATGCCCCACAGTACTAAATTACTTGGGACGGGCGTTTCCATTTGTACATTTGGAGGCATAAATATCTCAGTGCCGCGGAAAGTGAGGAATTTTTCGCTACTAAAAAAAATTCGACCCATGGGACGAATTTTTTGGTTGATTGTACAATTCGGCCCATATTTTCATACGAATTTATACTGACAGCGAACAACACAAACATAAAAACAATTTTATTTGGTGGTATTTTTTTACATAAGAGTTTACGTGTGAATTAAAATTTTATAATTTCTTATTGGGCTGTTCCCCGAATACTTGACATTGGCAGAATTGTCTTTAAGAAATATCTGAAGTCATTAATAAAAGAAGAAGAAGAAGAAAAAACAAATATCTACTTACTTTTTTATGTATACTATAGTTTAAGAATTAGAAATAGATATAAAACTCGTCCCAAAGGTCTAAATTTGGTTGTATTAAGAGGGAAAATTCACCGGAAAACTGTGAATAGGAAACGAGTGGTCTAGCGGTTTTTGTTAAGTGTACCTTAATGTGGGGTCAGAAATGGCCCCGCACGTATTAATTATTTAACCTTTTGTATGATATGACTTTGTTTGGGTAAACACAACATCTTTCATGTGAATGTTTCTCTATTATAAAACACGAACATTCTGCTATCAATGTCTGACTTGATTAATTATTACTAAAAACCAGCAATCATGTGGCAAATCCAAACATAAAAATAAACTAAATTATCTTTCAAATATCTATAAATAGTAAATAATAACAAAAAAAAAATACAAAGTTGTCAATAAAATAATTTTCATATTATTGTAGGCTGATACCTGTATGGTTGCATCGTGGATCTGATCTAATTCTTGTAAATTATGTGATTTATGAATTGTTATTTAATTTTTTTCTGAACGAAAGTTCAGTTTTTTTTTGTTGTTTATTTAAGGTACAAGCTATGATTGACGAGTTTCTTGTGGTCTTCTTCTCGTCATACGCCTTTCCGAAGCCAACGTAGAGTCTAACGATGAGCAAGCGCACGCCTTTAGCATGCTAATAAACTATTTTCATTTCAAATCAAACCGAAATCAACATAGCGAACTAACTAAAAGATAATTTAAGAATAAAACTCATATAGTATAAAATGTATTGGAGAATAGTGCATTTGAACACCGTCCAGGATTAATTAAAATCATCCAGACAGTTCCGGAAAAGTCGGGAATTAAACGTTGATATTTGCCGCCACGAATTGCCACAACTCATTGGGCGATTGAAATAAATGAATAAAAGAAGAGTTTAATATATAATACTAGTAAATTTATATTATTTATATTTACTTCATGTTGCCTTTGAAATTTTTTATTTAGATAAAGTATTATATGTGATTAAAAGCGAATAACCCGTATCAATGTAGACGTTTCGTAAGTAGATTTTAATTTTTTTCTTAATTATATTTAGACTGAATTTTTATTTGTGAATATATATATATATATATATGTCGGCGTAGCTTGGGTCACGTGATGTTATGACGTCTAGCGAAGATGCACGGGCAGCTTCGTGTTAACCGGACGCACACGAGGGAAAATCAACCAATCAGCGCGGTCGCTTGGGCCGAGGGGAGCCGAGAGATGGCGACGTCTGACAGGGACTTGAGTTTAGCGAGCGAATGACGTGGAGGTGTTTAAAGATCAAATAATTGTGGAATAGCGTAATATAATCAAATAAACAATATGGAAGACCATTCTTCTACATCAGAAGTGGGATATGAATGCCAGCCCACTACGGAGACTGCTGGAATAGCTGCTCAAATGGCTTTGTTTTCAACGAACATGGAAAATATTTTTCGACGTATGACAACAGAAATGGTTAAACCTTCTACGGTTTCCGATCACATCTCTTTGATAAAATATGATCCGGACGAACCCGAAGCTGACATAGAAAACTGGTGTAGACTTACAGAGTTAATAGTGCGTAAAAAGAACTTGACGGGGATAGATTTGTTACTAGCGCTCACTAGCGCTCTTAAAGGGCGTGCTGCAACCTGTCTCACAAAAGTTAATCATAATCGACTTATCTGGGATGACGTCAAGGAAATACTGATATCTAAGTTTGCCAAGCCGTTAGTCATACAAGATTATTTTGATCGTGTCATCAAATTTGCAATTGCTAAGGATGAAAGCGCTTCTCAAGCGGGGTTACGTTTATGGCAATTAATTGAAACAATTCCAGACATTGAATTTTCTTAAAGTGTGATAACGGGATTCACCACATCTGTTCTATCACAGTGCAACGATGCGATACGCCGTGAACTAAATTCATCGGTGGTCACCAACAAAGTACAACTTTTCCGTATTCTACGTGGTATGTCATTGAAAAGAAAACAAGACGACATTGAGTTCTCAGAAGTGACTCATAATAAAAGGCCTCGAACAACAGTGTCATTTCATACTACCTGTCTTATTTGCGGGAGGCTCGGACATCGTGCTTTAGAATGCAGAAAGAGGATTCTTTCTAAAAAGAATAATTTACAACAAACGAAGCCGGAAACTACCAAGTCCATTATCTGCTACGTTTGTGGTCAACAAGGACACATCGCTTCGTCGTGCCCTAAGCGTTTTGAAAAGATCAAAGATCAAACTGTTACCAAAGAAGTCAACATGTGTGCAAGAACAGCTCGAGGTATTTTGGAAGTCGAGGGTAGTATCATTCCATTTATTTTTGACTCTGGTTCAGAATGTAGTTTAGTTAAGGAAAGTCAATCACACATGTTGGGTGGTGAAATGCTAAATGAAACAGTCAGACTGGTTGGTATTGGTCGTAACAGCACTGAAAGTAAGTTTCAAATTGCAACTACAGTTCAAATTCAAAATATAAAAATTAAAATAACTTTTCATGTCCTTCCTGATAATTGTTTGCGAGAAACTATTATTTTGGGTCGCGATATACTGGATTCTGGATTATCTATAGAGATTAGTCGTGAAACGTTGCATTTCAAGGATAAAATCACTAATTATTGTTCGAAATCTCTTATCCCTTTCAATATAGAAAATATAGACACAGACTTAACAGGTGTCGAGAAAAATAAATTAATTGAAATTCTTAATAAACACTCCAATTCATTTATAAAAAATCTTCCAAGATCTCGTATCAAAACCGGTGAATTAACCATTAACCTCATAGACGTAAACAAAACAGTTAACAGGCGCCCGTATAGATTATCCCCATCTGAACTTTTAGTAGTAGATGCCAAAATAAAAGAACTATTGGATTCCAACATTATAAGGGAGAGCTCTTCGCCCTACGCCAGTCCTATTTTATTGGTGAAAAAGAAGGACGGCAGTGACCGTATGTGTGTTGACTACAGGGAGCTAAATAGCAACACGGTACATGATAACTATCCTCTTCCCTTAATAAGTGATCAAATAGATAAATTAAGTGGTGCTCAATATTTTTCAATCATTGATATGGCATCAGGTTTTCACCAACTCCCAGTCAATGAAAAATCCATCAAATTCACTGCTTTCGTTACCCCTAACGGGCAATACGAATATTTGACTATGCCATTTGGACTTAGGAATGCTCCTCAAGTGTTTCAGAGAGCTATTAACTCAGCTCTAAGACCTCTTAATGATCCAAAAATTTTAGTTTACATGGACGATGTACTTGCTGCTTCTGAGACGATTGATGAGGGTTTAAATCGTTTAAACATAATGCTCAGCAGACTTGTTGACTGTGGTTTCTCTTTTAATTTTAACAAATGTAAATTCATGAAAAAGAGAATAGAGTATTTGGGATTTGTTATATCTTCTGGGGAAATTAGACCTAATACTAGAAAAATTGAAGCGTTGACAAATGTTCCATCTCCTACTACAGCCACTCAAGTAAGACAATTGATCGGTCTCGCCTCTTATTTTCGACAATTTATTCCAGATTTTTCTCGTTTTATTAGACCTCTATACCCACTGACAAAAGGCACTGGCAAAATTGAATGGACATCGGAACATGACAAAATTCATAAATCTATCATACAGTATTTAACAAATGAGCCTGTTCTAAAAATATTTGACCCGTCTCTTCCTATAGAAATCCACACGGACGCCAGTTCAGAGGGTTATGGAGCAGTGTTAATCCAAAAAGAATCAAACACTCCTCGCGTAGTTGCTTACTTTAGTCAACGTACCAGCGATCCAGAAAGTCGTTATCATTCATATGAACTGGAAACGCTAGCTGTGGTACGCGCTGTAGAGCATTTCCGCCACTATGTCTATGGTCGAAAATTCACAGTGTATACTGATTGCAACTCTTTAAAGGCTTCACACTTAAAAAAAGACTTAACTCCAAGAGTTCATCGCTGGTGGGCGATACTTCAAGCCTTTAATTTTGATATAGTTTACAAAGAGGGTAAAAGAATGGCACATGCTGATTTCTTTTCCCGCAACCCGTCATCTGACTCTGCCCCTTTTACAACTCCTAGAGTAGTTAATTTCACCGAGGTGGATAAAAATTGGCTTCACGTAGAACAGCAACGGGATCCTGAAATATCAGATATTATGTCTAGATTACGATCTGATGAGCTTCCTGACGAATTGTCGTCCACTTATGATATTAGACAAGGTTTGTTGTATCGTAAAATCCAACGTAGAAAAACTACTAGTTGGTTACCTATTGTTCCCCGTTCGTTAATTTGGAGTTTAATAAATCATATTCATGCTGAAATAAAACATCTCGGTTATGATAAAACTCTTGAAAAACTTTATGACTTATATTGGTTTCCTAATATGTCTAAATATGTTAAAAAATTTACGGATTCCTGTGTTGTATGTAAATCTTCCAAAGGTTCATCTGGTGCACGACAAGTTCAATTACACTCGATACCAAAAAGTACGATTCCATGGCACACGGTTCATGTAGACATCTCTGGAAAACTTAGCGGCAAGAGCGAAAGAAAAGAATATTGCTCAGTGCTAATTGACTCATTCACTAAATTTGTGCTACTAAACTATGCTCCCTCTCTAAATTCGTCTACTGCCGTTTCTTCTTTAAAAAAGGCCATTAATCTTTTTGGTACTCCCAAGCGTGTTATCGCTGATCGTGGTCGTTCTTATGATTGTTCTGAGTTTAAAGAATTTTGTGAAAAACACAATATTGATCTACATCTGATCGCTACTGGCTCTCCCAGGGCCAATGGACAAGTAGAAAGAGTTATGAGAACTTTGAAAAATATTTTATCAATAATTGAAAGTGGTTCCAATGATACTTGGCAGGACCAAATTAGCGAAATACAGTTGGCCCTTAATAGCACTCGATGTCGAGTTACAGGATTTTCTCCTTTGGAACTTATGTTCGGTATTAAAGGTTCTTCGTTAGGGATTACCCAAGTAGCTGTGCCTTCTCAAGAGAGCTCAAGATTGAATCTTCAGTCTTGTCGGTCTACTGCGTCTAATAATATTCAGAAACTAGCTCAAGCAGATAGTTGTCGTTTCAATCAAGGTAAAGCAACCGTAAAAAGATTTCCTCTCGGAGAGTTTGTCTTTGTCAAATGTGAGGAAAGACATCAAACTAAATTAGATAAAAAGTATAAAGGCCCATTTAAAATCATTAAAGTGCTCGACAATGACCGATATGAATTAAAACATGTCAACGGAAATAATCGAATTTACAAATACGCTCATGAAAATTTAAGACGAGTTCCAGAAGGTCAGACTGGATTTCTTGAAATAGCAGAGAACTATAGTGATGATGAGGAGGCCATTTTGGCGGAGGATTCTAATAATTGTTTATTTAAAAACCAATCTCAATTCGCCCATGTTAGTGCAAACGATAATGAAACGCAGTCTGTTGCTTCCGATCCCAATACGTTTGACCCTTTGACCAGATCTGACAATTGGTCGGCGGAGACTGACACTGAATCTAGACACAGTATTGACTGACCAATCTCGAATTGACATATTTCAAAAATCATTCATTATCATCTAGTTTGTTGAAGGCAGTTGTTTCGATCAATGAAACAAATCTGCACATTATTTCATTATGTGACTGTTCACTGAAGGGACATGGTGTCCGGACAAAAGTTTAAAAAAAAAAAACGGCATGTGGCCGGATAGAGAATTTGAAAAAATAAAAACGGCATGTGGCCGGGTAGAGGATTTGAAGATAAAAAAAAAACGGCATGTGGCCGGGTAGTTAATTTAAAAAAAAAACGGTATGTGGCCGGGTATAGAATTTGAAAAAAACGGCATGTGGCCGGGTAGAGAATTTGAAAAAAAAACGGCATGTGGCCGGGTAGAGAATTTAAAACGGCGTGTGGCCTGATCTGATGTTGTCATAGCAATAATTCAAAAGGGCATGGGTCCTAATCTAATTGTGTCAGGATGAATGAGCGGTTTATTTATAGTCAAAATTGATGTCTTACTATAAAATGGATTACTTATTATTCACAGAGCAACACTAATCGCGCAACGTGCGAGGACGCACGCTCGTCAGTATGGCCGTGTCGGCGTAGCTTGGGTCACGTGATGTTATGACGTCTAGCGAAGATGCACGGGCAGCTTCGTGTTAACCGGACGCACACGAGGGAAAATCAACCAATCAGCGCGGTCGCTTGGGCCGAGGGGAGCCGAGAGATGGCGACGTCTGACAGGGACTTGAGTTTAGCGAGCGGATGACGTGGAGGTGTTTTAAGATCAAATAATTGTGTAATAGCGTAATATAATCAAATAAACAATATGGAAGACCATTCTTCTACATATACAGGGTGTCCCAAAACTCAACGATAAGCCGGCACCAGTGGGTGGACCCGCTCTTCACTGCTCGAGAAAAAATAAGAAAAAAAAAATATCTAATTTTTTTTTGAAAATACTAAGTAAATTCTGAAAACCTTCGAAAATTGACACCCTATATGATATTTTCAAGTGCCACGACCACAAATTTACAAATATTTCAGATTTTTTTTTTGTATCGGCAACCTAAGTAGTACTGCTATCCATTATAACCCTTACAAATTTCAGAATGCCTGTAGTTTTTACACAAAAATGAATCAAATTTCTTTTTTTCCCTAAAATTTTAAAAGATTTTTACCTTCGGTCCACTTTAAGTCATCGTGGTGTAAAAAAAAAGTATGGACACTACTATGGCAAGTTTTTTCAAAAGTTGACGCAACTAACCAAGATTCCTAAATGGTATAATACTCTAGGAAAACTAATCACAAAAAAAAAATATGCCTGTCATTTCTAAACAAGAATCAATTTTGAAATCCTTCGAAAATTGACACCCTATATGATATTTTCAAATGCCACGACCACAAATTTACAAATATTTCAGATTTTTTTTTTTGTATCGGCAACCTAAGTAGTACTGCTATCCATTATAACCCTTACAAATTTCAGAATGCCTGTAGTTTTTACACAAAAATGAATCAAATTTCTTTTTTTCCCTAAAATTTTGAAAGATTTTTACCTTCGGTCCACTTTAAGTCATCGTGGTGTAAAAAAAAGTATGGACACTACTATGGCAAGTTTTTTCAAAAGTTGACGCAACTAACCAAGATTCCTAAATGGTATAATACTCTAGGAAAACTAATCACAAAAAAAAATATGCCTGTCATTTCTAAACAAGAATCAATTTTGAAATCCTTCGAAAATTGACACCCTATATGATATTTTCAAATGCCACGACCACAAATTTACAAATATTTCAGATTTTTTTTTTTTATCGGCAACCTAAGTAGTACTGCTATCCATTATAACCCTTACAAATTTCAGAATGCCTGTAGTTTTTACACAAAAATGAATCAAATTTCTTTTTTTCCCTAAAATTTTGAAAGATTTTTACCTTCGGTCCACTTTAAGTCATCGTGGTGTAAAAAAAAGTATGGACACTACTATGGCAAGTTTTTTCAAAAGTTGACGCAACTAACCAAGATTCCTAAGTGGTATAATACTCTAGAAAAACTAGTCACAAATAAAAATTATGCCTACCATTTCTAAACAAGAATCAAATTTCATAAATTGTTGTTGTTACTAGTGATCACTTTTACTGTGATTTTGGTTTTGTTGCTGAAAAATGTTGATTGAATCAAAACAAATAGTAATAATTTTACATTTATTTTATTAAAGTAAATGTTCGAATTGTTTGCCACCGACATTAATACATGCTCTACATCGTTTTAAAAAAGATCGTTTTATTTTCCGTGCATATCTTCCACTATTGATATAATTCGTAGCCTGATTGATTTTTGTTGCAATGGGTTTTGAGTAGACCCTGTCTTTAAGACAACCCCAATAAAAGAAGTCCAGCGGGTTTAGATCGGGTGAACGAGGTGGCCATAAGATAGGACCAAGTCGCCCGATCCAATGCCCTGGATACTCTCGGTTTAAGTATTCTCGCACAGGACGGGCAAAGTGGGCTGGGCAACCATCATTTTGAAGCCACATGTTTTGTAGATCATTTATGGGCACATCGTCTAATAATTCTGGCAAGTCATTTTGTAAATAGTTTAAGTAGCTATTACCATCCACGTTTCCTTCTAGCTCAAATGGCCCAATCACTTTTCCATTTAATATGCCCGTCCATAGGTTAACCTTGCATTGATATTGGGATTTGTCTTGTCTCATCAGGTGAGGATTTTCATTGCTCCAGCTATGTAGGTTGTGAAGATTTAAATAGCCATCTGTCTTGCAGGTTGTTTCATCAGACCATAAAATTTTATCTAAGAATTGGGGATCTTCCCTGTGCTTTTGCAGCATCACACGGCAAAATGCGATCCGGAGTGGATAGTCCCGCGGTAATAACGTCTGCACACGCTTGTAGTGGTATGGGTGAAGCCTGTGATGTTTTAAAATTCGATGTGCAGAACTTTTTGGGATTCCCGTGGCTGCTTCTATAGCACGTACCGAGGTAGTTGTATCGTATTCTATTTCATTGAGAACTTCTTCATCGCGTTTCAATCTAGGTCTTCCAGTGTTTCTTCTGTCAGATGGTAAACGACCCTCCGAAAATGCTTGATGCACATTAATAAATACTCGATAATCCGGATATCTTTGAGCATTCGGGTACCTTTCTCGATACAGTCTGCTAGCAGCGTTAGCAATGCATCGGCATTCTCCATAAACAAGGTGCATATTAGCGTATTCCAACGATGTGTATGGTAAAGGCATGATACGAGAGCCACGTCAATTGAATATGGATCGATCCGCAGTAAACAAAGAAGCACAGCGTACTGATTAGCTTAGATGAGAACAGCAATTTCTTTACCTGCACTATTGTTATTCAACAATGAACATGTATCTACCTATCTCTCTCTAACGTTTAAATTGCCACGCACAATGTTATATTCAAATTCCAAGAATTTGCAACATAAAACATGTTTTATTGACCACAGTAAAAGTGATCACTAGTAACAACAACAATTTATGAAATTTGATTCTTGTTTAGAAATAGTAGGCATAATTTTTTTTGTGACTAGTTTTCCTAGAGTATTATACCACTTAGGAATCTTGGTTAGTTGCGTCAACTTTTGAAAAAACTTGCCATAGTAGTGTCCATACTTTTTTTTTACACCACGATGACTTAAAGTGGACCGAAGGTAAAAATCTTTCAAAATTTTAGGGAAAAAAAGAAATTTGATTCATTTTTGTGTAAAAACTACAGGCATTCTGAAATTTGTAAGGGTTATAATGGATAGCAGTACTACTTAGATTGCCGATACAAAAAAAAAATCTGAAATATTTGTAAATTTGTGGTCGTGGCACTTGAAAATATCATATAGGGTGTCAATTTTCGAAGGATTTCAAAATTGATTCTTGTTTAGAAATGACAGGCATATTTTTTTTTGGGATTAGTTTTCCTTGAGTATTGTACCATTTAGGAATCTTGGTTAGTTGCGTCAACTTTTGAAAAAACTTGCCATAGTAGTGTCCATACTTTTTTTTACACCACGATGACTTAAAGTGGACCGAAGGTAAAAATCTTTCAAAATTTTAGGGAAAAAAAGAAATTTGATTCATTTTTGTGTAAAAACTACAGGCATTCTGAAATTTGTAAGGGTTATAATGGATAGTACTTTAGCAATACTTATGTGAAATAATATTGCTGATTTTTAGAGATTAAAAATATAATTATCACAATGCATTGTGGCGATAAAAAGACAAGAAGAAACAAGAAAGATGACACTGACAGACTAAACGTCAAAACCTCAAATCTTCTTAAATAAGTATTTTCGGCTTGTAGAATCGACCGCCACAAGTACTCCCCTCTCGGTAAATTCAGAAGAATATATATCCAGAAAGCGTATTCTGCGGCCATTGATATGTTGTTACTGTCTTGAAAATATTTAACACGCGATGTTGTCTTGATGAACAAAAGCATGCTACGTTTTGATGTTCTGGATGAAAGAAAGTAGCATTTTGAGTTGAATGATGTTTTGCATTAACTGACTTAAGTACACGAACATGTTCTCTAAGTTTGAAAGCGAAGGTTTCCATGTCCGTGGCAAAGTCTTCTGGCCAGCTAGTGAAGCGATTCATAATATTTAATAACATGTATAATGATTGGATGGTGGAAGAGGTCCAACAACATCCATAAATACATGAGAAAATTTGCAAGGCACAGGATCTTAACTGCCGATTCCGCTTCTTATGTATTTTGATAATTTTAATTGGCCATGTTGTGAAGAGCTGATTCTGTTAGGCATTGTAGCGGCATTAAGCGCCCTGTAATCACCGTATATTAGATGACGACCGAGGACTCTTAGAATGTTTACATATACCGAGCTCAAAATTTGCCGTTAGCTTCATAACTTCACAAATAAGGTTATTTTCTGGTTGCGTTGTTCTAAAGTCGTTGGGTCACCACTTTTAGAGGAACTTGTGTGAAATAATATTGTTGATTAAAATGGATTAAAAATATAATTATCACAATGCATTGTGGCAATCAAAAGACAAGAAGAAACAAGAAAGATGACACTGACAGACTAAACGTCAAAACCTCAAATCTTCTTAAATAAGTATTTTCGGCTTGTAGAATCGACCGCCACAGCACTACTACTTAGGTTGCCGATACAAAAAAAAAATCTGAAATATTTGTAAATTTGTGGTCGTGGCACTTGAAAATATCATATAGGGTGTCAATATTCGAAGGTTTTCAGAATTTACTTAGTATTTTCAAAAAAAAATTAGATATATTTTTTTTCTTATTTTTCCTCGAGCAGTGAAGAACGGGTCCACCCACTGGTGCCGGCTTATCGTTGAGTTTTGGGACACCCTGTATGTATGTATATACATTATATACATGTCCTTGTAATATAGATATACCACGAGTAATATTACCGTAAATATAGCTATTCAAAAGAAGCAATATTTTTATACTAAATTAGAATAATTTTTTAAGGGAAAAAATATAGAAAATTAAAAGTAAAAATAATTGTTTATTACTTGGAAACGAAAGGAGCTATAAAGTTCTTATAGTAAAAAAAATACGACAAGATGGTTGGGTAATAAATTTTATATTGATTATATTCCATAATATTTAAGTCATTAAATCAATATCAAATATCATTTCAATAGAACTATACTCAATATTTTATTACTATAGTCAATTGGAAACTATAGTAAAAAGTAATATATATATATTTTAATAAAACTTTTCCTATGTTACTTGTAGTACCTCCAAAAATATGTGTACAAAGTTTCATGATGATCGGTTAAGTAGTTGTTGCGTGAAAACGTAACAAACAAATCACATTCACATTCACAATATTAGTAGAGATGTTAGCAGGTAATTGTAAAGAATGTATGAATGTAAGGTCCCGTCCAGTATGACGACAAAACAGGTCCTAATTACGATATTTTTACACCGGCTCTTGCAAACGTTTTATGTTTAAACAGAAAGGTTTAAGAGAAAAATTACTTTCGCAAAATCTTTACGGTCAAACGTTAATTTTTTGCGAACGGTACAAATTTGTGAATTAACATTGTAAATGTGTTTTTGGACTGTTTTGTGTTAGGATATTGTTTGATTAATTTTATTTGTTATTTGCTTTTTGTGATTAGACAGGTCTCTATTCTAAACAGTTTTAAAAACAATCTCCACAAACACTTCCTACATAAACAGAAGAACAAGATCCTTTAACAACATAATTATTTAGTATATTTTGTATTTATTTTTATTATTTTATTTTTCTGCACTATTTATAACATCACCGCTCACATCTCCCAAAGATTAACTAGTAGAAACCATAATTTAAATTGCTGGTCATAAAATACCTACTTGACACCTTTTTCTTAGTGCATAATAAATTTCTGATCAGTGATGTGCCCAAAATATTGTGTCGCGTGCCATTGGTTCGCCATCCTTGGTCTGTCGTGTAGTTTGATAAGGTAGGCCTTTCTTGTATGTCCAAGTTATTCTCAAAGAATGATTCACTTCATCTAACTCACTTCATTTGACGAGTTTCTTGTGATATTCTTCTCGCCATACGCCTTCCCGAAGTCACGATAGAGTCTAACGATGAGCAAGTGCACGCCTTTAGTGCCTATGCTAATAAACAATTTTCATTTTATTTCATTTCATTTCATCTGACTTACTTTTCTAAATTGTTTTAACTAAAGATATGGCAAATAAGCAAAAACTAAATTCAACAGAAAACTGAAAAAATGCAATACAAAAACGTACTGTAAAAGAGTTCATGACAACTCGAATAATTTTATTTAACTTTCATCACCTGAAAACTCTATTAGCTTGAAAAAAAGAAAATAGAAACAAAAAGCTTGTTACTCAAATGAAAATAAAACAATTTTCCGGAGCGCGCGCAGACCGGTGCGACGTCATTTTTCAAAGTTTTGACCCTTGTTCACTCTAAATTTTCGGCCTATGGGACGAATCAAGCTACTATTCCTCAACAATTCAATTTTTGTTTATTTTATTGTATAATGTATATCGTCGACAGAAAATAGTTTGCGGCGGCGATGTTAATAGTGTATATATTTTTATAAATAAATCTGTCAATTTGAATTAGGGAATGAAAGAAAAGAAGATCGCGAGGGACGTTCGAATGAGGACTTGGTTGTTGGTTGCGAATGGGAACGGATGTGTGTGCTTAGATTATAAGAGATTGGTAATATAGTGTAAATAGAATTTTAAGAGTTTTCATTGACACAGTCCAATACATGATTTTAAAACATTGGGTAGGTTTAAAAAAATAATTTATACAACCAAGCACTTTTAGACTAATAGAGGAACGAGATATGACTGATGAATGATTAATGAATAAATAATAATGCAGACATAAAAAAGATGGCATAGTGTCAAAGCAGATGAAACAACTGAAAATGCCATAGTAACAACATAAAAACAACAGAAAAATTCGTCCCATACGACAATAATAACCGTGGACCGAATAAGTAAATCGAATTAAGCCTAACTAATTTTTCAAAGGCTCTCATGAAAAATTGCCCACTTTCAGTGTTACATGTAAATAAAAAAGCTGGGCTTTTCTCGCAAATCTGCGGTCCGTGATAAAGTTGACGGTAGATGAAAATATCCTGTTAATGTTATTGTGTCCACGAATATTAACATATTACTTTTTTGCAGAAGCTTATATGTAATAACTAGCTTTTGCCAGCGGCTTCGCTCGCGTTAAGAAGTATTATTATTAATTAGGTTTAGTTTGTGTGGCTTTACTTTTGTTTAACGTGTGTTAAGTAGTTATCACCATTCCTGTCGTGGGTCATAATTGAAAACTTGCTTCAGTTATTAACCACATATCTGTCAATTTTTAATTTCAGTTCAATCAGTCGAAAATCTAATGAGATTTATACAAACTTTCATCCCCTATTTTATCCCCTTGGGGGTAGGATTGATCAAAATCCTTTCTTAGCGGATGCCTACGTCATAACATCTACCTGGATGCCAAATTTCAGCACGATCCGTCCAGTGGCTTGGGCTGTGCGTTGATAGATCACTATGTCAGTCAGTCACTACGTCTACGTAATAATGAAGATGTTTCATATTTCAGTCAACAGACAATACCTATCACACTTCTGTAACAAAGTGGCATCTAACTATAAAAATGACACCTAACCTCAAAAATTCAAATAGTATTAAATGCAATCCAAAATATGCCAAGAAAAGAACAGCCAAAATCGTCAAATACAATCCGTTAGAAATATTTAGGTATAGTATGTACTATTAGATACGGCGGCCACTCATCATCGGGTATATGTAACTCAGTGAAAACACAACGATAGCGCGTTTTAAAATACTACTAACGCCATCTATTGTCAACATTTAGAACTAAAAATTATTTTGTTCGTCTTAATTTATTCGCTCCATTAGGTACTGATAGGTTCAAACTAATATATCCTATTTAAGCGGACGTCTTCATCATAGTAACTCCAATCTTTAATTTCAGTTCAATCAATCGAAAATCCAATAAGATTTATACAAATTTTCATCCCCTATTTTATCCCCTTAGGGGTGGAATTTTTTAAAATCCTTTCTTAGCGGATGCCTACGTCATAGTAGCTTTATGCATGCAAAATCTCAGCCCGATCGGTTTAAAATTGACAAAGTTTCATACAAACTTTCATCCCCTATTTTATCCCCTTAGGGGTGGAATTGATCAAAATCCTTTCTTAGCGGATGCCTACGTCATAACATCTACCTGCATGCCAAATTTCAGCCCGATCCGTCCAGTGGTTTGGGCTGTGCGTTGGATATTGCTGATTAAAATTGATTAAAATATATAATTATCACAATGCATTGTGGCAATCAAAAGATCAGAAGAAACAAGAAAGATGACACTGACAGACTAAACGTCAAAACCCCAAATCTTCTTAAATAAGTATTTTCGGCTTGTAGAATTGACCGCCACACTTTGAACTTTTACTAATAATTGCTGTATCTTGCTACGATTGTAATTAGACAATAATGAAGATGATGGATATATCACTTCTTAGGATTTGTCTACCTTAACTCTAATCATTTTTATAGCAGCCTGGTTATTACAACACTTACCACAATGTTAAGCTGGAGTGCGGTTTATGAGTTGAGAGAGCTATTACCACAAATCGTTTCCACTGTGCCAGCTTGAGAACACGAATGTGCTCCGTCCAGTTCACAAAACTCTCGTTTCAAATAATACAAAATATAATATTCTAAAGTGAAATTAAATCTAGAGGAAACAGAACTGAAGAGGCTCAGCGCTTGAAAGTGTGATACAATTGTGTTCCCATTATATTCCAAGATCAAAAGGCTATTATTAGTATCTATTGTTAGTCGGCAACAATTTATTAATTAATTATTACAAAGGATTCTATTTAATTATAAGGTGAAGATATGTCAAAGAAAATTCGCGAAAGCCAATCTAAGAGTAACACGTGACGTTTGTTCATATAGCAATGGGTATAAATAGATAAACAAAAGAATTTGGAATAAATTTGAAAATCGAACAGAAAAACAAAAAACAAATCTAATAATTAATTTGTTTGTTTGTTTGTAATAGACAACGTTTTAAACGCAATAATAAGCCGTAAGAAGCGTTTTCAAATTAGTTAATTAAGTCTACCAATATAGCATCTTCTCTTTGATTGTAATCTTTTGATGTTTGATTGATGATGTAATGTTTATTTATAAATATGTAGTTATGAATACATTACTCACCGGCGTAGTTTTTCATATTATTGAGTGGGCTGGTACCTGGCTGCACCGTGGATTTGATCTAATTTTCATTCTTGTGGTCCGTGATTTATGGATTGTTATTTACTTTTTTTTCTTTGAATTAAAATTCAATTTTTTTTGATGATTATTTCATGTACGAGTTTCTTGTGGTCTTCTTCTCGTCATACGCCTTTCCGAATCCATTGTAAAGTCTAACGATGAGTAAGCGCACGCCTTTAGTGCCTGTACTAATAAACTAATAAAACGAATAAATAATTTAAAATATATTTTGTCTCTTTCTATTGCATTTAAAATAGGATAAGACTGAAAAAGACACAAGATAATTTTGTTAACATATTGTATTTATTAATAAATATTAGGAGGGTAGGCAGATAATTATAATTATGTATCTACCCACTAACCTAGAATGTGTTACATGGATTAGGCAAATGGCATATTAATGAAGGGGAACTAATCCCCCACTCACATTTGAATGCCTTATAGATTGTTTAATCTTATGTTGCTTTATTAGTACAATGTTTATTAGACTGAAAGGTGTGAATTTTCTTAGTCTATTTTAGATACTAAATCAACTAAACTAAAAACTGATTGATATGTATTTATGAATAATAATATTGCAATGTAATATTACGTGATATTTATTTGGAATATTTAGATGTAACCTTATAATCTCCCTTAGGTAGGTGTTTTTTGCAGTATTTTAGCCCTAGGGTTCCGCGGAACACACTTTGAGAATGGCTGCTCTATATGATCATCATAACGTTATTAGGCTCCAGCGTCATATAAGCGACAGAAAGGCAAAGGATATATCTGCATCCCTTTCACACATGCCTCAACTTCGACATGAAAAGAATATAGTTATCCCTTTCTAATGATTGTTTTTTTCAGTCCAAAGTCCAATATCCATTTGAAAATTGTCATTTGTGCGTTCGGTAAATAAAAAGTTTAAAAGCGAAACAAATAAATAGTTAAAAACTTGCAACTACTAAATAACCAAATTCAAGAGTTACTCGAGGAAATTCGATTTTAAATTGCTTTGGTAAGTTAAAAAGGGAAATTTTATCTCGACCTGAGGACCCGAAGGAGTGTTCAATCGAATAACTTTGGAATATCTCGTCTCTAATTTAAATATTTCCCAGTTTCAAACTCCAAAAGACTCGCTTCCGGCTTAAAAGCAGCTGTCTGTCCGTTCAGTAAGGTAACATTGTATGGAATACGACTATTTAATTTTTTTAAATTTATCATTCATAGTTTTAGATTATTATCGACTTATTGAAGGCTGTATATCATGTAATGTTATGTATTTATTTATTTATTAAGTCTACCTATAAAATTATATTAACACTAGCTTAAATATACTAATTTCTACCAAAACCAAAAAAGTATATATTTGTTACAAATATATATAAAATAATATAAAATTCATAAAATTAATTCTTCTGTTATAAATTATAGAAGATTAGAAGAATTAAAGAAAATGTTACTGAAAACGCAGTAGGAATTTTAATTTGATCTTGCAAGACCAGTCATTTTGACTGCTCTGGTAAATCTAATGTTAAGCCAATTTATGATATAATAATTATAAACCAAATAAACTTTAATTACAGGCATGTTCAAAATTGTTAAGTTTTAAGAATTAATGAAAGTAATAATTTTATAACGCTCAACAAAGTTCCACTAATAAATACATAATTAAGGCTTTATGAATATTTCAGGCAATTAAATTAAATAGCTATAAAATTATAACAAAGCTTTCTCCGCATACGCTTATCTTGTCTACAAAAATCTTTTTCCAATCGAACAATCATTTATTTGGTGCATTCTTATAAAGAAAAAAACAAAGGGTTGCTGTTTGGTTTAATTTTTAAATAAAGTTTTTATGCCAGCATCTTGTTTTAGTTAATTTCTATAATTCAAAGGCGGATTTAAAAATACGGATATTGAATTTGTGCCAAACCCAGTAGCGCATGGACATATTACGTTATGTACATATAAAAGCCAATGTGACTCTTACAAAATTAAGCAAAATTAAAAATTAAGCTATGAAGAAACTGAGGAACTATTAACTGTTATTAAATAAAGCATTCTTACCTTACCTTATTAATGCTGTATATATTAATTTATTACACGCACGCACACGCACGCACGCACATTTGTTACTTTATTTCATAAATACATTTGTTCAATGTACAGAAGAACACTATCTACAGAAACACAGTCCTAGGATTAGTTCTGTAGATAGAACAATATTGTATATAGGGTGTTTGGATTTAATGAAATAAAGATTATTATTATTATTATTTTAAGGTCTAATTACCCATTCCAATAGATGTATCTGTCATTTAATTTGTTAGACATAGAATTAATTATGAATTAAATTTTGTCTAAGATTGTCTACTTTAATATCTGTCTACTATGGTTCTAATAAGCTGTTATAAATAAATACGTAACGATACAATTTTTCCCGGTTTTCTTATTAACAATTTCCCATAAATACGGTAAAAAGAAGAGGTAACTGGCAACATTGATTGCAAAAAGTATCATTAAATTTTATTCAGTTTTTATTGTTATTTTTTGTTATGGTATGAATATTTAAAAACGCATCAAATATTGGACGCGTATTGTTAATCTTTTTGGAACGCATATTAGCGAAACATCAGATGGAATGCGGTCACATGTGAATTAATTTAAAAACCTATGTATTTAAATATAAACTAGACAGTTCTCTAATGTCAAATGTTACCTACAAATTCTATTAATTGCCTTAGAAATTGTCTGGTTCACTTTAATTGTATTGCCACAATCTTATGTCAAAGGCATACGGAACACGGTAATAAACTAAGGGATTGATTAATACGACTACCTACCGCTTTATAGTCTATGGCGTACACTCTGTGACATTCAGTCTGGCAAATTGTTTCGCGCTAAATTCGCTTGGCATCTAATGCATTTCGGTTTAAACTCCTGTAACAAATTTCTAGTGACATTGGTAGACCAAAGTTAGTGCAGTAATCAAAAACTTTAAAGACATTTTGTTATTTAAAATGTTGACAGGTGATTCACATCTGTCATTTGACATATTATTGTACAAACGCGTTGGTTTTTTTGACGTTGGGTCTTTTTGGACTATTGCCTGAATACTCGACATTGGCAGAATTGTCTTTAATAGATATCTGAGGCCATTAATAAAAGAAGAAGAAGAAGATACAAACGCGCTCTAATCTTGATATCACAGCTAATAATTAGCGTTGCAACGTATTGTGCCAATAATATAATTTGAAACGCGACGTTCGAATTTATTTAAAAATTCTATTTTATTTTGACAGTTTACTTTTTAATTTATCATTAATATGACATTGAAACAATAGTATATTTTTAGCACACATATAGAGAAATAAAAAACATTTATTATAAATTTAAAAAAAATCGGCGCGGAAAACGAGTAAAATATAAATTCCTTTCTGTACCGTTCATTGGATACAATTGCAATTTGAGAGGCCCGGAATTCCTTAACGAGCTTCGGACGCAAAACCGTCGCGACGTGAAAAGGGAACGAAATTCTATTAACTTTAGCTCGCAAAAAACTGGACTTAATTTTGTTATTCAGTTTTAAATACAAATATTCTTCTATTACACGCATCAATTGATATCATTTCATGAATACATTTGCTCAACTATAATGTATTTAAATGAATGCATTGTATTTTGCATTGCCCGATACTAACACTGTTTCTTATATGACATAAGAAAATATCTTGTTTACATTCTTGTAATGTGCACGGTCTCATATAACACTCAATGCGACTGGATATCTTATAAGACATAAGACACAAGAACATATCTTATAATGTGCAAAAGGCCTAACACTGTTTCTTATATGACAATTGGTTATCTGGAAGAAATTAAGTGATAAAATTGCTCTAAATTTGTTTCTTATATGTTAAATTGTATTACTATTAATATTTTTAAAGCAATAAAGGATTTATTATTATTAATGTCATTTAAATTGACTTCTTATGACGTAGAAAATAATGGCGTAAGTGGACAGTGGGCCTGAAACTGTCAAGTTGAAATTTTATATTATATTTCCCTCTCAGGTTCTCTCAAATCTAACAAGATGTCGCAGTGAATATTTGACTAAGAGCCGATATTTCAAGCGTAGATTAACTCGGATTAAATTTAATAACTTTTATTTTCATTATTGTGTAAATAGTTTCTTTAACTGATGGCCTGAGTTCCTGGAATAACCTAACTCTGTCAAGATCTTCCTTGGCGCTTGATTTAAGAAGATCAAACGTAGTGCGCATTTATCTTCCAAACAACATTTCGCTTAGTTGGTATCATTACCTTAGTTGGCGAATCTTTTTTATTCACTGGATATGTTTGGCTGCTTTCATTGTCGCTAGATTCGCTAGACGTGTTGTGTCGTGCTAGGCGTCTCGTTCGAAACTGTTTATGCGTTGCTTTGCCGCTACTAATGCACACTTTTGAGAAGTGGTTGTTCTTCCCGCATAACCTACAGCGTTTGCCTCTGACTGGACATTCTTCTAAATTAGCGTGATAGTCTCCTCCGCAGAAGACGCAGATTTGATTGTTTCGTAGTTGACGTTTCTTCGATTTCAAAGTATCGTTACTTCTCGTTGTTCGTATAAAATGTTGCATTATTAATAAAATATAAATGAAGTTTTAACATGAAAAAGCTGTTTATTTTCAACCACAATGACATAAGTGACAATTGTATTTTATTTATGTAACAACTTTATGTATCAGTTTATTGTTAATTATAAATTATTAAGACCATTAATCGAAATATAAACTATCCTATATCTCAAGTTAGACCAAATTACACTTAAAATGCCAACTTTCATCGAAATCGGTTGACTTGGTGAGGAGTTCACTGGGAACATACATATGACACTGGATTTTTATATATTAAGATGTATAGTTATAATGTAATTTTGTAGGTAGACTTTATAAATAAACTAGCTGTTGCCCGCAACTACGTCTGCGTAATAATGAATGAAATAAATCTAAGAAGATTTATACAAACTTTCATCCCCTTGGGGGTAGAATTGATCAAAATCCTTTCTTAGCGGATGCCTACGTCATAACATCTACCTGCATGCCAAATTTCAGCCCGATCCGTCCAGTGGTTTGGGCTGTACGTTGAGAGATCACTATGTCAGTCAGTCACCTTCGAGTTATATATATTTAGATAAATAAATAGGGATTATTTTAATAAATTGTTATTTTTGCAATGCCTTTATTAAATTAGTTCTGTTATTAAGAGTGAAGTAGATATAACAAAAATCCTGAAGAACTTGAAGTTTGCTTTATTTGTAAATAACGCAAATGATGTGCATTATTTTCAAAAATAAGGGCGTATATTTTTTAATAAACACGACTAAATAAATCTTTGGAAACATAACATTTTAGTGTATTTTTTAGCTGAAGTCTTCTTTCCTAGTAGAATTGGGGTTTAAGATAAAATATTTATTTATTTAAGCAAGTGTTGAAATAACGAATCTGAGTTAAGACGCGTCTAGAAAGATGCTGTTTCCGCTACTATTCACATCTGAGTACAGTCAACAAAAATATTGAAATATTTCTACGTATAAAAATATGAAGATTTAATTTATTTTTAAGCTTTATATAAACAACAAAAAACAACATTGAAATTAACGAAAAAAAAGCATAATATCTTTTAGTTCTTCATTTTAAATAATTCTAATGAAATTTAAAAATTAATTACGGACTGGAACTAATTGACTTAGTTAAAACATATGAAAATCAAATAGTATGGTTACGTTAAGCAGTTTATACGGAGGGAGAATATGCACGCTTCCAGTGAAAAGGAATATAAGTTAAAAAACGAAGACATTCCAAAATTAAAATATTTCATAGGGTTCTGTAAAAAAATATACGAGACGGAATAATTCGTAAAAAAAAATAATTAATTAAATAAATTAATTTTTTAATTGACTTGCACCTCTTTTCACATAAACCGCAAATATCTTAAAAGAAAAAGCGGTTGAATGTAAAATTTATTTTAGGAAAATTGAGCAATGTTTTTATGAAACTTATTTTATTATGCATTTCACTTTTCATGCATTTTCCTTAAAGTTATTTGAGTACATATTTAATTGCATTTAAAATTTAATACTTTAGTAATAACCTATTTAACCTGAACTCTAAAACCAAGATACATTTTTATTCTTTTGTTTTTAACGTTTTCCATTGTTTTTACGCTAATATAACTTTTTTAATTATTTATAATACTAAAGAGGAGATTAGTCAGTCACTAATATCTGTGGGCTTATCACGAATTTTAGTCTGGCTTTCGAACGGAGTTCGCTTCAAGCGATTTGTATGGAAATTTGAGCAGCGCCACCGCGTGCGGATTTGGAACTACAATATTTTAGATACTTTTTGTTAATTTTCGAACGTCTCGATCTTTCGTTCATTTGATAGATTGCTGGTGCTCGTTAGTCGTTAGTAAAAATTCATGATCCCGATTGCTAACGGATCCGTTTTACTTGTGACAGCTCGATTCGAAAGCCAGACTAAATTCGTGATAAGCCCACCGAAGTTTCGTGATACGGCCGTCACCTCTGTAGCTTACTTGAATTTTGACATATGAGCCCGTAAAATGTCCTGCCAAACGTCGGTATAATAAGCTCTGAATAGCCTATTCATCGTTGCTGTCAAATGCCTAATTTTGTGAATGATTACGGACCCGTAAAAGTTCCTGAGCAGCCCCCCAGGCTATGGAATACTTAAATTAAGATTGGATCACTTATGCTTACGTAACTCAAATAAAAACATTTATTACACGTGTATACAAAATATATATTTATAAATATATCATGGAATTTGTATACAAATAAAAAGTTCGAAAAGTAATATTGTTAAGGAAGGCTTTAGGAATCCGAATCATTCCGATGCTCTGTTATATTGTAAAATTGTTCCTTTATATTCGCTCGATAGGAAAATTTGGGTCACAACGATATTGGAATGAGTTATATTTGATTTTGTAGTGTTGCTTAGTAGGGATTTTTAATATTACTACAATTTTTTATTATTAGTTCAAGACATGTGCTTATTATTGTTTTTACTAGTTCTTTATTTTCTATATTGTACTATACATTACAATTTTCATTGTCATTTGTCTCTGAGAGGGATTGTCAAGTAATTGGTCCGATTGTGCTTCTTACATTAAATCCCTACTTCCCTACTAATATTATAAATGTGAATGTGAGTTCGTTTGTTACGTTTTCATGCAACAACTACTAAACCGATAATCATGAAACTTTGTACACATATTTTTGGAGGTACTACAAGTAACATAGGATACTTTTTATTAAAAAAAATATTATTTGTTGCTATAATTTCCAAATGACAATAGTAAAATATTGAAATGATCTCTGATACTTTTTAATGACTTAAATGCGAGCGAAGCTGCGGGTAAAAGTTAGTTAAATTATAAAAAAGGGAATAAACGTTTAAAAATCATAAATAAAAAAGCTTATACTTCTAAGATATAAATTGACTTCCTATCGTACTCGCTAATTCCGATTAAAATAATAAAAATAAACGGCTTAAATTCACTACTAAGAAATTCAGGTTTATTGTTAATAATAAAAAAAATACAGGCAGTCTTCGGTTTTACGTCATGATAGATACCAGAGAATAGTGACGCAAAACGAAACGACGTAAAACGAGACATATTTCCGCGACGTAAGTTAAAACGTGGAATGAATTGAAATTCACTTATTTGCCATAAATATGGTTAGTAACATAGGTCTTAAAGTAATGCTAGTAGTATCACATATTTTACATAATATATATGGCATGCAAATAATTCATACAATTAAATTTTACTATAATGGAAATGTCAACTTTTTAAACTTCCGAAATGTTACTCATAAATTAACCAATTGAATAGTAGGACTTGTTCAATAAAAATGGGTTCAGATTCTTTTTAAATATGTTAAAGTAAAGCCCCGCTTTACGCGAGGGATACGTTCCGGTAAAAATCGCGTTAACTGAAATTCCCGCGACCATAGAGAAGTTGATGACTACATTATGTTTATACGCACTCTTTCGCGTAATGCGGGGCAATTGAGCGCAAAATTTGAATAGTGAAACGGCGCATAACGGGGTCGCGTAAAGCGGGGTATTACTGTATAATTATCAATGTCTCTTATAAACCTAGGTAATGATGTCAAAATTTTCAAAAAACGAAGACTACCTTCACTGCTTCCTATTTGATATAGTATATTTTCTTCTGTACCTATTTCTTTAAATGTATTTTAATTTTGTGCAATAAAAAGTTATTATTGTTATTATTTATTATATTTACGACCTTATAAAATGTTTCTTGAATTTCTCCAGTATATAAGTGCTACATAGAATTAATGCAAAACAAACATGGTTATTTTCCTCATGTTTTATTTTGGTTTTTCTGACAACAAAATATAACACGCGTCCCTTGCGAGTTAGCGTAACGAGCATGGCAGCTCTTTCTGTGAAGGTCGTACCAACAAGAATCTTACAAGATTCACTTTTCTATTGTGAATTATAATAAAAAAATAAGAATTTCTTTCTAAATGATGACAATAGATACGTAATACTAATAAAGAACATAGTTGTACTATAAATATTTTTAAAAAATGGCAATTATGCAATAACAAAACGTACAAATAAAAACGTTACTTTATACGTCATTTTTGAATTTCGAATTCATAACAATGGCTGACGTTTTAACCGGATGCACGTTTACGTAAATTCTCTCATTCAGTTTTTTATGAACTGCATTTTTTTTACTTATTCCCAAATTTACGATGTTGGGATGGCTTTAGGTATATTTAAATTAAACAACATGTATTTAAACAGATTTACAAAGAGTGGTAGGCAGATTGATGATGGCATTAGCCCAGTATGCCGTCTCGGGATATTATCCCCACTTTCAAGCTGAACACTTATGAAGTGACCTAGTCGCGTTCCGGGTTCAGTTTGGAAGTAGCCGGGATAACGAGAAGAGTGTGTCATGTCATTTTGGGTAGAACACATTTGTCTCCTCAAGCTGGTTGCACGTGGACATCGCTTAATATCAGACGGAGTGTGATCATATTCTAGGCTAATATATAAAAAATATACGACCTCTAACGCGGTGGCTTGAGCCTTAGTTTGTTACGCATAACGGGTGTATATATAATAATAATAATAATAAATCCTTTATTGCTTTAAAAATAATAATAATTTACTACTACATAAGAGACAAATTTAGAGCAATTGGCGATCTTATCACTAAAAGTAATTTCTTCCAGATAACCAATTGTCATAGGAGAAGCAGTGTTAGTATCGGGCAATGCAATTTAGGAATATTTATAATCAATATATAAATACATATATGTATATATAATACATAAATATAAGTAAACTAAATACATAATGAACATACACATATATAATACTCGTATATATAAAATAGGTAAATATATATTTTTACAGGTATAGGTACATTTTATAGGTACATTGTGCACTCATAGTATTTGAACAAGACAACACAAACATATGACACCCAGAACAGAAGCAAGTACCTAGTTTGAAGGTAAAAGAAAAGCTCTAGTTATTTTTGGGAATGGAAAAGTTTCCACGTGTGGTCACTTCGGGAAAGCATTAAAACTTTTCTACAGAGCGTTGCCCGTCGACTTTTCCCATTTGTATGGAAATCCGATAGCATCGTATTGGTCTTGCGAAATGATTCTAACACGGTTACTCTCCAATATATTTATTTTACTTAATTATTAGTAACATTTTTGTGGTTGAAATAACTTCAAAATATAATATTCCAACTTAAGAAAAATAAATAACATTTTCTCAATAGTTTCCGAGATACTCAATACAACAACGAAGAATGTACACAAACAAACTATGCACATTAACAACTTTAAATCGTTCTCCTGTAAAATTGAGATTTTGTAGATCCTAAACCTGTATTATTTTTATTGCAATATTATTTTAATTTTATCATCAAAAGTAGTAAATATTTTCAACTATAGCCAGTGGCGTAGCTACTAAGGGTCTAGACGGGGCAGTGTCCCTCGGAGCCTGACGTACAAACTATAAAATGAACTAGTGAAAATTTTTCTCACATTCATAATATAAATAAACCAGACTCCAGGAACACGACTTTAATAATGGCAATTTATTTAAAAAATACAGAGGAATTCCCAACGAGTCTCAAACATCTTTATTTGTAACTTGTGGGAACTCCCCTGTACTCTTAGTTTAGTATATATTTTAGTTGGGGCCCCAGTTTATTTTTGGTTACCTAGCTACGCACTGACTGCTTAGAATGCGATCGTACTCTGTCTGATTTTAAGCTGGAGTTCTAACAACAGTTGTCTTAGCTGCCAAAGACAAATATCTGTAGCCAATAATCCTGTTACTTCCAAGCTGATCTTCAATTTGGTTCTATTAAAAAATCGTAAGTCAATATTTAAAATCAGTTCAAGTTAAAGAGTACCTCTGTTTGGAATATATTGTTCCATACATTCCGGTTATAGGTATTGGAATTGCTTAATCTTTTCATGAAATATTATTTATTATGCATTTTCTGTTTTCTTCCCTTATGTTATATTGTTATATGTTTATTAGTCTTTAGGCTATTGACTTCTAATCATTATAGGAATAACATATCACAGACTCCAGTCTTTTAGACTTAATACCCGGTCGTAATATTTGTCCTGGGTCTGGGTGCTACATGCTTGTGTTGTCCTTGTCCTGATACCCATAGTACAGGGTGTCTTAGTTTGGATCAGATCATTGAATATACAGTCGACAATCTTCAAATGGATACAGATTGCACTTTGGACTGGTAGAAACAATCATTAGAAAGGGATAACTATATTCTTATCGAGTCGAAGTTGAGGTATGTGTGAATGGGATGCAGATATCTCCTTTGTCGTTCACGTCATAGATATTGTTTCTCTTTCTATCGCTTATATACCTACAAAAACTGTATCCATTTGAAAATCATCGTGTTTGCATATGTTTAATATTTTTAACTATACTTTGCATGTTATGTTTTAAACTGGATGAAACCATTAAAGTCGTTTTAATAGAAAACAAGGTCAGCCAATATTCGCTAAGAAAGTTAAAGAATTATAAAGGTAAGTAAGGCTCTACTTAGCTGTTATTTACTTAGGGATACTCGTCGGAAGTTTGTCCAATTCACTGATTGACTCTCTTACGACAATCTTAGCAAATAAATGTACTTGCAGGGACAACTGTGGAGGTCTTCTTTTATATATAATAGCTGTTGCCAGCGACTTCGTTAGCGTAGTAATGAAGATATAAAGTACTATGAAGTTATTGTGACATAACTATAATAGTTAGACATATGGTGTTGCAGATTTTATTGTAGATATTGATGTCCTCTATAAAACTGTAGTACATCACTTTGCTCTATTGTTAATAATTTCCGCAGCGTACGCAATATAATGTTTTTTTTTCACACTTTGGGTTACATTATTGAAGTTTTAATACGGATCCCAAACGTTTTTGAAAGTATTCTATAGCCTATGTTCATCAGGGATAATGTAGGATTCTAATGGTAAAAGAATATTTCAAATCGGTTCAGGAGTTTCGGAGCCTATTCAATACATACAAACAATCAAATGTTTCCTCTTTATTATATTAGTATAGATATAATAATAATAGTTTATTGTATTAAAAAATAATAATAATAATAATTCATACATATTATTCATTTACAAATTGAAGTCACTCACAATGACTTCTGAGATACTCAAAACAACAACGAAGAACTACCCACAATAACAACATTAAATTGTGAGCTTATCACGAATTTTAGTCTGGCTTTCGAACCGAGTTCGTTTCAAGCGATTTGTATGAAAATTTGAGCAGCGCCACCGCGTGCGGATTTGGAACTACAATATTTTGGATACTTTTTGTTAATTTTCGAACGTCTCGATCTTTCGTTCATTTGATAGATTGCTGGTGCTCGTTAGTCGTTAGTAAAAATTCATGATCCCGATTGCTAACGGATCCGTTTTACTTGTGACAGCTCGATTCGAAAGCCAGACTAAATTTGTGATAAGCCCATTGTTCTCTTGTTTTTGTAGATTTTAATAGGACCCGGTGATATGACTCATTCATAGTTGTTCCTTACAATATACAGATAGATACAACGGTCCAAATATATATACATACATACATATATACTATACAAGCTAATGGAAAACTTTGTTTTTACGAACTCACTGAATATGACAATATCTATACATCTAAAAAGAGGGTAGGTAATATGAAATAATGATTACATATACTGTTGTATATTTCCATATGTTTTCGATCCTTGCAGCTCTAAGTTAAGGTATAAAATCTTAGAAGCACTAGAATAATCTTACTTTATTAAATAGCTTAGAAAGAAGACCAGGAACAATAGATGCATCTACGTATATTAGCCCAATGGACCAATGCTGTTCAGTCTGTCTTCAGAGCTCTACGTGATACGACGTATTTAAATTAAGAAAGTAATCATCTTTTTTTATAAATATTAGTCTCATCTGTTTTACAACTACTCTTTGAATAAATTTAAGTCAATGACCCTCCCTCCTGCAAGGATCAAATATAAGAAAATTCTAGTTTCCATTTTTAAATTAAATGTACCTACAATGCTAGACAATTTAACACCTATTAAAACGACAGCTAAAATGTTTATGATAAATATTTTTCAGTGTATAAATCTCTCAAATCCTGGAGCTGCCAACCCTATCTCCAAATAAGCACATAACATTATCAAGACATACATTAAAGTAGGTAAATGCAGAATAAAAGCGAATAAATGCTTCTCGTGCTGCGAGAACAGAATAGAAGAAAATCTGCAATGAAATATAGCGAGTTGTATTAAATACATTGATGTATAAATATTCTTTTGCTCTGTTAACAATGGAGAAGGCAAATAATACAAGAACATAATGTGAAGTTAAAACACACGATTTGTATAAACATTAAGAACACATATCCATATTTCACACATCCCAATTATCAGGCATAACTAAGGTGACCATTTATTTTTTTCCTCAAAACGAGACATTTGTTTATTCACGTCAATTGGTAGGTTTATAGTAAAATAAAAACTCATATTTTATTAAGTTTTATTTTATTTATCAAAATAGTATTTATTACAAATTAAAAAAGTAATATAGATACTCAATTATTTTTAATTTTTAATACATCTGGTTATGATTTTAAGTAAGAATATTTTTTTTAGATTTTATTTATAATTTACCTTAGATTATTCCATTCGGTTACTGTTTGCAACGTGATGTAGTTAAAGATGCTGTAAAATGGGACAATTATGTGTTTCGAAGCTTTTTTCCGTAAAAAGGGACAGTCCCGTTTAAACCCGGACGTATGGTCACGTTAGCTATAACCTGCATAACGCGAAAGAGTGACGCATTTGACCTAATATACGGTAATGGATGCATCTGTCAATTTCATACACAACATTAAGTCAGAATGGACTGACTAACTGAGAATTCTCCCAAGACTTTAAGATTTATCATACAGTCCATAATAGAAGTCAATACTAAATTGCCGCATCAATTTAAAAGCAACTCTCTAATGCCTCATCCATTCTTCCGGTTTCTTTTATCATTGTACATCGTCAGCGGATCCATTTAGCTCTTAAAGGGAAGGACCTATTGAGTTTCCTGATCTTAGAGCCATATTTTTTTACCATTCAAACTAACTTAAATGATAAATGTTTTCTATTGTTAACGAAAGCAATGATTTGCATTTTTAAAATGAATATAAAGAAAATCATTTTATAACATTTTTATGTCCATCGACAAATAATTAATTATTTTAACATCCTCGTATTTATAATGATATATGCAAAAAATATTTTGAATTTGAGTTTGAAAGTAATCCACGATATATGTTTTGAATTGAATTCAAAATTACTTTAAAATACAAAGGAAATACCTTTAGATCAAATTGCAATGCTTTAAAATCTGCTCTAACAAACAGTTCGCGAACTAATCTAGATAATAGAACTACATCCATATAGCCAGGGAGGAATAAGGACGTTCATTGAGATTAAATCAAAGATATAATAAAAAACAAAAGAAAGCGAGGATTCATAATATACAAATCACTTTGATCATAGATTAAAGATGTATAATGTATATATTTCCTTTGTGATTACAGAAAAGTAATTGTAGCCAATAGAGCAAGTGGACTGTATCAAATGAAAACTTGTAAAATTCTATTTACACTATATTACCAATCTCTTATAATCCAAGCACACACATCCGTTCCCATTCGCAACCAACATCCAAGTCCTCATTCGAACGTCGCTCGCGTTCCTCTTTTCTTTCATTCCAAATTCAAATTTACAGTTTTATTTATAAAAATATTTATAGTATTAACATTGTCACCGCAACCTCTTTTCTGTCGACGACAGTAATAGTTGAATTATACTCATAAATAACCTCAGATATTATTATAATCCCTACTAATATTATAAATGTGAATATGAGTTTGTTTGTTACGTTTTCACGCAACAACTACTTAACCGATCATCATGAAACTTTGTACACATATTTTTGGAGGTACTAGAAGTAACATAGGACACTTTTTATTAAAAAAATAATTATTTATTACTATAGTTTCCAATTGACTATAGTTAGTATGATCTCTGATACTTATTTAATGACTTAAATGCGAGCGAAGCCGCGGGTAAAAGCTAGTAAAATATATTTTTAGATAGCAAAATTGACTAAGAACGTAATCTCAATCAAAGTTAAGAATGGAAAGATAGCAAAGAGTAAACATTAGGCGTTAAGAGATGAGAAGACATCGCAAATCTGCTGACAGCAGATAATTAATGGAACAGGAACGGAACCCATGTAGCTTGCCTACCGCCACAAGTAAAGTAAAATGCCAATTGGTCTGTGCTATTTGTCCCACTTTTCTTTAGAGTGACTGTGTGACCCACAAGTAAATATAGCATACTTATTGTTTGGATTAAACAGCAGTTAAGGGTATTCTGTGAAGTATGCTAGTTGTATCTCGAGATTAGTATAAGCTTATCTTCTGAAGTCGACATACTATATATGTGACTTTACTGTCAAATAGCTTTGTAAGTAGATATTTAAAAAAAATACTGTTAATTAAAATAGATTAAGATTATCAGAATAATTAAATAATAATTGAATTTATAATTAAAGAATCAAATGAGGGACACATCGGCACAAATTGTTAGGTAATAATTTGGGTCATAAATCCGAGTCGTTTAGGAAACAATGCTTCAAGTTTCATCATTAAGCTAAGTGGATAGAATTTTCCCCAGGTTTTGGGTAAACATGCGGCTGCCCAAGAATTTTGTTTTCGAATAATTTCATATGAAAGTTAATTGTGTGTGTGTTTTTTTTAATATGTTTACTTTATTTTAGGATAATTACTTTATTTTTAATTATTAATTTAATACAAGGAAACACCTTTATCCTTTCTTGTCCCACTAATATCCACTTTTACGCGTTAAATCCATCTTTCTATGAATGGACCGCTTTCAGGTACCCCTTTCCGCTTCAGTACCAACAATTCATGTTAAAGTTCAGGTAAACAAAAGATTTTTTTTTAAATATGAAAACGCTTTCATTCCATTTGCAGCGATTTATGAATAAAAAGAAAGAGTAACCTAACTTTTTTTTTAATAAATTGTTTTTTATGTGAGATTTTTTAAATTATGAATAAAAAAAACATTTACTTAGAGATTTATTCAGTTCTTGTTGCTTATCCAGGTTTGACAGTAATACAATCGTGCCATGTAAATTAATTTCAAATTTATTTTATTGCTTAATAATACAGAAAAAAATAATACAAGTAAGTGAGTAAAGAGATGGCGGCCTTATCGCTAAGAAGCGATCTCTTCCAGGCAACCAACTTTTTGATGTGGAGCAATGCAGAAGAGAAATAGCGGGAGTTATAAATAGATACACAATATAGATAAACATATGAACTACACACAATACATACCATGTTACATATATATACATACACATATACACATAAATAATAACAATAATAATACACATATACATAAATACTGGGAAGTGAGATAATATTCTTTTAAAGATTTTTTAAAGATGGGAAGAGAAGGAGCATATTGTTAATACCACGACATTTGATACCAATTCAGTTGATATTAATAGAACGTAATAAGCACTCTGCAAATCGAAATTCTATCCTTAATAATTGTGCCTAAAGTAATCTATGAAAGGCCAGCTTAGTATCAAAGCCGCGGACTAAAATACATTCTGTGTTAATGACCCTAGTCTTTACGTGGTCTTTTTATAGACGACTAGCTTTTAACCGCGGCTTCGCTCGCATTTAAGTCATTAATAAGTACCAGAGATCATTTCAATAGAAATGAATCAATATGATTCCAAACAGCTGAAACTATAGTCAGTTGGAAACTATAATAAATTTTTTTTTAATAAAAAGTATCCTATGTTACTTCTAGTACCTCCAAAAATATGTGTACAAAGTTTCATGATGATCGGTGAAGTAGTTGTTGCGTGAAAACGTAACAAACAAACTCACATTTATAATATTAGTAGGGATCATAAACTGTTTTTAAGGAAGTAACAAATTTTATACATACATATTTGATTTATAAAACGATATTTGACCATTGTTTGTTAACTATGACCTAGTTTGGAGACAGGACTAGTTGAATTACAATATATTTTTACTAAAAAATAATGAAATTTTTGTTATTATCGATAGGTTGTATAGAAGACGAATTGAACAACGATTAAAGGACTAGAGCCGGCATAATGGAGGCGACTGTCGTATACAGACATCTGTTTGTGGCACTCTAGCTTAACACCAGGTGAAGTGTGAATATTAAAAAGGGTAAATGTGTAGACAAAAATATAAATTGCATGTATTGAAAGCTGAAAACCGGATATCCATTAAAAAGGAAGTTTAACCGTTTAAAAACCAATACAAAGGAGTAAAATGAACATCAAAATCTACCGCTAAGTTCGGTAACGTTCGTGGAGGGAAGCGAGAAATAGTCTTTTTTCCAAGCCAATGAGTTTCGTTTGGGTTATTCTCGGATTAAATTGAAACGAAGTGGAATTTGTTTTAGATCGATACTTCGATATTATAGATATTTATTTTATAATAAATTAAATCGTTTTGTTGTAATACGTCTTATATTCAGGATTAAATTATTTTTAGGCAAATTTTCACGCTTCGCTTATGTACACAAATATTTAATTTAAATTATTTTCAGAATAACCCACCAAAACGTATGAAAACTTTTTATTCGTCGCTCGGTTTTACGCTTGGTTTGTATTAGATCCCAGTTCAAAGATAATATTACTTTTATTTTGTATTAGTTAAAAAAAATCTATTGGAACCGAGCGATATGAAAATGGTTCGAATTGCAATGGATTAATGAAGTCAGACTGAGCACTTACGTGGTCAATACAATATCCGTACCAATACATCTATTGCAATATCAGTTGAATGTATAATTGAACAATAAATATTTCTTGCTCCGATATAATATACATAATTCTATTTATAAAACGTAATATTTTCTCGAAAAACAATAAAAACAACTTTGCCTATTTTCGTAAGTTTTCCTTCAAGTAATAATAGTAGGAAGTTTTTCTTCATCCTGTTTTCTCGTTCACTTATAACTTTTAAAGTAATCGTACATATTTTATTAGAAAGTAATCAGACCCGTATACCGTATTTATATAAAAATATTGTTTTTCTATATTTATACCGACGAAGAATTATTTATTCCAAGATTGCTTGAAATAAGACGAACTGTTAACATATATTTTACTATCAAAATAGTTATGTTTAATATTAATAAATAAATTTATATTACACACACAATTTTGATTATTTTGTGTTATTTAAAAGTTGCGCATTTGATTGTTTTTTTGCTCGGTCGACTTACACGGTCGCCATCTTGAATTTCAAAAAAAAAAAAACAAAAGAACAGCAGCCGTGTCGGGGAGTCGCGTCGCACGTATTGCCAAGGAAAGTGCGATTAGTGAGTGATATTGTTAAATAAAATAAATAAAACCAATGTTTTTAATTCTTTAATACTATTGTTTTAATTATTAGTGAAGCTTTAACACAAATATAGTATAATACTAAAATAAAACGTCGTATTTGAAGGAATAAATAGTGTTATTTTTCAGCTATTGTTTGCATACGAATGCGGACCATTCATAAAAACTTTTTTTAGGTTTTAGCGGATGAGAGAAATCGCATTAATCTTTGGATTTCACTAAACGTTGAGTTAGCGTTTTTGCAAGCGGTTTTGTTTATAGAGAGATTTTTAAAGTGATCAGGACAAGCCGCTTGGGAAACATACATTATTTATACCTATATCTGGTACTCAATTACACGCCTAAATAATATTTGTTCGCGTCAAAAGCACTTGTAAATTTCCTCTCCCGCTCTCGTTTTCCTTTCTCCGCGTCTTAAATGCATTTTGTGATCGTTATACCTATTTCCTAATTCAAAAATACAGTCCACTTGTTCTACAATATTAATAACAATACTTGTTGTTAAATTCACTTGTTCCATGAATACTCAAAACCCAAAAACTTGAGTCCAAATATATTTTTAATAATATTGTGCTAAGAGTGAATAAATGGAGAGTCTAATACAATTTAAAAATAAATTAAAAACATATTTGGAATTAAAATGCTTTTGTTCAATTGACGAGCACTTCAATGATTCAGAACAGTAAATGAAACTAAATAATTAATTATAATTATTAAATTTGTTTAATTTATTATTATTATTATTATTTTAATAGTTAATTGAAATTGAATTATTATATTGCTATGCCCTGACCGAGTGTCACATTAATACTGAATTTATGACATCGTATGAATTTATAGAAATATTTTTAGAGTGTGCAATATGCACTAAAGCCTTGACTATGAACTGTGATAATATAAAATTAAACGCCTGAATAATATTAATAACAATACTTAAATACGAAATGGTTTACACATAAATTGGGCATATAATAAAACATCGGATATGCTCCGCTAAAAGGTTTTCCTATCAAGCCGTTACCAGCTGACCGGTTACTTTAATTAATTGACATAATCGGTACTAAAGTTTTGATAGGATGTAGGAGTCATTATTTATAGTTTGATTATAAAATACAGTGTACACTCTATATAACGACATTGAAGGGATTGTGCATTCTATCGGTCGTTAAATGGAGAGAAGAAAAATCTGAATTAGAAAAGGAAAGTTTATTTCGGACAAGTGATTTCGACGCTTTAGGGAGTTTGTCGTTAAGTCGAGTGACGTTACATGGACTTTAGACTGTATCTATAATATTTATTAATGCTTATATGTCATAGGAGATTTTAGTATGTGGGATCGATTAGAAGCCCAAGTATATGTGTTTGCTTAACCCTTTCCACTCCAAGCCTTTTTCTTTTTATTCCACCAGCTCCACGCTAAAATTGCGTTTTTTAACTTTTAGGGGGTTTTTCTTATATGATAAACTTTATTTTATGAGTAATTACAGGATACTTTCCTAATCCCTTTTAAAAATCTCTTTTTTTAAAATTGTCCGCAAAAAGAAGTATTACACTATGTCGAGTGTCACTCGACATTGGAGTGGAAAGGGTTAAGTTTATCTAATTTTTTATTTTACAAATTATTAACTATTATTTAATATGATAATATAATAAAATAAGTAATAATTTTTTTTATCAACCCATTATGACCTACGAATTCCAATTAGTTTGAAAGGAGCCAATTAAGTTTTCTTATTAGTTTTGATGGTGTCATTATGTCCATGGTGATTGGCTGCTGTATGTTTCTGTGTTTACTGTCCTATTACTGCTGTATCCATTTCATAGATCACACTTTAGCTTAACAAATTACTTTTGTTATGTAAATGTATATTATTAAAGAAATATTATTAATAATTAAAAGCCAATGTTAACAACTTTTCAAACTCACTTTTAATTAAAAATTCTCTATCGACTTTCACTACATAATTTCTAAATACGTAAGTGTATTTGTAACAAAAAAATTGTAAAGAAATCAATCGAAACAAGCGTGAAAATACTTTACAGTAACTAAAAGGAAAAGTGGTCCTTCAGAGCGTCTATTAACCTATTTCTTTGGACCCCTGACAAAGACATAGGGCTGGTCTTTACCTTAAATCTCAGTTTTTACTTTTCACTGCGATAAGGCGGCGAGGAAAGTGTAAAAAAAGTTATTTTTTCGTATTAGTGATGTGATCGTTTTTTTTTTCGATATCGATGTATTTTTTTGTTGTTTTCTTGTATTGTTGACTGAGCACATTTGTATCGATTATATAGGCACTTTATATATTTTTTCATTTGTTATTTATTTCAAAATAACAAATAATCTCCGCCTCAGAAATGATTTTTAAAAACATTCTTATTTTAAACCTACACCTGACAAATTATTTGACGTTTATCTCTCGCTAGTGTTACTAGATTAAAAAATAAAACATCAATAACAATGTTGTCAGTTAATAAAATTTATATTATTATTATTTTACAGGCGTTTAAATTGTAAATCTTTATAATAAATTTACTAAAGATTTTTAAAATACACTCATACTTCGCTATACGGCTGCTCTTTATACGGCATTTCGCTATAACGACCCTTTTCAATTAAGGCACGTATTCGATTTAAAGCCTAAAATGTTTCGCTATAACGGCAAAAAAACTTTTTATTGATGTCGATATATCTACATGTTGCCAATCTATTAATTCCTTATACGGCTTTTTGCTTTACGGCCAAGTTTCGTAGAACGTACCTAGGCCGTAAAGCGAGGTATGGGTGTATATATACAATAACTATTTTCACTAGAGACGCGGATATGATATGAATTTAAATTGTTATAAATCATTGCTTAATAAAATATATATCTAGACGAAATTGTATGACTGTTTCGAATGATACAAGTTTAATAAATGCACTGTCATGACTCGTAAACCATTGTAGGAATTTATTTGAACTTTTTTCCATGTAAAATGTTTTATTCATAATAAAAACGCTTTGAAAATCGACCGTCTCTTTGTTTTAAATTAAAATTTCATCTATCTATTAAATAAATATAAATTTCAACTTAGAAACCATTAAGAAAATGTTAACACTAAAACTACCAACCGGTCAATATGACCTTACTCAATATTTTCTTGTAAATCTACAATAAGTTTATTGAATTATATTTAATACATTTTGACCAGCCGGTAGTTCTAGTGTTAATATCTTTTTTTTTTTTTTAAATAATAAAGATGAAGAATTATATTTGAAAGTTATTTCAACAAAAAAATGAAAATTACCTAAATGTTAGTTCTATGTTAATATGATCTAGCGATATTATTATTATTATTATTATATGTCAAATGTTTGTACCTCCTTCTATTCTCAATTTTAAGGTTGGTTGCCTGAAAGGACGTCATCTCTGTTACATACATATATAAACTAATTTTATTATACAGATACCATTTAACCTACTCTTAAATAAAATAATAATATAACACAACTACCCGCAGAATATAAAGCAAAATCGTTTTCCTTTTTACAAAATAATTCAGATAAATGAGGTTTTATTTTAGATTCAAATAAAGCTTTGTGAACGATAAAAAGTTTTCACTCTCGTTTAGGGTTGTGCTTTTTAACCATATCGATACCGATATTTACTGTGCGCTGAAAAGAGCTGAATTTTAGTTAAATAATTTCAGAGTATTTAATATTTTTTTATGACTGCACAACTTAGGTGTGTAATTTAATATTATTCGATCGATTTAGGAGTATTAGAATAATTATTAGGCATAAAGGTGGTTGAACAGAATTTTGTTTGTATTTTTAACGTATGCATTTGTTATTAACGTAAAAATTATCGATATGTTAAAATAAATTGTAACATTACCATCACTAAAACATTTATCTATCTGATTAATGATTCAGATAAGAATATAACAAAAGAGAAACCGAATATTTTGAAAATCATTTCAAAAACGGACGTAAAAATTAATACTATGTTATATTTCCCTTAAAGATTTTGGTAACGTCCACAATAACTGCTATTTATCTTTATTACTTTTATAAATTTTAAAGCTGCAAACCTTTCGAAACATTGGTATCAAGTCAATTAAAATAACATCCTGTTTATCAGGCAGAATCACCCTATATAATAATTATTGTGTATACTATGATATATTACATCCAGTTCTATATAGTTATTTACAAGTATATAAAAATTCTACGTCTATGCTCATCTACCAGGTCTACCAGGGGGACTACTCAGGCGCACGAACTTCGGACAAAAATACGGACGCTTAATCATTCACGAAATTATGGATTTGATAGCGATGTCACGACTACTAAATGCTTATTTTACTGACATTTGAAAGGACTTTTTACACACTTATATGTCAAAATTGACGTAAGCTACAGAGGTGACGGCCGGGGCCATATAACGAAACTTCGGATACGCCTGAGTAGCCCCCCTGACTCCGTCCTCCACCATATCGGCGGCTAATCAGCGCGGTGTCTAATCAAGTGAGTGGCCGACTGGATTAACCGTCATTTATGTGCCGAATATCACTGACTGAACTAGTCGGCATACGTTACCGCGTACTGTACACTGAGCGCTCTTTTTAGGACAGTAATGTTCGGATCTTATAAAAGGAATATTATTACATTGTATGGTATTCCCCTGGTGTAGCACATCAACTGGCTTATATACTCAGAGAAGTACTAAGGGCGTAAACACGTTATTCAATGATACTTAATTATGTTAGTAGGTCTATTCTGGCTTGAGAAACGTTTTGAAATCGTTTTTAGAAATGAAATATATATATTCACTAGGTTTTACTCGCGGCTTCGCTCGCATTTAAGTCATTAAATAAGTATCAGAGATCATTTCAATAGAAATGAATCAATATGAATATAGTAAATTGGAAACTATAGTAAAAAATAATATACTTTTTAAAATAAAAAGTATCCTATGTTGCTTTTAGTACCTCCAAAAATATGTGTACAAAGTTTCATGATGATCGGTTAAGTGGTTATTGCGTGAAAACGTAACAAACAAACTCACATTCACATTTATAATATTACTAGGGATTTACTGATCACTTAATCTTAATAACTATAAAGGAAAAATCTACTCCTTATGATTGGTCTCTAGATAACTCTAGATTTGCTAAATGCATGTTATAAGGAGAAGACATATTCTGAGAATCCTCGCAGTTTTATTAAACCACCAAAAATGAGCTTCAAACGACGAAATAAACAATCTAAATTCATTTTAAGCTAAGAATACACCATTATTCTAGTGCATTCCATTAAACACGGACAATAATGGTAAATGCTAATCTTGTTAATACATTACAAATATTATGTTTGTCTATTATGTAAATGCTTATAAATTATGCTACAAATAACAAAGCGACTCAATAACGTTGTCCCTAATTTGCATGTGGCTATTTACATCTTTTGAATAAGAAATAACAAGTAAAGTACCTACTATATAGTCCATGTAGATGTAGATAGTATGGAACACCAAGATATACTAACAAACAAGTTAATTGACCAATCAGATTGAGAGAGGCTAGTTATTAATATTGAAATGAAATGAAAATAGTTTATTAGCATAGGGACTAAAGGCGTGCGCTTGCTCATCGTTAGACTATATAATGGCTAAAAGAAGACCACAAGAAACTCGTCAATCATAGCCTGTACATAAAATAATTAACAAAAAAATTGAATTTTCATTCAGAAAAAAAAAAATCCCAATAACACACAATTCACAGGAATTAAAATTAGATCAGATCCACGGTGCAACCATACAGGTATCAGCCTACAATAATATGAAAAATAAAATTGTCATCATTACACGTTTATTTCAATTATATAGTACTGTCCTTGAGATTAGTATTAGACCAGTTTAAACTAGTATTAAAACACTATAATAGAGTTTAAAGTCTAAGAAGATCAAAGTTTAGTAATTAGAGATATAAAAAGTCGAGTGTTGATTTTAAAACAATCTTATATGAAAATTACAATACTTTTTGTTGTGTTACGATGCCTTATTCTCGGTTATTTGATATCTATTCAGTGTACGAACAAATGACCATTTACAAACATCCCTCTTGAGATTGCAGATCTATGGCAAGAAAAGAGAATCACTAAAATATATCTCTTCTGCCGTCGACAAATTAGCGACCTTTGATGGAAGGTCCCTTAATCTATATTCTACAAATCGCCTCAAGGATAATCCCTTCCACGGAAACGAAGAAAAACGCCAAAGAACAAATCGATATGATACTGCTATCGTGAACTCCGACGAATATCTTTAGCAAAAAATAATTCTTCGCCACGACCGTCCCAAAGCCATAACGTTATCGGCTTTAATATGCACGAAGGGTACCGATAAACATCGCCGAAGGATAAATAGCGGCTCGGGGCGTCATCTGCATACAAATTGCCGTCGTAACCGCCAGTCAATACTTCATTTTTCTCTAAATTACAATACGATTTGAATCGGCAGACTCAATACAACAGCGGACGTAATAGGAAGCCTTGGAGAACCCCGAGTGACGTCATTTGTTTCTCGATTGATGAGCGCGTTCCTTGCTTCGAATATTAATTATGATTTTCCTCATGTGACAGTGTCGGGGCATCGTTTCACGCGATTGGCTGCCTCTGGTACCCGACTCCCGCAATTGATGGCAAATATTACACGTTGATATGTTGTGTTTTCGGGTTATAATTTTCTGCGTGTTAGTGTGCGTGCTATTATATGTTTTGTTCAGTTATATACACAAAGGTTCTATTGCGCATTTTATGTTTCACAAATGTTACAAAGACGAACAGAATGGACAAGTTGTGTTTGAGCATGTCAGCAATAATTACTTGAGGGAACGGTTAGTTGGTTTAGATTTCAATATGACCGACCTTAGTTCCTTTGTTAATGAAGACGCGGAATTTGATGAAATTATTTCCGGCCTGAAGACGAATTTTAATGTACACGATCCGAGGTCAAGGAACGAGATAGAAGATTTGGCTGAAAGTTCGGAAGAGCCTGAGAGCGGTAGTGTGGAATTCACAACGGAGCAATTTAAATTGACCACAGATAATTTATTAATAGACAGTACAACTGATGTCGAATTGAAAAAAATTACTGTAATTTTATGACACTAAATGTAATATTATTATTAATTTAGATTAGTTTTAATTAATTTATTAAAATTGTTTTATTACTCTACCATAGAGTTAAATTATTTAGAGAAGACATTTTAAATGAAAAGTGTGTAGGTATATGTGACAGTGCGTTATTTATTTTATTTTATTTTTTATTTATTATTTAAGAATAATACAAAATATGGTTTTCGATGGTTCCATACTAGGCATTGCCTGTCATGTGAGACCCATTATAGAGCGTAATAAACCAATATATATTTTAAAATAAATAGATAAAATTATTTAAATAGCGTTTAATTAATATTACGGCTAAATTCACATATTTGATCTTAAACTAGGATAGTAAACACATCCTGAGCTGAAACAAATGCAAACAATTTTTTTATAGTAGCATATGACCATACTCCGTCTAATGTTAAGCTAGAAGGCGCTCCTCGAGTCTAGTTCGCTTCCACTATACCGGACTGAGATATTTAAATAACTTGCTTCGAAAACGGGACTTACCAACCAATCTAACCTAACTGCGACATATAGTATATCCCGTTTATGAATGACAATCGGAAATATGGTTAACGTGTCAATATGCGGGTAGAATGTAGAATAGCACAGCTATGAAAATACGTTCCAATTTGAATCTTATAAGAATGAATAAAAAGCAAGTAATTAAAAACTCATCTCGATACACGTATAAAAACTAGAGCTATATAAAGCGTGACGTAATTGTAATTATGCTCTTTTGTACTAAGAAACTTAATTTAATACGAAACTTGTAATTTCCTTATCTACAGTCCAGATACCAACTTCCAACATTGAGGCCTTAAATAGAAACAAATCATTAAGATAGAAATCTTCAATATCCTTAAACAATTATATCTAATCTGAGATGAAATATTGGAATTTACGTAATACAATAAATTATTTCAAAAATTCATATAAATAATAATTGAATATCATTAAAGCCCAATTTTTTTATTATCATATTTTTAACACTAGATTTACCAGAGCAGTCAAAATGACCGGTCTTGCAAGATCAAATTGAAATTCCTACTGCGTGTAACATTTTCTTTAATTCTTCTAATCGTCTTTAATCTATAACAAAAGAATTAGTTTTATGAACTTTATATTATTTTATATACATTTGTAACAAATATATACTTTTTGGGTTTTGGTAGAAATATAGGTATATTTAAGCTGGTAAATCTAGTGTTGAGTAAAATGTGCATAATTTTGGATCACTAAATACAGTGGCGTAGTTAGGTAACCACAGAACCTGGGGCAAAAAATAAACTAGGGCCCCAACTAAACTAAGAATACAGGGAGTTCCCCGCACGTTTCAAACAAGATGTTCGAGACTTGTTGGGAATTCACCTATATTTTTTAAATAAGTTGTCATTATTAAAGTCGCGTTCCTGGAATTTGTTTTATTTATATTTCGAATGTGGGAAAAAAAATTATAGTTTGCACGTCATAGTTCGAGGGGCACTGCCCCGTCTAGACCCTTAGCTACACCACTGTCTAAATATAAGACAAGCTTTTATCAATTTTAGTTGTGATTTGTTTTTATCACGTGCTTTTTCATTTAAAAAATCAAAATTGTTGGCGCCCACCGATCTTAAAAAATAGTTTTTTGTCCTTATCTATATACTATTGTGTAAAAGAGAAAGCGTTTTCTAACTCGTTTTTCTAGATACGTAGTATTTTGATATATTCATTATTAGATATAGAACGTCGTTTGTTTTCGATTTTTGAATTTAAAATTAGTTTTTAGTAAAGTTCGAAATTCGAACTTCTCATAGACTTATCAATAATGGTATGACATCTCCGTGAATAGTTGATTTGCATTGTTCTAATGAATGCGGGTAATTCGGGAAATGATAAATAATTCATGATTTTTAGTCATGACACGTTTAGCAAATTTATGACCCATTAGTTTCCTAATGTTACGTAAACTATTGGCAGGTATTCATGTGCGTTTAACTGTAAATTATTTGTACATACTTACAAACATTCACACCTATTGCTTTAGTGTTATATTTTTTTAAATAGTTAAACATGTTTTTTATTATGAATAATTTGTTTTTATTGTAGAAAATAATTCTTGTTTTTTTATAATAAACGTATTCACGCTTCCACGTGAGTCTTTTTTGCACTGACTAGAATTAAATAACTCGTTGACAGATGCCGCGCGCGCCCCCTTACAGCTTGCTGATGTACTAAATTATATATGCGTGTACGCAGAAATTGTGTTAGTTTATATTTAGTGACTTAAGTTATTGTTTTGTATGTGTTTGGAATCACTGTGACATTTTACGTCCGCGACTAGATGACAGTTATGTGACGTTTTGTTATTGTATTGTTATTCAACACGGTAATACAAAGCTATAGGGAACTAGGTTTTTAGTGTTAAGTTAGACTTTCAAAGTTTAATTAGAAGCAGTGTTATGCGTGCATTAGTCAGTTTTATACACTACGTACACCTCACGCAACGTACGCGCAAGTGTAAATGAATTATTTTTATGTAATCTAAATCAATATATTTAAAAAAAACAATCTTATAAATTAAGTTTGTTTAAGTAGATTTATGCTAATTAAGTAATAAATAAATTATAATAATAATAATAAATCCTTTATTGCTTTAAAATTAATAATACTAATGCAATTTATTAACACATAAGAAACAAATTTATAGCAATGGCGATCTCATCACTAAAAGTAATTTCTTCCAGATAACCAATTGTCATAGGAGAAGCAGTGTTAGTATCGGGCAATGCAATTTAGGAAGACTATATTTTATAATTAAGCTATAAATATAAGTAAATAAATTAAGTTAGCATTATAAATTGTTTGAAAACTTGTGTGTACAAATTAAACGCGTTATTTTGAATAATAAATAAAAGTATAAAAATTCCATGATGTTTTATTTACAGTGGGCTTATCACGAATTTAGTCTGGCTTTCGAGTCGAGCTGTCACAAGTAAAACGGATTCGTTAACAATCGGGATCAGGAATTTTTACTAACGACTAACGAGCACCAGCAATCTATCAAATGAACGAAAGATCGAGACGTTCGAAAATTAACAAAAAGTATCTAAAATATTGTAGTTCCAAATCTGCACGCGGTGGCTCTGCTCAAATTTCCATACAAATCGCTTGAAGCGAACTCGGTTCGAAAGCCAGACTAAAATTCGTGATAAGCTCACAGTTTATAACAATAGCAGTCATGTGACCGCAATTGTTACAAGAATCATTTTTAGGCGACATTCGACCAGACGACGTGTAGTCATTCGTTCGTTGACAAGGCACACTTTATAATTATACTCTAGCATGGGATCAACCAAACTCTTAGCTTTATACTAAACGTATGCCTCTAATTATTGGCAATTTACCAGATTCTAATAAGAAGTATTCTTACATCTAATCTTTATCATCTGATCATGATTCCGGATTTTTTTGTGTGATGGGCTAACTGAACCTTGAAAATCTCAAAAAATACCTATTGTAGTACAAATCCAATACCTCATTAAAGTTGATATGATAGCCTTTTTAATGCCTGGTCCTTTTAGCGTGCTCCTATGTTATCAAGATGTGATTTAAATATACTATATATGTACTTAAGTACTAACTTTATTTACATTTCTTCTTGTCATAGGCCTTTTTGAAATCACGGTAGCGTAATAATGATTTTTTTTTTGTTTTGACCAATGTTGACTCATACAGGTTTATAACTCATAAAATATTAAAAAACACCAAAAAATGTAATAATGTGTAATGTATAAAACTGACAGATGCACGCACGGAGTTTCGTATTTTAATCCATTCATGAAAAGTTAGAAAGGTTGTATTTCGCGGAAATTCTAGACAGAATCGTTGGCACTGATCCAAGCATTATTTGACTCAAACTTTCCTTCAGAACTTGAGCTTTCATGAAAACATTTAATGTTTTCAAAACAAAAAGCACTTTAAATTGTTATATTATTATGTGAATTTTCTTTTAAATTTCAACATTTTCAAATTAGAGTGGTAGGTTACCATAGATGATACCACGATACCACCATTAAAGTTACTGCGTTTAAAAAAAATAATAATAATAAAATACGTAGTAATATTAATTATTATTGTAAAACGGCACGTAAGAAAAGTAATTTCCTCTATCCGTTTGAAAAAGACAGATGCATAGAAACCGCCTTTTATCAACTTCCGTCGACTTTCATCAACTTCCGTCAGGATTGAAGCGAGTATGTGATGGGAAATCAATGATTACGTCACATCCTGATGTTAATAGAAAGATCTGGAAATTGTCGTAAAAGAGTTTCTTATTCTTATGTATGCGGTCTTTCTGTTTCGCTGACGAGATGACGTCATGTCTGGCGGAAAGGCACGAACTGCTTCCGAAAACCAAATGTACACTAAGCAGAAAAAAATCAACCAATCAGGAGTTTTACGATCACACCTCCGCCTTATGTTGTACCTGGCTACTTCCAAGTTTACCACAAAACCCGACCAGTGGGCTTATCACGAATTTAGTCTGGCTTTCGAATCGAGCTGTCACAAGTAAAATGGATCCGTTAGCAATCGGGATCATGAATTTTTACTAACGACTAACGAGCACCAGCAATCTATCAAAAGAACGAAAGATCGAGTTCCAAATCCGCACGCGGTGGCGCTGCTCAAATTTCCATACAAATCGCTTGAAGCGAATTCGGTTCGAAAGCCAGACTAAAATTCGTGATAAGCCCACAGGTCGCTAAACGGTGGTAGGTACTAACCTGAGATAGCATACCAAATAAACATCTACCTACCACTGTTAAATTCTAACTAAGGTTAGCTAATAGAAAATGCCTTCTGGCATTAAACTCGATATTGTACTAAATATAATTGTAATAAACAATTGTGTTATTATTATTACAACAAAATAGAGTCGAAAATTTGAAAACGCGGTACAAACATTAATATTCAAATATTGAAATTTTGGGCGTGTGAATAATTAAAATGATTTTAATTAGCGTACAGTTTTAGCGGCAACTCTGTTAATAACTAACCAATAAATCATTTATATTGCATATTGTATTGCGCGATACTGTGTTGGTAACACTTCATTTAGGCGAATTTTTATACAGATTATTGTAAGTGATTGAGTTAAACATTTGATACAATATTAACACTAGAACTACCAGCCGGTCAATATGACCTATTTTTACCAACCAGTTAAAATGGCCAGAGGACTTGTGTTTGCAAAGTATTAAATACTAGCTTTTACCCGTGGCTTCGCTCGCAATTAAGTCATTAAATAAGTATCAGAGATCATTTCAAAAATCAATTCTAAACAGCTGATACTATAGTCAATTGGAAACTATAGTAAAAATATGTATATTTTTTAAATAAAAAGTATCCTATGTTACTTCTAGTACCTCCAAAAATATGTGTACAAAGTTTCATGATGATCGGTTAAATAGTTGCTGCGCGAAAACTCACATTCACATTTATAATATAAGTAGAGATAATTCAATAAATTTATTGTAGAATTGTAAAAAGTCATAACATATTCAAAAAATAATGAATAACGTTTTACATAAAAGTCTTGTGAAGAATTTTTGAAACCGGTCATATTGACCAGTTGGCAGTTCTAGTGTTAAGTAGCGTTAATGCATTTTACTAGCATAATATTTTTATATCAAACTTCAATTGTTTTGAATTTACAAGACTTAAAATGTGTCCTGCGTCTAAATACAAATTATGGACATCCGAGTGTTAGCATATGCAGTATCGCGGATATATTAGTGCAGCCATTCTCAAAGTGTGTTCCGCGGAACCGTAGGGCTAAAATACCGCTAAAATACCTACTAAAGGGAGATTATAAGGTTACATCTAAATATTCCAACTGAATCTTTTCCTTCGCCAAAAAAGTTTGAGAACCGCTGTATTAGCGTGAGGGTATACTATTTACGATCATGGTGACCATCATATTGATAATTAAATTCAGGACTTTCTGTAATTAGATTATAATGGTGGAATCTATCAACAATACTTATGTTAACGCTGAAATAAATCACCTGCATGATAATATATAATAATAAAAAAAATTCATCTGGAAGGAGAGGAAGATATACCACTGGTCTTCCATAATCTCTGCCTACCCCAGTATGCATAACGGTGGATTTATAATAATTTTAATATTATTTTTAACAGTAATTTTTTCTTTGTGAAAAAAGATTTTTGACAGATTAAACAACCTACAAAAAGCCGCCAGTTAATTTCGTAACAACTCCTGTTTGCTTCTGTTTTGTACCATGAAAGTGAATGTAAAAAAAATAACACAAAGGGTCATGTCTCGGCTGTACAAACAACCCTTTTTGTGGTTTTTATAAGAACATAAAATTTAACTTTACAATATAATTGGGAACACGCTAGAGAAATTCTCAGTAACAATGTTGTTTAGGTACGTTATTAGTCCATTGTGGTTTAGTCTCTCACTAATGCTCTGTAATTCTGAGATTAAATTAGATTGATTGATGAAATTCCCAGTTTCTCGGACAAATAGGAAAGATCAAAGTGTTATGACTAGAATGCGAATAGGACATATAAATTTAACACACATTTATAAAATAACTAAAGGCCAACCAAAGAAGGGGGTTGTTGTTCTACTCTAGCGCACGAACTTCGGACGAAAATACTTACAGAGGATTTTATGGAAATTTGAGCAGCGCCACCGCGCGCGCGTGCGGATTTGGAGCTACAATATTTTAGATACTTTTTGTTAATTTTCGAACGTCTCGATCTTTCGTTCATTTGATAGATTGCTGGTGCTCGTTAGTCGTTAGTAAAAAAATATGATCCCGATTGCTAACGGATCCGTTTTACTTGTGACAGCTCGATTCGAAAGCCAGACTTAATTCGTGATAAGCCCACAGACTCGTAATTATTCACGAAATTACGGATTTGACAGTGACTTCACGACGGATAGGCCACTCAATGCATATTTGACAGGACTTTTTACGGGCTTATATGTCAAAATTCACGTTATCATGAAACTTCGGATATGCGTAGTAGCCCCCCTGCATCTGCTGCAAAAGTCATTTTGTTGGAATGTTTGAAATATATTGGTGTATATAAGGGTATTTAATGAAATGAATTGTTATCTATTTGTTAAGTTACTTTAAGTTGTTCATTGTTAAATTTTGTTACACTCACCGTTGTTACTAATAAATGAATGTTTCTCTACTTAACACACACATTAACTTAGAATAGTCATTGTAATAAAAACAAAAAATATATATAAAAGAAAAAATTTCCATACGAATATAATATAGAACGAAAATAGGGGAATATTGTAACGAAGTGACCCACCGAGCTTGAAACGAGAAATGGAATTTTTGAGTCGCAGGACCAAGGGCAACATGCTCTTTTATTCTTGCTTTCGTTCGGAATAAACATATTTATTCGTTATCCCTACTAATATTATAAATGTGAATGTGAGTTTGTTTGTTACGTTTTCACGCAACAACTACTTAACCCAGGGGTCGGCAGACTTATCAGCCAGATGAGCCGAATATTAAGTTTGTAGATTTTTCCATGCCTTCAGAGAGCCGCAACATGAACTTTATTATATACTATTGTATTGTAAGAAGAGCCAGATATATATCGCGAGCCGCGGTTTGACTTAACCGATCATCATGAAACTTTGTACACATATTTTTGAAGACACTAGAAGTGACATAGGATACTTTTTATTAAAAAATATATAAATAGTTCTATTGAAATTATCTTTGATACTTATTTAATGACTTAAATACGAGCGAAGCCGCGGGTAATAGCTAGTATAATAATAAAATAGAACGATTTTATATTAACTAATAAAAGGAATCCATAAGAAAGCAACCACATTTACGCTTAAGCTAGAATACTTAGGTGCTAACTTTATATATGAATGAATGAATGAAAATAGTTTATTAACATAGGCACTAAAGGCATGCTCATCGTTAGACTCTACAATGGCTTCGGAAAGGCGTATAACGAGAAAAAGATCACAAGACTGTACATAAATAAAAAAAAATAATAATAAAGCCAAAAAATACCTACCTAAAAAGTACCTACTAACATTATATTGTACAGGCTATGATTAGAGAGTTTTTTTGCGATTTCTTCTCGTCATATGCCTTTCCTTTCACGTTGATTCTAACTATGTCAACTAAAGGACTTATGAGAAATAAAGATTTAAAAAATATATCGGCCAATAGGAGTCATCTCTGCTCAACCAGCTTGATGAGATGAGCGTGTAAACTACAAGTTGTGGATGTATTACTAAAGTAAGTACATAAGAATAGGGTTTATACAGAATAAATCTAAATATATTTTAATCTAAAGTGGGTCTTCCATAAATAACCAGATATCAGCACTTAAAGGAAATAAAGTTGTAATAATTTAAAGAAACACTTAATTTAAATTTCATCTAAAGTACTGAAAACCGTGGAGGCACGATTTGGTAGATAAACCATTAGGTCTCATATTATGTTATACAAAATATTTGCCAATAAAAACTCGCATCTAATCCTTTGAATTAAAGTTCAAAAATTAATTATTATCTGTATAAACCACAGCTCCGTACGACAGAAGTTAGCTATTCATAAAACTTGTACCGTAAACACAGTTGCCCAGTATTTGTACTATTAGGGCTTACACTTACCACCAAAATTAGGTGAACATTCATTAATAACAAGTTGGGAATAAATGTAAATAATACAATGGACTTCCATAATTCAAACTACAATAAAAAGCCATGTACTATAATAATAATAAATAAACAGATTATAGCAACTCCACCAACTGCTCATAGATGTCGCTTTTATAAATATAACACACATGCTACATTTTGATAAAAGTTAATATATAAACCGAACTTATGATCATCAGTTTAATCACTGTTCAGTTATTTAATTAAAAAAATATCGTTTAAATATGAAGGAAGTAAAATACATTTATAATGCTAAATAATATAATAAAAAAGTAATCAAATGAAAAAAAAAATTACACAGTGTTCCGGCTTCATCGAAAAGTATTAATAGAAAATTCGGAACGCGGGATTGGCGGCAAATTACCGAGGACACAAAGAATTGAAGCAAATATACATGATTATTATACTACAAATTAAATTAAATACTAATTGTATTGTATTATTTATTCTATACCACTGTACAGAGTAATAAGGAAAACGAAATAAAAGATAAACAACATGTGTAATGCTATTTTTATGTTATTAGGTTTTACTCGTAATTTCTCGGTTTCTTAGTTCTAAGAAAACCGCTCTGATGTTCCATTTGTTATGTTTATTTTTCATAAATGTCATTTTAATTGTTTATTTATCATATTTTTAATGTCATTTTATTGTTTAATGTTTGTTGCTAGGCTAAAATTATAAATATTCTACTTATAAAATAATACTGAATTCTATTTAAAATAATTAGAACTAATAAAATGACATTTAAAAATTCCGCGAATAGCTACAACCAAGAGATGGGTCCAAGATTGGGAATTGTTACATAGATCAGAGCCCAGTCAACTTTGGGAATCACTGATCTAGTGTATACATTTGAAATATAATAATTATTTTTATTGACCCAATAACATTGACTGTCAGTGTGAAATAGTATTTTCAGGTAAATTGTTCAACTTAAAGATGGTTCCCGTTCGCGCGGAGTTTATATCGTATCGCCCGACGGTTCTAAACTAGTATTGCAATGTAAACCGCGTTGCCATGACAACGGGAGATAACGAAGAAGAAAATATTTCTTCTTATTTCTGTGTTACGCAACTTTGTATGGAAGTTGAATGAAAATATACAAGTTTGTAATTGTATGTAAAATATATTATGTGTATTTAAGGACTACATAACTGGCACTAATAAATGACATTGGCTGGCTTGAGGAGACGAATGTGCATCATTCAGATTAAAACATCATACTCCAGTACCATGGGCGTAGCTGTAAGGTACATAATCAAACCTAAAAAACTTAATTATCTAGATTCTAGATACTAACTACGATACCTAATATCCGTAAGAAAGTTCACACTCGGCAGTTGTCAGTCGACACAAAAAAAATTAACCGGGGTATGACCGCGAGTATAGTTTGCTAGTTACATATTATTTTAGACTGCTGAGTGCTGCCCCTCTCTAAGTCCATGTCTGGCTACGCCTATGTCCAGCACAGATGAGAATTGAGTGTGTATATTTTGTTATATTCCTTTTTTGTAATTATTTAAAAAGAAATTAACATTTTATTCGTGCAATATAAAGATATGTATATATTCCAGAGGTGGCCAAGCAGAATCTGAATTCAAAATTTGAAATTTTTGACGAGCCGCAATTAAATACGTATTTAAAATGTATTAAAAAAAAGCATCACTTAGTCTTTCATATTTGTTACGTAATTGGAAAAAACATTTTGAAACACATACGGAACGATAATATTTATAACTCGGGTACATTTATCGAGAGCTACAATAATCCTTCAAAGAGCCGTCTCCCCCTGATTCTAATATTTACATATACATACATACATGTATGTAGTATTATAACAAAATTGTTGATATACTCTATATATATATATACTATACTTTCCAAATGATTTAAATGAGACGGGAAGTAGCAAACAGGCAAACATTGGACATCAATAGCAACCTTATATAAATTAATAACCTCATTTTGCTGGCGAATAAACAACCACATTCATAACTACACACATAAAATAACCAGTTTTATTATACCTTAATTCTAATAACATAAAGGTGAATCTCGTGCAAGTTTGAGATGAATGTGTAGTTTCAGAAGTTCATGATAGCACGTAAATCAGTTCCCGAATGCGATGTTTGTGTAGGAATTGTGTTCATTGGGACAATATTTTATGAATAAAAATTGTATGTTTAAGCTATAAAACGCTTTGGTACATTCATTATCTCTCTCCGGATGCTGTGAGATTTACTTTACACACAGCAATAATATTGACACCTACACGAATATACAATTTATTTTTACCGGGAATCAACCCCAAGGACTTAGCGAATTAATTGAACTCAGCTATGGGGCTAAGATCAAATGAATTTTAGACTGTAGATAAGTTAGAAGAAGTAAGCAAGAAAAAAATCGTGAGAGCAATTTGGGATTATATACAGACTAGCTTTTACCCGCGACTTCGCTCGCATTTAAGCCATTAAATAAGTCTCAGAGATCATTTCAATAGAAATGAATCAATATGATTCCAAACAGCTGAAACTATAGTCAGTTGGAAACTATAGTAAAAAATAATTATTTTATTGAATAAAATGTATCCTATATTATCTCAAGTACCTCCAAAAATATGTATACAAAGTTACATGATGATCGGTTAAGTAGTTGATGCGTGAAAACGTAACAAACAAACTCACATTCACATTTATATTATTAGTAGAGATATCTGACATACATAACTAAAGCATTTATAGATCAGTCTATATATGTCTATCTATATACATATATAGTAGCCATTAAGAATATATTTGAATAATTATATGAATCTTTTTGAAATGTGGGAAGTTCCCGTGCCTCACCCCTGTCTATACTAATCTATACTAATATAATAAAGAGGAAACATTTGATTGTTTGTATGTATTGAATAGGCTCAGAAGCTACTGAACCAATTGGAAAAACCATTAGAATCCTACATTATCCCTGATGAACATAGGCTATAGAATATTTTCAAAAACGTTAGAGATCCGTATGAAAACTTCAATAATGTAACTCAAAGTGCAAGAAAAATATTATATTGCGTACGCTGCGGAATTTTAATTGATGTTTATATAACGGATATGTTATACACAATTGTCAGTTGTCAATAAACAGTATGGTGAAAAGAAATCCCTCGTATCATTTTCAATAGGTTATGGGCCCAGTTAATGCTTATAAAAGTCTACGAGAGGAGCAGTTATAGTTAATACGTGAAGTATATAAAAAGGGAAAACAAATAAACAAAAATTATGGAGAATTTTTGTATCGATCGGTTTGATGGAAATGTGAATAATTTCCGTCAATGGAAGTTTCAAATAATTTGTGCACTCAAGGCAAAGGGTTTAGCGGCGCATATGAAAGTGAATGAAGAGCAAGAAAAGAATGAAGAATGGGTTAAGAATGACGCGACCGCAATGTTCATTTTAACACAGGCCTTAGATTACAAACAAATTAGTTTAATTGAGACTTGTGAGACAACGGCGGAGATCTTCGCAAAATTGGAGAATATTTATGAACATAAGTCTGAACTTAATTTATTATTAATACAAGAAAAGTTTTACACGTCCAAAATGTCACCCACGGATGATATCGCACAACATATTGCGAAAATTGAAAGTATGGCCAAACAACTAAATGAAAATGGAGAAACGGTCAGTGAAAAGGCCATTATAACTAAAATAATCTCAACTTTACCAATAAAATATAGAAATTTTCGCCAAGCATGGCTCTCACTAACCCCGGCCATGCAAACCATTAGCAACCTAACATGCAGACTCATTGATGAGGAGTTGAGCCTGAAAAACTTTGAAGATGAAGACAAGTCTCTTTTCTACACACATGGAAATGTAAGAAATTCCCAGTCTAATAAAGATGCAAATTATAAAGGTCAACAGTCATCGACGTCAAGAGAGAATAGGTTTATCTGCTATAATTGTAACAAAAGGGGGCATTTCGCCAGGGATTGTCGCGTACCGAAAAAGAACAACTATACGAAAGAAATGAAACCATCAGCATTCTACATAAACGACAGCAAGGTGGATAGCTGCGATGAATGGATAATGGATAGTGGAGCGACGGCACACATGACTTACAGAAGGGATTTTTTCAAAGAACTCACAGAATTTCCAGAAGGACACGAAACGGTAAAGTTGAGTAATCACAAAGTATTAAAGGTGAGAGGCAAAGGTATTATAGCAATTAAGAAATATGTAAATAACATGTGGTCTGATGGTGAACTCTCAGATGTATTATATGTACCGGAGTTAAAGAAAAATTTATTTTCTGAGGGCACAATCACTAGAAAAGGTTTCACTATTGTGAAAGAACATTGCAACGCGTACATTTATGAGAACGGCGTTCAAGTCGCTAATGCTATATTGAAGTCAAATAATTTATATGAATTACTTTTTAAAACTGTAGTGTACCCAGAATGTAATTTAGTTAACAAAGCTAGTTGTGATTTAAAACTGTGGCACGAACGGCTTGGGCATTTAAACGTACAGGAAATTGTAAAAATGGGGAAAAATAAAACTATAAATATCGATACCACAAATATGGATACAAACTTTTTTTGTGAAGCATGCATGCTAGGAAAACAATCTCGTTTTCCGTTTGAAAGTTCGAAACGAAATAATTTGTCACTTGGAACTTTAGTATATAGTTATGTTTGTGGTCCGATGTCATGCTTGTCAATGTCAGGGGCTAGATATTTTGTAATTTTTAAAGATGCTGTTTCGGGTTTTAGTTATGTATATTTTATAAAACACAAGTCAGACGTTTTAGAATGTTTTATACAATATAATAATATGGTTTATAACAAGTTTGGTCATTCTGTCAAAACTTTAGTTACGGATAACGGCGGTGAGTATATCAACGAACAATTTAAAGATTATTTAGTTAAAAAAGGCATTGAACGTGAGCGTACGCTTCAACAAAATGACAGAGCTAAAAGAGAACTAAGGACAATCGTGGAGAGAGCTAGGTCTATGTTATATGGTCGAGGTCTTCCTTTATACCTTTGGACCGAAGCAGTCAGTAGCGTTGTATATTTAATGAATAGAGTTACATCAAGTGAGGTCCCAGATATAACTCCATTTGAACAATGGACAGGGGATAAGCCAGATTTAAGTTTTGTTAAGACTTTTGGATGCGTAGGATATGTACATACAGCGCAGCAAAAACGATTAAAATTTGATAAAAAGAGTAAAAAGATGTTTTTTGTAGGAATGCAGGGAAATGCTAGAAATTACAAAATGTTTGATATTAATACAAGGAAAATAATAATTTCTAGAAATGTAATATTTAACGAGTTTGAAGAACTCAATGTTTCAGAACCAAATCAGAACAAACAATTTTTAGAAATTGTGATTGATAGTATCGATTCTAAAAACATCAATGAAATTGATGAACTTGTCATTGTAAATGATGATGAATTAAACAATAATAGTATTGAGGAAGAAACATTGGATGAGATTAATAAAGAAGAATATAATAATACTAATCAAAGTGATGTGGGAGCAGAATTAGACGAGTTATGTGATAATGGTTACAATTTAAGATCAAGAAATTTATTGAAAGAACAGGTAACGTTTCAAGCCAATATGGTTGAAATGAATGAACCGCTGACGTTTACTCAGGCTCTTCAAATGGATGATTTTGATAAATGGCCAAGTATAACTAATGATAAGCTTAAGATTAAAAGGTCAGTCGATGACAAAATAGATAAACATAAAGCGAGATTTTGCAGGGGACATAGACACAAACCGTTCGACCACTGGTTATTTGTTTATGATAAACGTTCTAAACATATTGACATTAAATATAACTTTGTGAAGGAAAAAGTATATTCTGGGGAGGTATTACTGGAATATACCAAATCAAGTGATCAACTGGCAGATTTGCTTAACCAAGGCGCTTCCCTCAACGACGTGCAAACGTATCAGAGATCAAATTGTATGTTTTAATTATTAGTGACAGAAACAAGTAGTTAGGCTAATTAGATTTAGTTTTATTGTTACTCGTAGTTATTATTATTTCATCTAATGTTAGTTATGTTTAGATTGAGTTTAGTTATATATTGTTAAAGTGATGTTAAGGAGATTATGCAATGTAAAATTATGGGGAGGTGTTGAAAAAGGTTGCATAGCCACCTTTTAAGATAATTTTAATTGATGTTTATATAACGGATATGTTATACACAATTGTCAGTTGTCAATAAACAGTATGGTGAAAAGAAATCAGAGCCTTTTCCTATAGATTTGTTAACCCAGACCATGTCTCCAATCGAATATTCTGGCGGAATAGTTTCTTTAACTGATGGCTTGAGTTCTTGGAATAACCCAGCTCTTTCAAGATCTTCCTTAACACTTGACTTAAGAAGATTAAACGTAGTGCGCATTTATCTTCCAAACAACATTTCGCTTAGTTGGTATCATTACCTTAGTTGGCGAATCTTTTTTATTCACTGGATATGTTTGGCTGCTTTCATTGTCGCTAGATTCGCTAGACGTGTTGTGTCGTGCTAGGCGTCTCGTTCGAAACTATTTATGCATTGCTTTGCCGCTACTAATGCACACTTTTGAGAAGTGGTTGTTCTTCCCGCATAACCTACAGCGTTTGCCTCTGGCTGGACATTCCTCTAAATTATCGTGATAGTCTCCAAGGGTGTAGTTGTAAAGAAAACTGATAGATTGTTTCACTTTCTTCACGATGTCTTTTTACAAAACACACTTTTTCCGAGAGTACGTACGTTTTCTTGCCCTAATAATTGTTCAATACCATAATCCCAGTCTTCATTGTTGGGGTTGAAAACATCGAAGTTAAACTTGCCGATCGACATCGTTATTAGCATTATGAATAAAATATAAATGCAGTTTTAACATGAAAAGCTGTTTATTTTCAATCACAATGACATAAGTGACAATTGTATTTACAATTTTTATTCCCTTTGACGTATTATGTCACGCCACACGGGAACGCAGTCGAACGGGATAAAAAGTATCCTATCTCCGTTTCCTGGTTCTAAGCTACCTCCTCACCAATTTTCAGCCAAATCGATTCAGCCGTTCTTGAGTTATAAATAGTGCCACTAACACGATTTTCCTTTATATCCAACGGGATAAAAAGTATCCTAAAGCCTTCCCCCGGCCCTAAGCTACCTCCCCACTAATTTTCAGCCAAATCGGTTCGGCCGTTCTCGAGTTATAATTAGTGTAACTAACACAACTTCCTTTTATATATATAGATTAAAGAACTGCAAGAAGTGTGAAAAAGTCGCACCATTTCTCTCCAAATGGATTTATTGTGCAGCCCACTTTACAGCTATTTAAGTTGTAAAGGAATTTGAAAAGAAACGACATTATTTACTCATAGACGCTTTCTTTAACTACGTCATTGTCACATGTTTTGGCTGATATGCCTACAATTATCTAGTTCATTGTTTCTCAACCATTTTTATATCGCGATCCACTAAAAAGTCTTGCGACACACACATTACATCTTAATATTTAGTTTTATAATACTACACTAAAATTCATTCCTTTAATAAACGAATCTTCTGTACCTATATGTAGCTTGTATTTATTAATTTTTCAATAGACTGCGACCTCTTTAACCCTTAAATGCATATTCTCGTAAAACTGCAACATACCACTAACACGGCTACCAAATCAATATTATGGGCGCAACGCATACTGTTGTTGAATTACTACTATCATGCATGATGTTGTATATCTGCAACATAAGGTTTTTTAATAAAATAGTATAACAATAATATTTTTTTTTTCTTTCTATGTCTCCCTGCATTAGAATGTACAAGTCTACAAGATATATTTTTTTCAAGAGGTCAGAATAAATCATGCATTTAAGGGTTAAAAACAAACTCGACCCTCATGTTAAAAAAAAAAGTCTTACGATTATAATTTCTTATTAGACTGTTGCTTCAATACTTGACATTGTCACAGTTCTTTTCATTAGACATCTAAGGATATTTCTATAAATTATAGACGGAGATTGACTTCTTTTATAAAACACCTACAATATTAGATATTAAATATATTTTTCACGACGAACGATCCGTTCCCGTGGATCCTTGTGCCTGAGCTGTGCCTGCTTCGCCTACCGAAGCAGCTAGTTCATACTGAGTTGATGAATCACCTCGACTCCTCGCCTACCGAGGAACCACTACCTCAATTCAGTCAACAATTCAGCAACAACTGACCTTATCAGCCCTCTGACAAGCCTTTTATCGCCTTTGTTTCAAGCAAAATCAACCAAATTCCTTATTCTAAATATGTTCAAATTAAAACTGACAATTATCTTTCTAATTTCAATTGTATAAAAACTAACCTACGTCGTCATTGACATATATTACATTAAGAAATTATTACATAAATAACATATGTTTATTGATTTCAAATAATTTACAAATAGCTTGTTATTCCGTTCGAATGGACATCGAATATCATAAATAGTCATAGAGATTGATATGTCGTTATTCTGGATCAATTCACGTCGTCTGCGTGACTTGTTAATTGCGCGTCAAATGGTTGAGTTTGTCAAAGATGTTATCTCGAGTCGTTATTCTGAGTTAATCAGAGAATATTGTTTTAATTGTCTAATTGACCTCTTTATTACATATTCAATTTATATTTATAACTTTTTTCGTCAAAATGCACAATTTATATTGTCCCTACTAATATTATAAATGTGAATGTGAGTTTGTTTGTTATGTTTTCACGCAACAACTACTTAATTGATCATCATGAAACTTTGTACACATATTTTTGGAGGTACTAGAAGTAACATAGGATGCTTTTTATTTAAAAATGTATATCTTTTTTACTATAATTTCCAACTAACTATAGTTTCAGCTGTTTGGAATCATACTGATTCATTTCTATTGAAATGATCTCTGATACTTATTTAATGACTTATATGCTATCGAAGTCGCGGGTAATGCTTTAGGCATTTTCTTACAGTTAATTTTTGGATGATCAGTGGTGCTGTGAATAGTTCGGAGAAGTAAAATAAAACAAATAGTAATGCGTAAATAATTCTGATTATTAATAAATAAAACGTTTAAAGATTTTA
>JAPWLS010000541.1:0-203473 GCA_028551675.1 Tineola bisselliella
AAATTATTTACTAATAAATAATAAATCTTTAAATTGCGCAACAATTAGACAGTAATCAAAATAAAATAGTAATATGTTGCATATGCTTATATACCAAATATTCAGTGTTTTTTTTTTTGCATATTTTCCTTTAACGTAATGACAGCTAGGTGACAGTGGATAGTTGCAATGGATTATTATCATTGGTCAAAAATCACGTCAAATTTGTTGAAGCATGTGATTAGTCGATTTTGTTTCGTACGACTGAGTGATGTTTTGATCTCTAATCAGATAATCTCTGCTTGGGCGTAATTTCTCAATACGGCTCTAAATGTTCAAAAGTATCAATTCTTTATCCCTCAAGGGTATACAGAGATTGTCGAGTGCCAACGATTTCGTTTTAGTATATTTTTATTATTCTCTTAAATGTAAGGATTGTTTTAAGAGGTATTTGAAAACATGTTTTGATTGTACATCTGACAAATGCATCAAGACAGGTGCATTAAAACTGGATTATAATTTTTATGTTACTGTGTAATCAGTTGCTTATCCTTATAGTACGTCCTTGAATGCATTTACTGTTACAAGCTACAACTGCATTGTTGAAAGGTTTACTTGACCTTGGCTGTTCCAACCTGACTTCACATCAAGTACAAAAAAAGTTAATTGATGTTGTATATTTCAAAACTCTATATTAAGATAAATATAAGAGTTATTTTTAACTAAATAAACAATTAACGAAACTCTAATTGTGTTCTCTTGTAACTCAGTTCTATTTACGCCCACGTTCCTAATTGGCAGGAATATATATAACTTTATTATAAATATATAAAATTTACGTATAAAACTTTGATTGTAACATTTTTTATAATAAATGTACAGTAATCTGTATGTACTTCATTATATTTCCGTTCGTAACTTCCTGAAGTAAATTTATTTGTGTTTAAAATTTATATACCTACATAAATTATACGTATAACTAATGGTGACAATGGAGTAAAACATTCTATTGGCGGGTGAGTTACCGCATGCGGTATATGCAACTTAAAGCGCGATTCTTATATTCTAAAATCAAAATTTTAAATTATACAATTGTCAAATAAAACGACCCACTTCCGAATAACCCTAATAAGTCTCTTCAAAAAAGCAAAACCTTTGCTCTTTATTCATACATTAAAAACAAGAGCAAGCGAACGCCCCGCTTACGAGGCAAAGAGAAAGAGGGCAATCGTTTTAAGTGCAACCACTCTTAAATACACTGAATTACACTCGCAAACTATATTATATGAACACAAATAAGCTTTACCTTTTAAATGCCAACTATGTGCAAAAAGAAGTCGAGTATATTTTTAATGCATATTAAATGTTAATAGCATAAATATTTTTATAAATAAATCTGTAAATTTGAATTTGGAATGAAACAAAAGAGGAACGCGAGGGACGTGCGAATGAGGACTTGGATGTTGGTTGCGAATGGGAACGGATGTGTGTGCTTAGATTATAAGAGATTGGTAATATAGTGTAAATATAATTTTCAAGAGTTTTCATTGATACAGTCCACTTACTCTATTGGCTACACATATTATAAATGGCCTGTCAATTTGGAAGGTTGACTATTTGTCTGTGGTAGCAGTAGTCTCTGCCCATGGACCGCACTCTAGCTTAACATCAGGCGGACTGCGGTTATAAAAACAGTTATGTTATATGGATAACCTATAACTAATTAAATTGTGCTATAATGAACAAAGTTCTTGTATAATCTTGTCTTACGCTATCTCCATTACGCCTTATTTTATTTACTAAATTTTACATAAAACATTGCATTTATCACTAAAAATACCATTGGCATTATCTACCAGCTTACCTTTGTTAGTAAGTAAACACAATACGTACATTAAATATAACAATAATAATACACATTCATTGTGAATAGACCCAGTATTAGGAAAAGTTATAAATAAATTAAATAGAAGAATAAAATAACCAATGACAGTCAAGCGCGTGGTTTTCGTCACATATTTAATAAGCATCTATACGCTGTTAATAAAAATGTATGCTACAAAATAAAGTCGTATATTCGTTCATGGAACATTGTTTGTGAGTGTATTTCGGTTTCAATTCACCTTAATCCGGCGAAATCCCTGCTGGACGTGGAATATCACGTCATTCGAACTGAGCGGCGGATGTCCTCTAATGCTATTATAAAACATTAATGCCTCCCTCCTCCCTGTAACCTCCCACTGGGAGTAACCAGTCGTTCACTCTATTGTGCTATATACATCTACTCAATACGCACATCTGATAATAATTGAGATAGGCAGCAGTGAAAGAGTTAACTGTTGTTCCAGATTCACGTATTCATGTGTGTTTATTAATTTTGCATTATTGTACTATTGGTTCCAGCTTAGCAACATAGATAGTAAATTACAAAAAGAAATTCTTCTGTGACATCTTTAAAAATATTTAATATCGTTCCAAACAAAAGAGTGGAGTCGGCAATCTTCAAATGAATACAAATTGGACTTTGGACTGGAAAAAACAATCATTAGAAAGAGATAACTACCTATATTCTTATCGTATTGCATGCTACTATGACATATTGGTATGAAAGGGATGCTGATATCTCCTTTGACGCGCACGACACCGCAATCGTTTCTCTTTCTATCGCTTATATACCTACAAAACTGTATCCATTTGAAAATCGCCATCTGTACAATATACATCATTTTTCAATTGATTTTTATTGTATTGTTATTAATTCTTAGCGCGTTTCAATATGAGATTCCTTCGTCTATATATAGTCCAGGATTATTTATGAGCACTATGAAAAAAAGACTAAGATATTTATAATTATGTGCGCTCAAGGACCTCACTCTTTAATGCGAAATGACATCACATGTTACGTTATATATACCTATTATTTTTAAAATGTGTAGGCATTTGTTTCAGCTTTCCCTATTAGGATTGTTATAAATAGTAAAAAAAGATAAGTCTTAAGATGCGTTTAAAGTGTCATACTTTCACACGTTAGATGAATATCTTACTGATAAAAAAGCTTGGACATAATCTATGTCATTTTATGTTTACCCTTAAGTATACAATAGGATGACAATGCCCCTATACAGCAGCTAATATTCTACATCATAGTAGATTTATTATCTATTATTATGACATTAGTATGTAAGTGGACAATGCCAGTATACAGCAGATAAATCAAATTGATAATTATTAAATTAATTTCATTTATATTTATATTTGTATTGACGAGTAAAAGCGCTCTATTGGAACCCAATTACTAAAAGTAAATAAATAAAATAAAATAAAAATGAAGCACTAAGTATATACATATGACTAAATAGTATAAATAATTCACTCAATGTCGTGTTAAATTCTTTTAAACTGAATATTGCCGTTAATTTATGTATGTAAGAAAGCTTGATGAAATTTATCTTGTCTGAGTTATTTTAGCTTTAAACAAGCTTTGCATCGGCTCTTAGGAGGTATGTTTTATAAAGCGGGAAACCGCAGCGGAAATAAACGGTTACTTACGTTACTTGTAGAAGTTGATGTATGTCTATGTTCGTAGCTATAGTAATGTCGATAAAGGTCGATTTACTGCTGTTAAATTTACTAAGGCACTTTTAAAACAATTACACTTAGAATCGCTGTAACATTATCCTTGAGAATGGAGAGGTTACCTAAAGCTTTTTATTGCTGGCACAATTCAAGAACATCAAGTCCGCCATTTTGGCGCGAACGAGCAAAGATAACCAGTTTATGACTTGACGACCTGCCAGGTTATGATATTTCGTTTCAATAAACCCGATGTATCCATTCAGATATATTGGTTACAAAGTTACTGTTGATCTATAAAGCATTTTGTTGTCCATGCGTTGTTAAACCTTTATTACCTTCTAATAACACTCAAGCTGAGAGTATTTTGTGAGAGTAAATAGGTATACTAGCTTTTACCCACCGCTTCGCTCGCATTTAAGTCATTAAATAAGTATCAGAGATAATTTCAATACAAAATGAATTAATATGATTCCAAACAGCTGAAACTATAGTCAGTTGGAAACTATAATAAAAAACACTTATTTAAATAAAAAGTATCCTATATTACTTCTAGTACCTTCAAAAATATGTGTACAAAGTTTCATGATGATCGGTTAAGTAGTAAGTAAAACGTAACAAACAAACTCACATTTACATTTATAATATTAGTAGGGACTATATAGCATATCATGCTTGCTAAGGATTATACTCTATTTCGAATTTTTGATTTTTCTTGAATTAGGCTAAGCTATGGACGAAGAACACTCTCCTCCTGATGTTAAACTAGAAAGCGCTTTATGAGCGGAAATAACTGTTACCACAGACAGATGTCTGCGAAATAAGGACATCGTGAAACACAGACTCAGTACATTTCTGCAGCAGTAATTATGTCCACTAATAAAGCGTACTCCAGTTTAAAATCAGGCTGAATGACGTCATATACTGCGCTAATATATTATTAAAAAGTAACAAGCTCAATTAACTTTTCCTATTAAAGAGAAAGCTTGGACATTGTAGAAGGCCTTGTGTTTAACATTTTAAAATAGCTGAAGGTCTTTTGAGAATGCGGTATCGCTAAGAGGAAATTGTAAATTTTCTCTATATTTCATTGAAGCCATTGAATTTCCCAGGAGATGCTTTGTTGATACATCCTTCCCTACATTTTATTTAAAAGGATGCATTTGAACAATCTTTCCAGGACTTTATTTACTTTTATAGAATGTATTATCGATTTATTTCTAATATAGTCTAATAGCAACGTGGTTTATATTTACTTCCCCATCTACTACCCAAAGGTTGGTTGTAATGTTTTCTAATGTATCTTTAAAGTGTAATAAAGTGTTATTATTATTATTATATATAAACGTTGAGTTCATTTAGATCAGCGGTTCTCAAACTTTTTTGGCGAAGGAAAAAGCCTTAATATAATTATAAAAACTGATTTATATGTATTTATGAATAATCATATTGCAATGTAATATTTAGTTGGAATATTTAGATGTAACCTTATAATCTCTCTTTGGTAGGTATTTTTTGTAGTATTTTAGCCCTAGGGTTCCGCGGAGCACACTTTGACAATGGCTGATTTAGATAATAAACAATGTTAAAGGTCACATTAGTAGTTGTTGAGAAGTACCAGGCGCACATCTGCGGCGAGGAGTGTCTGTCGCGTGAAACGGAGCATGTAGGTTAAGAGCCCTCGCACTCTTTGTTAGCGCGCGCTAATCACTACCGCCTCTCAGGGCAGCCTCGTGCCTTCAGAAGTGGGCGGCTTCAGCTCTGAGACGTTGGCGTTTTGTTCATTCAAATTCTATATATTTTAGAATGTTATTTCTGTCAAGGCATTATTATCTATATAGTATCGTCGACTATAATATATTACTATTCTAAATTTAAATATTGCTGTAACTATAAATCAAAGTTGTGATGTAGCTTCTTCGGGTCTATTGACGGCTGACAAATGATATCTGAGATCCTTCTAGAATATTCTTAGCCACACTCAGTCTTTTAAATTAATTAAAACATTTTCATGATTACCTTCAAACATCTACGAAGTGAATTCTACATAATTACGTTTAAATAAACATACATATACTAGTAAGTAGGTAGATATAATATTAATCTACTTACAAATTGGAAGCGCTAGCAAAATTAAACTGAACAGAGCTCAATACATTAATTAAACAACGCAATAGGGTCGCGCTAGATACATACCTAAGCATAAATAGTAAATACAACCTTTGATATTTCGCTATATTTCCGTTTATCATTTGTAATAAATCTCTGTTTCAAAATGGCCGACTAAGGTCGTGAGTACTGGCTGCAATCCAAGGTACGAGATTGGCTTTTTATAATTTCTCCTGGACAATGTTTTGTTCGCTAAATGAACCACTTTCAGTTGTTTATTTTCTTTCTTTATAGCTTAGTAAAACTAGATATACTAACTGTATTAATTAGCAGATATAATAACATGTAAAGGGTGTTTTATTAGGGTAGTTAAATTGCACTTTGAATTTAATAACTTATTGTTTAAATTAACGCGATGATAAGTTGTGTTTTTTAAATTATATGTGACCTAGCTATAACCACACTCGACCTGATGTTAAGCTAGGTGGTGGTCCTAAAGCGTACAACTGCGTACATTTGCCTTCGCTATGCCGGCTTGAGAATACAAATATACTTCCTCCCAGTTGACGAGGCTCTTTTAGTTATACTCGGCTAATTCTAAGCCGATCCCGCAACGCGACTAGGTCATATCAAGGGTGTTATATTTAAAAGTACTACTAACTAATTAATTTAAAGAAAAAACTGAAGTCAAAAAACAAACAACATGGTGTTTATAAGTTAGAAACACCGGTCTACGTTTCAGTGAAGCGGCAAACTCATTTCCGGTGTGTCGCTGAAATTTCGGGACAATAAGTACCTACTGAATTTCAGGCGGCTTCTTTCGATGGCTTAATTTTATATTTCCCATTTTCTTCAGACCCTCTGAAATAAAATTATTATTATTTCAGGATAATGTCGAGTAACAACGTATTTCGTGTATTTTTAGCGAAAAATATTAGATACATTATTTTTATTTAAATGTATTGTACAAAGCCTTTTTGGTACTTGTATTGCTAATGTTTTCTTTAATATTACTACACCACGTAATTTTCCTATAAACATCGCAAAAGGGAGAGTAAAATAATTAAATTTAAAATAAGCTTTGAAATTGAAAAAAGGTAAAAGAGAAAATGCATCCAGGTAAACGAAAGCTCGCCACTTCTCTGAAATTTAATTAACTGTACTACGAAACAACACTGTAGCTGAAAGACTTTTACTGAGTTAAAAAACATTTAAACTGTACCTTTTCAGTATGCATAAAGAAGCCTTGAGCCCAGAAATAACCCAGACCGAAAACCTACTTTAAATTAATACTGTATTATAATATAAATATTTGTTTGGACCGGGTGTCGAACCCGAAACTACTGAGTGACAAACTAACGCTTTAAAGTTTAAACACAAAATATCAAATAGAAAGAATCAACTCTGATGATCTACTACGTAGAAGAATAGCTGCTGTAAAGGGCATTGTCATTCTATTGTATACCTAAGGGTAAACATAAAATGTCATTGGTTATGTCGAAGCTTTATTATCTATAACAGCGGTTCTCAAATTTTTTTGGCGAAGGAAAAAGCCTTAATATAATTATAAAAAACTGATTTATATGTATTTATGAATAATCATATTGCAATGTAATATTACGTAATATTTAGTTGGAATATTTAGATGTAACCTTATAATCTCCCTTTGGTAGGTATTTTTGCAGTATTTTAGCCCTAGGGTTCCGCGGAACACACTTTGAGAATGACTGATCTATAAGATATTTTTGACATTCACGACAGTAATAAATAATTTCTCAACTATACAAATCCAAATAAGGTCAGGTAGGAGTAAGTAATCAGAAACAAAAGACTGAATGGGTTTATTTAATTGAGCAAATGTAGCTTGCATGTACATGGTGAATATGGAGTGTTGGCAACTAACCATACAGGGTCGCAACCCCCACTGGCTTAGTTCCAAATTACACACACATATAGAACACATATATCTATTATGGCCTAGATTTGTTTGTACTACCTAGTTTTTTTATTGAGAATTATGTAATTTGCTCTAACAATATATGAAGATGGAAGGAATACTGTACACCAGAGGCGGCTCGTCCTAAAGAGCGCTGGTGCAGTGCACTCCCACGAAAATTTCAGAAGTGATCTATATTTCTTCATAATAAATACTATCCTTACATTACATTCATTCTATTCTACTATGCCTATACAATAGTATATTATATTACCTATATCTACGCCGCTGTAATATAAGTTCTGTAATTTTCGTGGGAGTGCGCTGCACCAGCGCTCTTTAGGACGAGCCGCCTCTGCTGTACACTCTGATGCAAAAATTTATGTACGTATATGTGGTGGACATATGTTCTTGCTACTGGTTGTACTTAGTTTTTTTTTAATTTAAATTTTTAATTTTGACCTATGGTATTTGCTCTATGTGTTTAAAATTGTCATATTATTTTAATGTAATTTAAAGTTTCATTATTAAAATAAATATATAATACAAGTAGATTTATTCCGAATTCCATCAAGTTTCCCGTACAGTCAGAGACTTATTGAATTATTTTCTTTTTCCTCCGACCGCAACTCTTTCTCTTTTATCGAATTTAAAAAGTAAAAAACGTCACCAACGTTCCAATAAAATTGTATCTTCGGTGTACAGCAATTCCAAAGGTTTTCCTTTTATTATGAGTGGCGACAGGCGACGGCAGCGTCGAAACCTTTTTGCTTTACCACGAGAACGGTAGCGAGAAATCATTTCCATCTGTGTAAAACGAATAAAAAGGCTTTACGCTTTTCTGAACGATGTTCTTATTATATTTTGATATCAAAATGATTTGTCTTGACTTTTATCTTATGGATATTTTATTTTTATTGCTTTACTGACCGTTTCCATTATTTATTGTTAATGTTAGGTAAACATTTTATTATAGTATTATTTATTACCCATTAAACAATTTTATTGGTTTCGTTGCATTATATTTCTGTTTTTAAAATAACATTTATTAAACTAATTTAAAAGCCTTTAAACGGCTGAATGTTTTCCGAATTCTCCCGCGTTCCGCATGCGGTAGTTAGTTTTGCAATGTAAATACGATATTACATTAATCAATAATCAGGTTTAATATTTAAAAGTAACTAATAAAAGAAAGTATTCGCAACCTCTTTGTATAGTGAATAAAATTAATTTACGATCTCGCTAAAGGCTCAGAATTCTAAAATTATTTTTAATTATTTCCCTGAATGCTGCGTCGCGTTGGGGCATCCTGTTTTGTGTCCACCATTAGTACTATTTTTGTGACCCGTACATTCATTGCGTGGAGATATCATATTTATTTAAAAATATGCAAAACTCGTCTTAAACCTCCATAATATATATAATAATATTATTATCTAATAAAATTATATTATATATGACAATTCATGCTATATAGGCATAATAGTTCCTTCTCTTTCTAACCTCTTTAGTCCCATTTCTTTTTATAAAATGGTATTGGTTGGCATGGGCGTAGACAAGGTGGGGCAGGGTGGGGCACTTGCCCCACCCTGGCTCTGACCTGTAAGGACATAATCAATCCTAAAAAACTTAATTATCTAGGTACTAACTACAATACTTAATATCTGTAAGAAAGTTCACACTCGACAGTCGTCAGTCAACACAAAAAACATTAACCGGGGTAAGACCTCGGGTATAGTTTGCTAGTTACTTATTATTTTAGACTGCTGCCCCACCCAGAGCCCATGGCTGGCTACGCCCATGTTGGTTGGTTGCCTGGTAGAGGTCACTGCTTAGTGATAAGGCCACCTTTTGTTTTTCTTTTCTTCTTTAAATATATTTTAATTTTGTGCAATAAAGAGTTATTATTATTATTAAAATATTATTACGCTTAGCAATTAATGTAAATATTATTGACAAATTTAATAAGCTTGTGGGACATATCGGCACAATTGAGGACGAAAATAATTGTCAAGCTGGTACTACATTGTCTTGTTGAATATTCATCGGACGAAGAAGTCTCGACATTATTTTTTCTAGAGGAACCTCTCTAACCTAATTCTGAGTAATGACACCCGTTGGGGCTATTTAACAGGGCCTTAACTTTTCCTAATTAAATGTCTCGTTAAGTTTTTTAGGTTATTTCGTTTGTTTTTTATTACATTCTTTATTGTATTATTTATTGAGATTTATGTATTGTAAAAATAAATCTAAACTACTTTAATTGACACATATGAGTTTCCTTTGTATACACGTAGGTATATGTAGTCTCCATACTATTGTATAATAGTTAACTAAAAAAAAAACAAAACCGGAATAAAAATTTTAATGTGCAGTAAAATATCCCAGTCCTCTCGTAAAATCTTCGAAACGTCAAATTAGACTAACTAAAAATAAACGCAATAGTAAATCATAAAAAGTTCATAAAAAGCTTCAAATGTACAGTCGACAATCTTCAAATGGATACAGATTGGACTTTGGACTGGAAGAAACAATCATTAGAAAGAGATTACTATTTTCTTATCGTGTCGCCTGCGTTCATTTGTCGAAGTTGACGCATGTGTGAAAGGGACGGAGATATCTCCTTTGCCATTCACGACACCGCGATTGTTTTTTTTTCTGTCGCTTGTATACCTACGAAAACTGTATCCATTTGAAAATCGCCTTGGGTACAACAACGTCAAGTCTAACACTGTCATTTTGAAACGACTACATCTATGTAATTGATAATCACACAGGAGTATTTACTATAAATTTCATACGCAATATATTGAGTTTGATATTAAACGAATATATTTTGACAGGTTTTTAAAACGTTTAATTCTGTATAGAGATAAGATTTACAATGTATATAAATTAATTACATTATATTATACCTTGAATAGAATAAAGGTTGTATCTTATTTGTATTATTGTATACCTATAGGGACGACAAATTCCATTGTTTCACAACACAATACGTTTAGTAATTAAATTCTTTGATTTATTGTTTTATTTTATTAATGAAAGACAAATAACATTTTGTGGTTTGTTCAGATTTATTTTAATGAATTTATATTGTTGTTTTTTATTAATTTATTACGGAGTCCCTATTGGTTGACGCACATACATATTATTTGAAAAAAGAACTGTTTCAGGTATTAAAGATTTGTATATGTCGTTGTTGAATTGTGAAATTTGCATAAATTATTAGCTTGAATAAATGTGTTTTTTCTTATAGAAATATTAATTCTAATAAGAATATACTTATTAGCTCACGTACATATTTCTTTGTGATCCTTTTTGAGCACCTAACCATGTGACCGAGAATAACCCGACCCTTTCGTATATTCATATACTTTCTACTTTTCTTAAATATCTACTACTTTAGTTCCGAGTGTACGTATGTAAATAGTGAAATAAAACATAACGATGTTCTACATAATTGAGTATTCTGGAATTCTAAAACAAAGAAATATTTTTAGTCAGCAAAATATAACACGAGAGAAAAATTTAAGCCATCTAACAAAACGAATGATTTCCCAAGAGGCTGTGTATTGCAATATTTATACGGAAATGCAATATTTTAACAAGTATTTTTATCATACAATACTTAATAGAATAGTTCTTAATATAGTTCTCTATAAAAATGTCTGTGCTATGTTGTTGAAAGATAATAAATCAACCGGGTATAGGTAAAGAGTTTAATAATAATAATAATAAAATTCTTTATTTGTAAATTTTCAAATCGGCGAACTTAACGTTTTTACCAGCTAACCGGTCTGGAGAAATAATTGAAGAATGAAAGTTGTAAAGAAGATAGTTGGTTTGTGTATGAATATCAATGCTATACAGTATACATAATAAACTACTACATAGTATAATATATACATAAATACAGAATATGGTTAATAAATAATTTGTGTATATAAATTTGAGTTTACCTGACAATCTGGGTAGAGTAATTGGCAAGTTTATCAAAGATATCTATGTATTATACCAGGGATAGCGAACCAATGGCACGCGACACAATATTTTGGGCATGTCACTGATCAGAAATTCATTATGCACTAAGAAAAAACTTTATGACCTACGATTTAAATTATGAGCGTCATTAAACATTGAAAAATATACCTTTTTTTGTAGTAAATTAAAAGTTTTGAGTTGATTTATTATTATTATTTTTCCAATACACAAAGACAAAATTATTTGATGGCACGTCTATGACCTCATTAAACATTTCTTTAGAAAAATTGGCACGTTAATGCATAAAGGTTCGCCTACACTGTATTATAACTATAATAAGAAAAATTGTCGAAAGAATGAAACTTTGTATTCTTAAATAACTGGGGTCTGTGTAACGATTTATGACGTCACAAAAGCGTTATCTATACTTGTACAGTAAAACCGCTTCGCCCCCATAAAACTTAATATCATGCAATTTAATATAATCTAAACAAATCTAGTTAGAGGTTTCAAATTAGAATTGTTGGGGTTGAATTATGCAATAAATATCCGGATAAAGTACGTTGAACCATCTCATTAGTATTCTGCACAATAACTCTCATCACTGGGTCGTATTATTCCGGATCACCCGGGCATACTTGCTCGGAACCATCCGGGTATAATGACAAAATGACTTGTGAATATTAATAATATTTATAACGAGATATTTTAATTGCTTTTTTAATAATTATAAATATATATACATACATACATATACAGAAACTTATGTGAAATAATATTGCGGATTAAAATGGATTAAAAATATAATTATCATAATGCATTGTGGCAATAAAAAGAACTGACAGAATAAACGTCAAAACCCCAAATCTTCTTAAATAAGTATTTTCGGCTTGTAGAATCGACCGCCACATATCAAGAAGGCTATTAGTGACTGACAAATAAATATTAATCCGTTCGACTAATAAATATATGTGGGTTTAATAATTGTCTTGCTTTAATGTTTTTTTTTATAATATATAATTAATTTTTTAGGTAATTTATTAATACAGTAAAAAAATATTTTAGACAACTGGTGTATTGGGTCATATATAAATTTGAACATGATCCCTCTTTCTATATGAAAATAATATTAGAATATACTGCTCTCATCAAATATAGAGCTAATTATTGTATGTTAAAGTCAATAAAACAAAAATATCTACAAACTAAAATTAAATTTTAACTCTAGTAGCGGCTCAAAGCCAAATAAAACCCGAAATTCATAAAACTTTTAACACGTAAGCATTTTTAAAACTCATTTCCTACCACCAGTTACGTAATAGCGAAAATAAAGCAAACTTTAGCCAAATAAATCTCCAGCAGCAATAAAACTTCTGGTTATTCGAATTATATTTCTTTACCTTGCTTTGGTTTTAAACGCGATTCACACGGAGGCGACGCGACAGCTGGACGCTACTAAAATTACAAGGACTTATCACGTTACCCAGATGGTCGAGTTTTTACATAACTATTACAAAAAGAACAGTGGGCTTATCACGAATTTAGTCTGGCTTTCGAATCGAGCTGTCACAAGTAAAACGGATCCGTTAGCAATCGGGATCATGAATTTTTACTAACGACTAACGAGCACCAGCAATCTATCAAATGAACGAAAGATCGAGACGTTCGAAAATTAACAAAAAGTAGTTATTGTAGTTCCAAATCCGCACGCGGTGGCGCTGCTCAAATTTCCGTACAAATCGCTTGAAGCGAACTCTTTTCGAAAGCCCACAGAAAGCAAGTGGTATATGAGATGTACAACACAGCGTTCATTATAATTTAATTAATAAATAACAAATGACAATCTGTACTATAAAAACAAATGTCCAAAAACATCCGGAACACTCTAGTCGCGCCTCACTCGACTTAGCTTCAAGCGCCAATTGATCCAAGGGAAACTGTTTTTTCATGAGTTTTCAAGGAGTCCGTTACCCTCTTCCATACACGAAAAAAACATCCAGTAATTAATATTATTATATCTATTGTTAAAATAATAGTTGTTACATATTATTAATTGTTTATGATTTATTTTTGTATTTTGACAAGGCTAAGTCCAAGAGGAACCTTCGGATAATGTAAAAGAATAAAGAATTATTATCGAACGCTTTCTTTTTCTCAAATTTGATTCTAATTGGTCTAACTGTGTAATATTTAACTAAAGACTACTAACTAGGAAAACTAAGAACACTAAAGAGGTTTAATATCTCTGTGGTTATTACGTCCATATCAAAGTAAAATGGATTTTATTGGGATGAGTTCTTCCTATATTCTAGTAATATCTATTTTAAATTTGATAAGACAGGTAAAGATGTCAACTTTGAATTTATTATAACAAGGTAAGGGGACGCAAATAACTGACACGCTTAAGTTAACTCATATAAAAGTTATATATTATAAAACTTTACCACTTTATAATGATAAAGTTCTCAATTTAAAATTATACCTGATAACCATATTATAGTAGCGTCGCTTAGGACCATCCTGCTTCTAGTGTTGAGCTAAAGTATAAAGTGTGGAGATGAATGTACTCCATTCGAGGTGACAGAGTACACTGTCGTTATATACATATATTTATCTATATATGTACACACATCGATTTTCAAATGGATACAGTTGTAGGTATATAGTATAGAAAGAAAAACGGTCGTGGCGTCTTGAATGGTAAAGGAGATATTTGCATCCCTTTCGCACATGCTTCAACTTCGATGCGATAAGAATATAGTTATCTCTTTCTAATGATTGTTTCTTCAAGTTTAAAGTCCATTCTGTATCCATTTGAAAATTGTCGTTTGTAGATCAAAGTAATTATAATCACTGTTGAAACAATGTAGCGATACTGTGCAGTGACACCTCTATCTTAATAATGCATCACGTGACTTACTAGTACTGGACTGGTCTTAATTGAATTAAGTATTAATTGATTCTAAATTTAAAATTAACTATGATAATTAACAGTTTTCAAAACATGATTTTTGTAATATAAAAATGTACTTGTAATTTCTTAAGAAAAGTGGATAGGTATAGATTTATTATATATAGACAGTGACACCTATAATTATATAAAGAGTTTACAGCTATAGGTACCTTTCACGTAAATACGAGATTTCAACATAGTTCCCCTGGAATGGTGCGCTCGCCCGCTATGAACGAACAATTATTTAGAACCGAGGATCATTGGAATGGAATTTTACACAAATAATTTTGGTCGTGAATTTTAATATTATTTAGCGGTATATGCTAGGAATTTGCATCAAGTTATTTTACTTTATTTTCAACTATGTTTTAATTATTTTATTAGTATCTTTTACCATTCCAAAACACTTTTTATACAAAATAACCTTAAAAGGTTAAACCAACGAAATAAAAAATGCAAAGTCAGGTGTTAGAAGCGATAACGTACATAAAAGGAGGCTTCAATCCATTGACGATTAATGACACTTTCGCTCCTGAAAAAGTGCTTTTAAAATACAAGCGAATAATTTTCTTTTTTTTTACTACAAAAAAAATGTATAAAAGAAAACTGCTTGTCATTTTGTTAGTGGAAAAACCTTAATTTTTGAAGTTATATGCCTGTACATATCTTGGTATATATGTATATTGTATATGTCATATATGTATGTCCTATTAGCTCCTAGATCTACAAAATCACAATTTTACAGCGAAAGCGATGTAAAGTTGTTATTATACATAGTTTGTTGTAGATTATTCGTTGCTGTATTATTTCTTAGTTTCTTGTGGTCCTTCTTCTCGTAATACGCCTTTGTAGAAGCCATTATAGAGTCTGACTTTAGTGCCTATGTTAATAAACGATTTTCATTTCATTTCATTTCATTGAGTATCTCAGTAACCATTGAAAATGTTTTTTTCATGAGATGGCAAATCACATTTTGAAGCTATTTCAATAAATAAAAACGTAAATTATCAAAAAAATGTTAATAAAACCCGATGATATAAGCGTGCGAACTGAGTCTTCTTTTTGGAGTAATTCTTCTTCTTATTCTTCTTTTATTAATGGTCTTAGACGTCTGATGAAGACAATTCTGCTAATATCGAGTATTCGGACAACAGTACAACAAATCCCAAAACCCGAGAAATCACAAAATCATTACAAAAATAAAACCCGACTTCGTTCTAAATCGAAGTTTATTGAAATTAATTAAATAATTTACAATAGTGTTTGTTCAGTGACGTCATCTATTCGAATATTATTATAGTGCTTAATTTCACGGATAGATGGAGCCACTGTTGTTTAAGAACGTCAGAAGGATTGGTTACCAACAAAATACATATACAATACTTTGTATGAAGAAACAGTAGACGGAAACATTGTTGATAACGTTTAATTTATTTGTATTCATTTATTTGTATTGTATTGCATCTGTTTAATATAAAAGGTTTAAGACAAAGTTAAATAACTGTTTCTATTTTAACCCGTAACCATTGTCTCTTAAATTACATCCGTACACTGCAGGGTTGTCAGATGGAACACACACCTTCTTTTTTTTATCTTATGATATTTAACATGTGTTAGAGAGAGACTTATATTTGTCATTTAAAAACATGTGATTATGAAACTAATTTTATAAATTTAGCTTTCAAGATAGTGTGAATAAAAAAAACCTTCGAAATATCGATTCCTTTAGATGGAAGAAAACACTTCTAATGATAAAAATTACTATATATTTAGAATATTTAAGTTTAAATTAAAGAAATCAAAATAGTATTAAAACTGATTGTAACAAAGTGTAACATTTTACACTTTTCTTAATCCTATATTTAAATCTGGCAACCCTAGACATACACGTAACATGAAGCGCACTTATTCGTTTACATGGGAGAGAGTTTAATTTGTCGCTTCGTGAAACTTTGTATATGTCCTAGAAAATAGAGAACAAAGCAATTAAGACAGAGATAGGAGATAGCGCTGTCTGCCTCACACTCGTAGCATTGAATCTAATTAATAATCCTATTTATTGATATTGAACCGAACCGAAGCATAAAACAAAAGACTAAACATTCGATTTTAATACTAATTAACTAAGCATTCATTATGTGTTTGGAAATGTCTGCCGTCTCTATCGCACTATGGTCGCAGTCGCATAAGAGAGAAAGAATAAAACAATGCACTCGACTTTTCAGTTCTGATCTGTGAAACTAAATCCCTACTAATATTATAAATGTGAATGTGAGTTTGTTTGTTACGTTTTCACGCAACAACTACTTAACCGATCATCATGAAACTTTGTACACATATTTTTGGAGGTACTAGAAGTAACATAGGATACTTTTTCCTTAAAAAAAAATAATTATTTTTTACTATAGTTTCCAACTGACTATAGTTTCAGCTGTTTGGAATCATATTGATTCATTTCTATTGAAATGTTCTCTGATACTTATTTAATTTAAATGCGAGCGAAGTCGCGGGTAAAAGCTAGTATTATAATAATATACTGAAATTGTAGTGTATAGGTAGGTATCAGAGAGAGGTGTCACAGGCAGATGCGAGTTAAGGGTCCTTGTGATAAGGGATCTTATTCCGTTCATCCCCTCCCTTAAGGGTCGTATGACGGCACTGGGTAACTGCGCAGTGAATTCGTATCTGCTTTGTGTTTAAATTAAAATCAGGGATAGTAAAATTTATTATTATTACGTTATTAAATACCAAACACTAAAAAGACGCGACTGGTCGTTTGACACAACATTAAGTGTAGTGTAGTCCAGCGGTTCTCAAACTTTTTTGGCGAAGGAAAAAGCCTTAATATAATTATAAAAAACTGATTTATATGTATTTATGAATAATCATATTGTAATGTAATATTACGGAATATTTAGTTGGAATATGTAGATGTAACCTTATAATCTCCCTTTGGTAGGTATTTTTTGCAGCATTTTAACCCTAGGGTTCCGCGGAACACACTTTGAGAATGTCTGGTGTAGTCAATTGACCTCTCATCACCCGTCTTCTCGTATTAGTAAATATAGTAACTCAATTGTTCTTACAATACACAATTATAATAATAATAAACTTTGTAGGAAATTACTTCACATATATTTTGTCGAAGTCAAGTGTTCAAATCCTGTTGAAACTTTATTGTTATTGATGCTCGTAAAATGTTATTCAATGCATACAACATTGTTCTTGTTATTGCTTTAACAATGTACTATAGTTGTATCGATTTAGACTTAGGACACAGACTGTGTACGCAACCTGACACGCATGCAATCACATTTGGAATGATATTAATTAGCAGATGTAAGCAATGACACGCATTTCAATAGTGTCCATTCACCGATAGGTGTAGCACTATGTATTTCTTCCGTAATAATAATAATAACATGTTTTTATGTTAATAAATTATATAATTAATATTTTAAAAAAAGAACTACACACACACACGCACACACACACACACACGCACGCACGCACGCACGCACGCACGCACGCACTCTCTCTCTCTCTCTCTCTTACTCTTAATATTAAGGAAATACAGTCCTAGAATTAGTTCTGATGTTGTTCTTGTCCTGATATATTTAGTACATGGTACTGCCATAACAAATTAAAAAGTAAACTGTCATCTGTCACTTGTCAACAGTCAGTTTAATAAATCTGATCTCTTGTATTTGCTTTCGTGTATTATTATTTATTGCTATAGTAGACGTCCAATTATAATAGATACCTTATTTATATTATTGTACACGATAGGGAGAAAATTTAAAACATAATGAAAATAAAAGCAACTCATAGTCAATTACAGAACGTATTTTTTATAAAATAACAATCAAATAAATCTTGTTAAAGTAATACAGTAATTAATTCATTGTGAGTTTGAGAACCTGTGGTTAAAATAATTATCTTAACACCACAGTAAAATGTGCAAAAGATTTTTACATCATTAAGGAAGAGTTGAGTGTTGGCAGCTTATCTCGAGGACACTTCGCTTAGAGTTTGCTCGCCGCACACTCGCACACTTTGGGTGTACGCGGACTAGTGGTTTGCAATTTGGAGTCTGAAATAGACTGCTTATTGATTTACTCTTCCAACACATTATAATATAAATTGTGTAGACAGAGACAACTTGACGTTCTATATCAGTGATTGTCAACCTTTTTTTTATTGCTGCTCACTTTTAATGATTTCAAAATGTGGTTGAGAATCACTGCTCTATATGTAGACTCTGCCTACCCTGGTGGGGGGGATGTGCGTGAACTAAATCTATACTAATATAATAAAGAGGAAACATTTGATCGTTTGTTTGTATGTATTGAATAGGCTCCAAAACTACTGAATCGATCTGAAAAATTCTTTTACCATTAGAATCCTACATTATCCCTGATGAACATAGGCTATAGAATATTTTCAAAAACGTTAGAGATCCGTATGAAAACTTCAATAATGTAACCCAAAGTGTAAAAAAATCATTATATTACGTACGCTGCGGAAATTATTGACAATAGAGCAAAGTGATGTACTACAGTTTTATAGCGGACATCAATATCTACAAAAAAGTCTGCGATAACATATGTCTAAGTAATTTATATCTTCATTATATTACGCATACGTAGTCGTGGGCAACAGCTAGTTATAATATAAATTGTGTAGACAGAGAGATAACTTGACGTTCCATATCAGTGATTGTCAACTTTTTTTTGTTGTGCACACTTTTAGAATTTCGCGGTTGAGAATCACTGTTCTATATTAGACTCTGCCTACCCTGCTGGGGGGATGTGCGTGAACTAAATTATACATAAATTCATACTTATTCATAGACACAACTCTCTATTCGTAAATTATATCTCCTTGCTTTCTTCTTCTTCTTTTATCAATGGTCTCATATGTCTAATGAAGACGCCCAATAAGAAATTACAAAATCGACGACACAAACCCTCATGTCTCTCATTGCTAGGGACGGAAACAAATATTCCTTTCTTTTTTTGAACTAACACGTTAACCTCTCTGTCACAAACAGTGGGCTTATCACGAACTTAGTCTGGCTTTCGAATCGAGCTGTCACAAGTAAAACGGATCCGTTAGGAATCAGGATCATGAATTTTTACTAACGACTAACGAGCACCAGCAATCTATCAAATGAACGAAAGATCGAGACGTTCGAAAATTAACAAAAAGTATCTAAAATATTGTAGTTCCAAATCCGCACGCGGTGGCGCTGCTCAAATTTCCATACAAATCGCATGAAGCGCACTCGGTTCGAAAGCCAGACTAAAATTCGTGATAAGCCCACAGTTTTGGACATTGTAAAGGTAATAATAATTCAGCAAAGAAATATGTAGAAAACAATAGCAAAAACAACATTTCAACAGTAGACAGTTTTAACACGGTCCAGTGAATAATCCACAATCTGGCGGGAAAAATGTTCACATCTCGACATATGCACACTGTTCCGGGTTTCTCGGTTCACAGCCAACGCCAAGTTCCGGTTTGGGTTTGTTCCCAATTAACATTGTTAGTCACACGAATATTTTATTTCATTGATGTAATATATATTTAGTAAGGATTTGTTAATATTTTCGGTATTTGCGGTCTTTTTAAATTATTAACTAACTAATCTTTGTAAGATATGAAGTATTAATGTGTTAGAAATATTTTAAATTAAGTAAGTTTTCTAAATAGTGCTATTTTTTCATACGATGTCATACGATTTTGTGCAAAAGCATGTGTTATAGTGAAATTTAATGCCAACTGCTATGTCAATACCTAATAATTTTTTTATTTAAATATTGACTAGAAAAAACATTTGAAAATCAACGTTTTTAGATACCCATTTGTTTAAAATCTATTCATTTAGTTTATTCATCGACTTTTAAAGCTCTAGAATCAACTCGCATACTTTGTGCGAGACGCCCCAGTGCCAGTTGGGTTTCAGCTGCGTTGTTTGGACAGCGGTCGACATAGCTTTGTGCTTTTTGTACAGTTTATTTTCAAGCACTTTTATTTTAAGCGGTCGCAATTGTTATTAACTTTGGTTTGAACTATTCGTTTTTGTTAAACAAAATTGCTAACACATAAAATAAATGAAATGAAAATCGTTTATTAGCATATGGCGTGCGCTTGCTCATCGTTAGACTATAACCGCCTTCTGAAAGGCGTATAACGAGAAGAAGACCACAAGAAATTCGTCAATCATAGCCTGTACAAGATTGGTGTACTTCGATTTACATATTTATATTTAGTCTTCAGTAATATTATTATTATAATATATTTTTCCATAGGAAATAAATACTCTTGTCGTATAATATATTGTAATAAGCTCATCCTTTATTGTAAAATTTATAATCAGTAGTATCTTTGGATTATAATAGTGCTTTAATATTTTATGGAGCTTACTAATGCGTTTATTTGAATAAAAGATATACGTACCCCATTCTCATCGGCACTAACATATTCTATGTAATTTTATTGCCTATGTCTAGACTGAATGTTCGTACATATGTATATATATTTAAATATATACGCTTGTTGATGTCATTTATTTATTTAGTAGATATAATATCACCTCCTTTATAATGTTACTAGCTTTTACTCGCGGCTTCGCCTCGCATTTAAGTCATTAAATAAGTATCAGAGATCATACTAACTATAGTCAATTGGAAACTATAGTAAAAAATAAATATATTTTTTTAATAAAAAGTATCCTATGTTACTTCTAGTACCTACCTCCAAAAATATGTGTACAAAGTTTCATGATGAAAACGTAACAAACAAACTGACATTCACATTTATAATATTAGTAGGGATACTAATTTTTTACTGTATCAGACAGAAGCTAGATAAAATAAGTAATAAAAATAACAATAACTGGAGAATATTTCGCCATTAAATGCATACAAATAATTCAACCGATCATTGCCAGCCATCAACAGAAGCCGCAAAATGCCGCTTCCACGGTTGATGATGGCAATAAATCAACAGTAACACGTTGGAATTCCAATAAATACTTAACAAATTACCGCTAATATAACTACAAAGGAATGATATAGTGATACGACCGGCATAGTGAGACTGACTTCCTTTTAAGTGCGACTTTAGTTCCAAATCTCCTCACAGTAGCGTATCTCAAATTCCTGAAACAATATGAAACAAATAAAGGAGTGCCGAAGCAAAATTCATGCTTGAGTCGCTGTAGATAGCAATCGTGTTGTAGCATCCAGAAAAGGCTACCAAAAGAACGCTTGTTAAAATTCCAATTCATTACGGAAATTCTAAAGTTCTTTAGAAGTGTAAATTATATTTGGATTCGGTGCCAACCCTGTGTGCAGTAGTTCACAACGTTTAGTTGGAACTCTGAAACTCTCCACAACTAGGGAGAACTTCGGTGATATCTATAGCGTGAACTTAACATTGTTCCATATTTGTGACAAGTATCTAATATGCAAGACGTTTCTAGACTATTCGAGATCTATGAATTGTAATTAGAATTTTATTTAGTCTAGGACAGCCATTTTCAAAGTAGTGTTCCGCGGAACCCTAGGGCTAAAATACTGCAAAAAATATCTACCAATATTCCAACTAAATATTACGTAATATTACATTGCAATGTGATTATTCATAAATACATATAAATCAGTTTTTGACGTGACAACGTCTTATAATTCGATCGAGCCGGCTGCACGCACGAAAAAACATGACTCATGCGGCGTTACCTCTCTCTGAGGCGTTCCATGTAAGGCTTGAAGTAGTGAGCGATGCGTCTGCTTGGACAGTGCTATACTATAGTACATTTACATCGAGTATCAAGTGCAGTGAAAAGTGAATGTGGTGTCAATAAAGAAATGAAATTAAAATTTTCTTTTGAAAAATGCTACCATTCCATCAGTATTTTCTTAAGACGTTGTCACGTTCAACTATCGTCAGTAAACCGACTTTACAGACAACCGATTTTTTATAATTATATTATGGCTTTTTCCTTCGACAAAAAAGTTTGAGAACCGCTGGTCTAGGAAATTCAACTATCATTTTTGAGACGATAGATCGAGTAAAATTAGAATGGAGGGTTTACTATAGAATTAATGTGTCGCCCATACATTGCCCGCGAGCTATAATTTGCGGTGTGAAAAAAAAGTCCGCTCTATAGATAAGAGTTTTGAAGTAGGTATGAGAACGTCGAGTAGACCGGTGCTTGCTTCTAAATGAGAAATTCCGTAAGTACGTGCCTGTTCTTGAACATTAATAGGGTTGTGCTGTCGATAACATTTACGTAGATGTATATCAAATATTATCGAGTGGTAGTGAATTATTTTATCGTCTAGATCAGCCATTCTCAAAGTGTGTTCCGCGGAACCTTCGGGCTGAAATACTGCAAAAAATACCTACCAAAGGGAGATTATAAGGTTACATCTAAATATTACGTAATATTACATTGCAATATGATTATTCATAAATACATATAAATCAGTTTTTTATAATTATATTAAGGCTTTTTCCTTCGCCAAAAAAGTTTGAGAACCGCTGGTCTAGATTTATTGCGTTTTTAATAAACATGATTAAATATAATACTTATGATAATATTAATACTTTAAATTCACATACATAATAATCTAATGAAGAAATTCCTTACGAAATGGGTCACAATTTCCACTGCCGTTTATATATGTAGGTATTTTATGTTTGTAGGAAATGAAGATGTAATGTACGTGATATTGTAATTTAAGACAAAAAAACGTTTTGTAACCACACTATTAATAAATAAAATTTCTTTGTTGCACGAGTTCAAATATTTTACAATACAACGGTGAGTTTTATACCATTAGGCGTTTTCTACTAGCTAATTATAGGGAGATAGTAGCAGAGGTTAGGCGATAAAACTATTTAAAATAGATTCATTTGTTTTACACACAGATATATGGTATATGTATCTAGTAATAGTTTTATATGTCGAATAATTCAGCTATAAAGAACGAATATTTCTTGTAGATTTTACTAGCGAGCATAACTTAGCTTAGTTTTTATACATGTATTTTAATTTTAATAGGCAGTTAGGGAACAAAGGAGATGTGGAAGTTTTCGGTAAAGCATATTCTAAGGCTCACATTTCAGAGACTATTTCTCTCATATATATCGCATACGGGAAAATTACCTTATTTGTAATGAAATGAACCATTATTCATTTAGTTCTAGATAGATTCCAGATTAAAAAATGGTGAACCGTGAAAAGAAAAATTTAAAGCTTTTGTTTTCAAGAAGTTAATTTTAAATTCCAGCTATTTTCCCCGTAAATGTTGGTTTGATGTAGCAATGCGGCTTGCTCTGACATTTTCAGGAATCCTAACATAAATTACTTGTGCTGTAATTCCATTTAAAAAGCAATTTAATTTTACCTTTTTATTTAATAAGTAAGCCCGAGGTACATATGTCCACTTCTAAGTGAAAAACTAATTTTGAAAATTCTTAAATATCGAATTTAAAAATAGAACACAAAATAACTATTCCTCTTTGTCATATTTTCTTCTTATTGTCAACTCCGACTAAACTTTAATATAAATCTCGTCTTCAAGGTTCATTCCCGCCCCAAGCCTTCATTTCTTATAACACTCCTGCATCGGGTCAGGGCCGTAGCCAATGCCATACTATTTCCAATACTTCAAGATCTTTTCTTCAATAAATTATTTTTATACATTTTCTGTTCAAAACATGATTATTAACCATTTTTTTAAATTCTATTATACCAAACTATTGACGACGTTTCTCTTTACTTTCGTCTCCGCCCCCAGTTTCATGTACTGTTCATTGGTTAAGGATGCGTCTCATCTCATGTTCAATCAGTACGAAAAAGGGCTTCTTAGATATAACTATAAATACAAATTATATATTTATTTATTCATAATACATTGATCATTAGAGACGTCATGCTTAGTCACTTGATTAGCGTGTGTTTTGAAATAACAAATAGAATGTAACAGTTGAATCTATACGATCTCTTCCAGACAATCAACCTTGAGATAAGACACCTGTTCTCAAACTTTTTTGGTTGCGAAAAGCTCAATTTTTGACGGTAATAATAGAAGAAAAAAAAAGTTACGTGCATTCTTTAATTGTTATTATTATTAAAGTTTAATAATAGGTAATCTTGTTGTGTGTATACTATAATAGTATAAAAGAAAAAAAAATCTAATGGGATGTATAAAACTGTTTCTTATTTTTTCATATTATTACTAGTATTCTCGCGGAGCACACTTTGAGTATGGCTGATATAAGAACAGCAGAAGATACCAACAATAGACATATATTGATATATGTTATTATGATACACGATAATTAACAAAGTTTTTTACTCTATGAATGACTCTAGTAGTTAATATTTGTTGTTGAAGTGAGTAGAGGGCGCCGTCGTCGTTGCTGCACATTGTTGTATTGATAAATACAGTTGTATTTTGACAAGTCCAAGTGTTCCAATAGGAATCTACGGATGACGGATTAGAAATAGAAATAAACTAAGTTACATATATACATATATAAAGTAATAATAACGAATATTGCGATGCTATAATAAACATAATAATATGAAGTAGGTATATTAATAATAAAAATCAATACCATTAATAATGAAATAGAAATGAAATAACCCAGTAACATTGCAAACAATGGAAACCACAATAATTTTTAACTAGCTTTTACCCGCGGCTTCGCTCGTATTTAAGTCATTAAATAAGTATCAGAGATTATTTCGATAGAAATGAATCAATATGATCCCAAACAGCTGAAACTATAGTAATTTTTTTTTAAATCGAAAGTTACTCTAGTGCTTCCAAAAATAAGCGTACAAAGTTTCATGATGATCGGTTAAGTAGTTGTTGCGTGAAAGCGTAACAAACAAACTCACATTCACATTTATAACATTAGTAGGGATTAGGATAATATTGTATGAATTAATATATTCCATGCATATCTACTAGTTGAATATAAATAATTGAATGTGTCTGCCGCCTCGTGTGTGCGCGTGGGCGTGGCGTGGGCGTGCAGAGCATCTGGTATTCATATTCCAGGTCATTCACTACTCTGGACTTGGAGTCCTATACTGCTCTATATTTTATATCATTCTAAATTGCTGTAGGTGAAGTTTCAATTTATGCCACTGCTGTCTCTCGATGTCTGTTACTTCGGCCTCAACGTTCCTCTGAATCACCCAATATGATTGTATAGACTCTTTTTTAGAAAATAATAAATAAAACTGTCAAACTAAAATAGTATAGAGTTCTTACTACATTTTATATTAAATATTAAAGCTACTAAAGATGTTTGTAGAGAGGTATTACTAAAATTATACAGACCTCTGTCTTTTAAGAAGAATCTTAAACTTTTTATTTGCTATTATCAAATCTATCCTTAATTTCTACAGCAGATAAACGCAGTTGTGGCTAGCACTCAAAGCTACAGTATAATTATATTTCTGATGTTATGTCAGACAAACTCAAGAGCTCATGTTAACGGTCAAAATTTTATAATTTATTAAATAGGATGTTTTGTTTTGTTACTTTAGTAATTGCGGTTTTACTCGTCAAAATAAATACAAATATAAATGTGATTTAGCTGATGTATACTGGCATTGCCCACTTACATACTAATGTGATAATAATATATAATATAGAAGCATAGCTATTGTCATCCTATTATATATACCTACCTGTTATATATGTAATTTATGATTAGAGGGTAGTTATATAAGGCTTTTAAAGATGCATCGGTCTTGAGACGTGATGTTCATATACCATTCTTAATACAATACATTTTATATTGTAATCATGCGCACATACATAACTACCCTACTACTATTCATAACATACATATACACGTTACATATATATACGGGTAAACATTAATCTAATGTGTAATACGTTTTTTGTATAAGTTTGCATTTTGTTATTTATTGAATAAACAAAAAAATAGAATTAATAGCTTACGATATATGATTGATTACGTCACTATATCTGTCCGAAACTTAGTAGAAAAAAAGTACAAATACGCAATTCCTATCATCCAAAAAAGTGTACCTATTCGACCGTGAAAAGGGTCCCAAGAATCGAATCCGCATAATCTTTACATGCCATGTTACACTCAACCTTCTAAATATATAATACTGTATATACTACCTTCACCTTTGTCACTGTAAATTAAATATTAAAGCCTTATTTGAATGCCTTTTCGTGACTCACTTCTTATAGACTTAGGTGGCATACATTCTTGCCTATATAGCCTTTATTTATTTGCTTTCATTAAAAAATATATATACATATAATTTACAAGACTTAATACATGTTCCTTCTTATATTTTCATTAATTTACTTCGACGTTTATCCGAATGATGACTGTAAAACATTCGAAAAGTTGGATTAATTAATAACGATAATCATTAGTAAAAACTCCTTTAAACTAGGATACACTGGGTAGCAATGATAAGAAGTGTTTTAAATTCACTAAATCATTCGGATATATAGTCCACGAGTTTACGTGTTAACATTATATTGTACAGGCTATTGATTGGCAAGTTTCTTGTGATTTCTTCTCGTCATATGCCTTTCCAAACTTAAAGCTATGCAATGTAAAGATTTTTGGTTTTGGTATTATACATATATATGTGGCGATTGTCAATAAAAATTATGAAGATATTTTTGACATTTCTTCTGTCATTCTTCTTGTCCGTCTTCTATCGTTTTTTCTATTTTGCATTGTGATTATTATATTTTAAATCCGTAAAAATCCGCACTATTATTTCACATAAGTTTCTCTAAATATATTTTAAGTCACATTTAAGATTTTTGGTATCGGTCAACTCAATGCTTATACTCGTAATAATAAAAAATAACTACACATACCATACACAGAGCCATAGCAACTAACTTTAATATGTTTAAATTTTACGACGTACAAAAATAATTTTAAAAAGTCCTAAACCCACATTCAAGTAATAAAAGTAGGTAATATTCTCTCCAACATGGTTGTTGGAAGGATGTATTGTTAAGCTCACGTGAAAGCAATGTGCTCTTCATACAATATTAGGTAGGAGAATACAAGTGTGGGTCTCTACTCTGCTGGCGTATATACACGTGCCAGCATACTTGAACAAGTAGAATAAGATTTCAGTTAAATAAACTTTACAGATTTTTTTTAAACTTATTTATTTAAAAAACAGTACCAGGCAGGCTTAATGCTAGGTAGCATTTTCTACCAGCCAACCAATAAATATTTATTAAGAGAAACAAAAATGTGAAGGGAGGAATACATAAATAACATATTTTTTTTTTTTCTTTATGTATTTAAAATAAATATTCTTTATTGTCCTAGCACTGTAACAAAACAACGATTGCTATCACTAGTATGTACGCAGTTGTTAGCCCGATTTATTAGCATAGACACTAAAGCCGTGCGCTTGCTCATCATTAGACTCTACAGTGACTTCGGAAAGGCGTATGACGAGGAGAATACCACAACAAACTCGTCTCGGGTACAATTCCCGATTCAAACTAATTATCCGTTATTAATGATTCGAGTCTAGTTATTATATTTTTGTGTGGTCCTTAACTTAATAATGACTATTATAAGACATTCTAGTGTCAAGTACACATTCAAGTAAAATATGTCATGTAAACAAACGTGTAGTTCTCGCGTTTTATGTGATTGAAAAGGCTTTGTTCGTTTTTATTGTGCGGCCTTTTTCCTTAGGGACTTATTGCTACTATATCCTTTCTAGATTACCACTACTGTATTCTTTAGCGGCTACTGGATAAAATGGATTAGTAGGTTAAAAGTGGGTTTGTAGTGTGCTGTATAATTTTAAAGCTATGATTAAATCATTATACTACTATTATAATAATTATATTACTTTTTAAACATTACAATATAACTAAACAGAATAAGTATACATACAAGGTTCTAACTCCAAACCAAAACCCTGTCTGTTAACATCAGGACTAGGACAACGCAGACAGAACAGCCAGGGCAGGATACAAATATCTATTTATATTAAATTAATTATTTGTTTTGAACTGTTCTGTAGGTCACCATTAAAATCATTTCATCAATTAAATTGTGCTTGTAAATAACCTTACAGCCTTTGCCTATATATATTTTTCATAGTATTATGCCTTATGGAATCCTTTTATGGGGTAGCGCAGCTGATATCGAATCGATCTTCATTTTGCAGAAACGGGCAGTACACTCAATTTACAATTATGTATTATTGAGAATTATGTGACTTATGAATTGTTATTTACTTTTTTTTTCTGAATGAAAATTCAGTTTTTTTTTTGTTAATTATTTTATGTACAGGCTACGATTGGCGAGTTTCTTGTGGTCTTCTTCTCGTCATACGCCTTTCCGAAGCCATTATAGATTCTAACGATGAGCAAGCGCACGCCTTTAGTGCCTATGCTAATAAACGATTTTCATTTCATTTCATATAAAAAAGAAATTGTTCCGTAGGAATGTGGGCAACACTGCTTCCCGCATTTAGTCCTGTCAATCCGGTGTCTAAAACTAGCTGCCTACAGCTTTGTGTACGAATCGCTTTGATACATCCTTATTCTTTATACACCAACACTATTTTACTTTATAAAAAGCTACTTATTAAAGATTTCTTTTAAAACTAAAGTATACCTAATAAAGTAATGGAAAAGCTGCAATGAATAAGAAAAACATCGTCCATTTCGCAATAAAGTTTTCTTCAGTAATATCGGCACAATAAACGCTCTACTTTCTATAAAAGCAATTTAATTGTGCCGACATAAATAACTAGGTTATCGATAGAAAATATGACAGAACTTGTAGGGTTGTATATATTAGTGACGGGATTTAATTATCGATAAGAATAGATTTACTCAGCAAACTCTCAAAGATTGAGTTCTTATATCATTATACTTTATTGTAATGTAAAAAGAATTACGCGATTTCGTTTAACAGTATTTAGTAACTATATGTAAATCAATGTAAAATTATCCATTTTTATTACCTATTTTTTAAGTAGATACAATATTGACGATTTTCTTGTGGTATTCTTCTCGTCATACGCCTTTCCGAAGTCACGGTAGAGTCTAACGATGAGCAAGTCATTTCATTTCATTGTCATAAAAAAAGTACGTAATGCAAAACTTAATAAAACAAATTGAATTAAATATTATAATTATCGATAAATCGATTCGTTATATACAGACAACACTAGCACAAATTAATGGAGTTTCAATCAATATTGAAAGAGAATAGATTTTTGTACGATAAAGCTTCAGAAATAATGAATAAAGTTTAATTGATTTTCCATATTTTTTCTTCAATAATGATCTTTTGCAATATTATCTTATTACAATATATATTTCTAGCTTAGTATAATATCGTACCGTAAGTATATAGTATAATAGTTTGTTTACAAGCCTAAATTAATTCAATTTCAATTTTATTGAAACGATTCCCAAGAAAGCAATAATCTCCGGTCGTAAAATGACTCACGACGTGACAATTAAAATTTTATGCACTTCATTCGTCGTTTTGACTTGTAATAGCTAACCATTAAAATAAATATAAATGTTGAAGTCATCATAAATATTCCCAAGATTGATTTTACATCTTTTAAAAACAACTATTTTCTAATATTATCGAATTTGTGCTTTATTTAAATTACGTCATTTTCTTCTTCTTCTTCTTCCTCTTTTTTATTAATGACCTCAGATGTCTAATGAAGACAATTCTGCCAATGTCGAGTATTTGAGTTGAAACCCAATAAGAGATTATCAAATTTGAATTCACACGTAAAACCTCATGTCAAAAAAAAACCATTGAATTTCCACGACATTTTTTCTGAACATATTTAATGGTTGCATTCTATCATAGACAATGAGGCTGTGTTTTCACGAGCGTTTTTCTTATTTTCATAAATATATTACACAGAAATAATTTTAGAGTAGGCATGTATATGGTGCGGTGGTGTTTTTATTTCTTCCTATTTTAAATTTGATATAGTCCAAAACACGTGGTATATAAAACCCATACTTTTGGTATTTATAAACATCAATATAAAACTATTATAACTATGCTGAATTTTCCATTGAACAGAGCTGTGCCTTCAATACATTTTCGACGGATGACCGCGTACCCTTCGAAGTGGAAACTTGCAAATGGCTCCACACCTACATAACTCCCTATACTACATATATACATATACCTATACGTATACAGCAAATTATATTTATATCTTGGTATTAAGGGTTTAATATACATTTTTAAATTAACTATTCATACTATATTATGATGAAGTAGAGAAGTATTATGATGTCATAGTAGGTTTGTTTAGCTGCAGATATCTTAATATATAAAAATCCAGTGTCATATGTATGTTCCCAGTGAACTCTTCACCAAGTCAACCGATTTCGATGAAAGTTGGCATTTTATGTGTAATTTGGTCTAACTTGAGATATAGGATATTATTTATATATTCTTTTATTATTGTGGTTATATTTATATATGTGTATTTATTTATTTATTTTTATATTATTATTTGTTTTATACGTTTACATTATTATTATGTATAATATGTGTAAGCGTGATGGGGTTCTTTTTATTATTATTATTATTTTAATGTTAGTCTTTTTTTGCATCTATTCCTTCCGAATTCAACCTTTCTGAAGGTCCTAAAGGTCAACTGGTAGATAATGTCCAACGGCATTAAGTACGCCTTTTGTAAATTGCTAAAAAGTTTTAAATAAATAAATGATCTCTGTACAACAATGATTAATAGGTTTCTGATTTGATTCCCAGTCGAAGGTGTTTTTTTTATATTAACCTAGCATATGACCACACTCCACCTGATGTTAAGTTAGAGTGCGGTCCATCAGCATAGACAACTGTTACCACAGATGACCGCGCGCAACAGTCGACTCCACTATGTCGGCTTGAGGAGACGAATGTGCTCTGTCCAAATTAACAGGGCACACTCTTCTCGTTATCCCGGCTACTTCCAAGCTGATTTAGAAACGTCACTAGGGCATTTCACGGATGCTTAAAAGTGGTGGTACATAATACCCTCATTTGAGATCAGTGCATTGCTTGTTATTATATTTATAAATTATCAATCCCTACTACCAATTACCATATTTAGGTATATTTCACGTAAAATATGTCACTTATATCCCTACTAATATTATAAATGTGATTGTGAGTTTGTTTGTTACGTTTTCAAGCCATAACTACTTAACCAATCATCATGAAACTTTGTACACATATTTTTGGAGGTACTGGAAGTAACATAGAATAATTTTTATTATTTAAAAAAAAAAAATTACTATAGTTTCGGCTGTTTGGAATCATATTGATTCACTTCTATTAAAATGATCTCTGATACTTATTTAATGACTTAAATCCGAGCGAAGCCGCGGGTAAAAACTAGTACATATATAAATCAACTATATCTTTGTTGAAATAATAGCTTTAGGGAGAGCACTCCATTTGACATTTTATTGACATTATCGATATTGGACGGCACTAGTAGACTCGATTGCCAATGACAGTTTATCGACATTTTAACGAGATGTGTTAAACACTCCACTTTTCGATTTGGTTATGTAATTTGTAGAGTTTATTTTTCCAATTAAATTTTAAGGTTTTTTGTTGAGAACTATTTGGATTTATAATTTTAATTTGTTTTTGTTCGGTATTTATTGAGCTATATTTCTATCTATCCTTTTTTTTAAATCATAGTATTAATATACACTATTATTTACCAATGAATATCTGTATTCATGTCTCATTTTTGTTTGTTCGTAAATAAAGATAATTATTAAAAGTTTCTAAAATATTCCTTTATTAAATTTAATTTTGTTAAATTCACAAATAACCTCAGAATATATATGAATGTACAGTAATACCCCGCTTTACGCGACCCCGTTATGCGCGGTTTCACTATAACGCGAAATTCAAATTTGTTATTAAATTACGCGAAAGAGTGCGTTTAAACATAATGTAGTCATCAACTTCTCTATGGTCGCAGGAATTTCAGTTAACGCGATTTTTTCCGGAACGTATCCCTCTCATAAAGCGGGGTATTACTGTATATAAAAATGTAAAATATACTATACTAGCACGGAAGAGAGATGTAAGTTAATTTTTTCATTTGAAATTAACCATAAATTTCCCTGATCCTTGTGACATTTTTACTTAAGTAACAACCCTACTTACTTCATGCCTCTAATCTTACACTCGAGGCATATAATTAAGACAAGCGACTATAATCCCTGTGTAGCTTGTAATAACATAGATAATTACATGAACTCTATACTCGAGGATATTTTGTAATTATATCAATTACAAAATCAATTTAGCTCGAAAAGTTTATTGTTTATTTTATAGACGGTATAGTGAGAAGTAGGATGGTTTAACTAGAAATATGAGATGAATTGATTATTGAATATACTAGAGAAGACAATATGAACAACATTATTGCGTCACGTACATTAGTCCAGCGGTACTGTTGCGCTCTGTTATAGACATAGTGGAAGTGACTTTACCTGTAGTAGCCATATAGATAGGTAGGTAGTATTCTATATTTAAATTAAATTGATTAATTTTAATCTTATTCTTATTATTCTTTTATTTAAAAATATATCTCCAACCTGGCTTACAGTACATACAGTATATACAGTAATAAATAATTAGTAAAAAATGAACTTAATAATTTTTTACTCCAAACTAGGTAAATCCTAATACTATAGGATTTGGATAACACGAACATATAACAATCAGACAGATTTTTTACTTATAAAATATCAGACATACATTTATTTTATCATGGCTTCTCTACTATATATAACTCAATGATATTTTTAGTCTATTTAAAAACCAGTCTCATAAATTGCGTAGAATATATGAAAATAAATTCAATTATTGTCGCAAAAAACGCAAGGAAAACTCAATCTGAATTTAATAAGGTTTCCATATAAATAGGTTAAGAAGCGGGGAACTTCATCTTATGTAAAAAGTTATCACATTTTCTTCAACTTTGTATCTCTCGGGAGGCTGTTCTATCTTACAGTTTCACGGGAAAGTATTCTAAAAGTTTATGATTAAAGATTGTTTTAAGGTTTACTATTCTATGCATAGTTTTACTTGAATATATACTTTTAAACTCTAAATTTTAAAGACACACTATGCGCTATATTCGGAATCAAACACCAAGTTTCTTAACCTGTTAACCGAGCGGGACGTATAAATACGTCGAACGTAAACAATGTCAAATTTTGTTTTTTCCATATTATTTCATTAAATATAGGTATATTTCATAGTTTTTCATTTATTTTAAGTATAAATAAAAAAAATAGTAATATAAATGACGGTCTACAGGTGTGACGTATTGACACGTCCTAGTGGAAGAATGCGCACCCGTTCTGTATTACCTAATTAGAAAGGAAGCTACCCGGTTAACAGGTTAATAATTTTCAATAATATAATATACTAGTTTTTGATGATGTTTCATATTTCAACGATGTAGTCTCCGGAGTTATTGTAGTTTTAGTAAGGACTCTCATTTTTTTTACTGTAATTTATATAGCCTATATTGATCATAGATCATTGCAATAGAAATGAATCAATATGATTTCAAACAGCTGAAACCTTAGTTGGAAGTATCCTATGTTACTTCTAGTACCTCCAAAATTATATCCCTTACTAATATTATAAATGTGAATGTGAATTTGTTTGTTACGTTTTCACGCAACAACTACTTAACCGATCATCATGTAACTTTGTACACATATTTTTGGAGATAGGTACTAGAAGTAACAGGATACTGTTTATTTAAAAAATATATTATTTTTTACTATAGTTTCAGCTGTTTGGAATTTTTCTATACTTATTTTTATTTCCGTCTGTCATTTTTATATATGCAGTATAAAACTATTTGAATTTTTGAGGTTAGGTGTAATTTTTGTGGTTAGATGCCACTTTATTATTTTATGCGAGCGAAGCCGCGGGTAAAAGCTAGTTTTTTATAATTACAATTTAAAATGAATGCTTGCTTAAAAACCAGTCTTAAAAATACCTTTTATAAACAGGTAACACTATAAAAAAAAGAATACAGGAGGTAAGTGTAAATTTTAAAAAACACTGACAGATTATTTTATACGTTAATAATTATAGAAAGTTACAAAGAAACATCGGACATTATAAAAGTGATATCGTTATATTGTTGTATTACATAAACGTAGAACGGTCATCGATTTCAAAGCAGCCGAGTCGGCGGTCGGTATATTGATCTACAGTGATAATGTAGCATTCAAACGGTGAAAGAATTTTTGAAATCGGTTCAGTAGTTTTTGAGCCAATTCGTTACAAACATACAAAAATACAAATTTTTCCTCTTTATAATATTATATAATATATTAATAATTATTTATTTGGACCGGGAGTCGAATCAGCTATCTACGTGTAGCAAACCAAAATCGTTTCTTTATTATTTTTAATTATTATCAATTAACATTTAATTCAATTAAACGTGTTACCGCACTGTGCATGATCTGCATCACTAGATAAATTGATTACTAAATTTATTGTGTAATTTCTTATTGGGTTGCTGTCCGATTACTCGACATTGGCAGAATTGTCTTTAAAGAAGATAAATTAATAAACAGATTGTTATCCCTACTAATATTATAAATGTGAATGTCAGTTTGTTTGTTACGTTTTCACGCAACAACTACTTAACCGATCATCACGAAACTTTGTACACATATTTTTGGAGGTACTAGAAGGATACTTTTTATTTTTTTTTAAATACTATAGTTTCCAGCTGACTATGGTTTCAGCTCTTTGGAATCATATTGATTCATTTGTATTGAAATGATCTCTGATACTTATTTAATGACTTAAATGCGAGCGAAGCCGCGGGTAAAAGCTAGTATTATATATTTCATACATAATTAGGTTATCGCTTAACAATCTTTCGCTTTTCAGTATTTTTATAAACATATACAATTTAAATAAACTAACGATTGTTTTCTTTCTGTTTTCAGGTAAGCGTGAATTGCTTTCAGCATAGATTTTGTAAGTAATTTCGTAGATCACTGAAAAAGGCACCCCCGGGAGTAAATTAAATTTACATCAAGATTTTCTGTTTAACAATAACTTTAATTAAATTTTTGCTTTCATCTTTTAAAGTCAAAAGTATTTCTTTTGTTTCTATTTACTTCGCTAAAAATTTGTATATATTTACGCGTGCTTTAAATTCTTAGGGTAGACAGACCTTTTATATTAATACAACTACCTTCACATTTCTTTTTCTATATTAATCCTTATACAAATAAATCACTTTATAATTTGTTAAAAACTGCTGATTGATTATTATCGTTAAATATATACCTTTTTACTGTTTTAATGCAAATATTATCCAGGTCATGTACGTCGCATTTCAAATCTATTTATATATATCACGAAATCTCGAAAACAGCTTGACATAAAAAGATTAAATTTGGCAGGGAGGTAGTTTTAAACTACCTGTTAGTAGACATCCGCTAAAAACGGATTTTGCGATAGAAGTGTGATAGGTATTTTATTTTGACTGATATATTAAACATCATCAAACTTCATAGCACTTTATATTTTCATTACTACGCGAACGAAGTCGTTGGCAGCAGCTAGTACTTTATAAATTAAGTAGAGCCTGATCTTATTTAACTAATACTATCACTCGAGTTTAACACTAGATTTACCAGCTTAAATATACCTATTTTTACCAAAACCAAAAAAGTATATATTTGTTACAAATATATATAAAATAATATAAAATTCATAAAACTAATTCTTCTGTTATAAATTAAAGAAGATTAGAAGAATTAAAGAAAATGTTACACGCAGTAGGAATTTTAATTTGATCTTGCAAGACCAATCATTTTGACTGGTCTGGTAAATCTAGTGTTTATACTGGAGCATGTCGCGTATAAAAGTGCCCTCTGTCAATTTAACCAAGCCATAACAAAAATACAATACTAGTGATATATCCGATTTTTAACAGTATAAATTTTAAGCTTGAAACTGAAATCGTATTTGCATGCACCACGCCACAGTTGGGTTACCAAGAACAACGATTACTCGTAGACATGACGACGCCGCCTATGACTAACACATAATAATGCATACATAACAATGTTGTGCCTAGGTTGCCTAGATACGGCTAAGTCAATGACCTGACTCTACACGATGCAACCGACTGCTATGATTTATTATTTAAATTAATCAGATTGTTTTATTTTAGGATTTTTTTTGTTAATATTCGGTTGGAATTGATTCAATTTGTATAATATTAATAAAAGAAATTATTTAAAATTATTTTGCTTATAATTCCTGCTACAACATTCAATAACTTGTCTCGACGCGTTTCGCCACTTCACGTGGCATCATCAGGATACGTGTGGTGTGTGTGTGAAGCGACCACACGTATTCTGAATGATGAAAGAATTTTTGAAATCGGTCCAATAATTATTGAGCCAATTCGTTACAAACATACAAAAATACAAACCTTTCCTCTTTATAATATTAGTATAGATATATTTATCATAGTCCAGCTAAGTAAGTTATACAACAAAGTGTTGTTCTAGACGTAATACATTTTCATTATTGGTACAACCTACAATATCCTTTCAGTTTGATCACGGAATGAGGCTAATGCGACGCTAGCGTGAGAGACTTGCTGGCTTATTCTAAAATTACTGAAAATACGTCGTATAAAGAAAAGAACGAGCTTTTTATTAAGGCTTTTTTATATGTCATATTAAATATGCTTTTATAGGATTTGCTTTTTATTTTTAAAGTCAAAATTTTCGAGTTTATTTATCATATAAAAAGGCAGTAATGTAGCGTAAAAAAATTACACTACTTTAAAAAAATAACAAGCAATATTAGGCTTCAAGAATCCTTTTAAAATAGATAATGTAGTATAAATTACAATTTAAATTAAAAAACATTTATCGTTTCACAATATTCTTGTTCTTTTACCTAACAATTAAATAAACAGTCTGAAACAATCTGAAAGGAATTGTATTTATCTTGAAAAAAATCACCAAGAATATCGCCCATCAAGTTGGCCTCCCTCGGTTCTTTGTCGCGCGAGAAAAAAAAAAGAAAGGAAAAAGGTCGTCCTTAGTTTTTTCGTTTTTCCTCTTGTCTGAAACAGAATGAATGGATGGAAAGTTCACAGACTTTCTTTGTGAAATAATGAAGCTTGGAAAGCGTATGCGGGTTGCAACCTCCCTTTCAGCATAAAATATTGTTGTTCCTGTGAGCTACACATATGTATGATTTTCATATATGTATATGTAAGATAAGATAATTAAAACAACAAATGCGTCTATACTCTTCAGTGGTTGACAGCAGACTGAAGAATAACCTATATATAGATATGTATATGTATGTACCTATATCTAGATTTTACGATAGTAAATTTTGTATAGAACCACAATAAACCCTGTATAAAGTTTAATGGAAATAAAAAGAAGAAATCAACGGAGAAAATTTCAAAGCAAAAGAAAAAACGGACTGACGATCCTCTTTTGTTATTTTTTTTTTTAATTATTATTTATTTACTTATTATTTATGATAAATAGTATTAAATTAGGAATAGGGTTACGGAAATATAATGTCAAAGATAAATAAATTGCTATTAACTTTCGTTAGGAAATACTTTCAAATATGGATGGAAAAAGGTGATATAATAATTTTATATTAAATTTGACATTAGCGCTTTAAAATAGTTGCAATTTAGGAGAGTATGACTAATTTTGCGATTAGAGCGCCATCTATATGAAAGGCCCGGGACTTTTCAACCCATGTAGTAGTATACATGAATATATAATGCCCTGCCCCCCTCTATATTATATTAAAAAGATTCTTTTATTATTAAATAAGGCTGCCATGTTAACCATTGCACAAGAGAAAGAACGAGAAATATAGATCTAAAAGTTACTCTCTAATCCATCGTTTCTCAACCATTTTTATGTCGCGACCCACGAAAAATCCAAAAAGTTATATAAAATGTCTTGCGACCCCCCATTGCATCTTAATATTTAATTTTAAACTAGGTACACTAAAATTGATTCCTTTAATAAACGAATCTTTTGTACCTATATGTAGTTTGTATTTATTATTTTTCAACAGACTGCGACTCTCTTTAAAAACAAATTCGATCCCCCGCTTGAGAAACTATGCTCTTACAGTCTAACCTAACCTAACATTTTTGCACAAATAATAATAAATATAACAGTTGTAAAAATCTAATTTTCTCATTTTAATATAAAAAAAGTAGCGTATCAAAGTAATTAGATTTGGGTCGGAGTAACTCCGCGTCTCATCAGCTAAAAGGGAAGGCATCTGACTGAACGAAGAGCCGGTAAAATGGCTGCCAATTGACTATGTATGACCGTAGATGCTTCTTGCGTACTTAACTTAATAAAATACAAGCGTCTTCGTATTGAAATTTCTTTATTAGCAACATACACAAATTGGACCAAAGCATGACTCAAATTTTTATCATTAATGTAGGTACAGGCAGTCCTCGTACTTACGACATGTTAGGTTCTCGAAATAAGCAACGTAAATCGAAACGACGTAAGTCGAGACATCTTTTTTCCTATGTTTACATGTAAAATCCAATGTTCAAAGATAATAGGCCTTAAAAGACGCAATAACTCATTGATCCAATGGTTGCAACAACGAAGTCGTGTTTGGAGGAACAAATCTTCGCGACAAGTGAATTCTTCTATGCCGGAAATCGAAACAATTGACGTATGCTTGAGGAATAATTTCATTCCAGTCTAAGTGTCTTGATAATTATATCATAGACTAATACTATTTATTTAGTTTGTGATCAGAGAATGTATGAATATTATATGTAGCATTATCATAAAAACACACTCAATTACAAAGTAAAACGTGCAAAAGAATCGTTCTGTATATGAATTGAGAAGAGAAATGTAGAAATATAAAAAAAAATACAGCTACATAAAGACCCGTACAATGGGTGAGATAATTTTTTTCTTTGATCCTCGGGAATGTTCGATCACGTACCATTGAAGATGTCTTTCATGCTTCATTTAATAGAAATTTCACACCTAAAAGGTTTTTATAACAATAATACGAAATAAAAATACAGTACGCAGTTTGGTTGATATTTTATCAATTCTAACATTATTGTGAACGAATTTATACGGCTTATTTTAATTAATTTAAATTAACGTTTCGAAAGCTTCGCATCCATTGTGGTCGCACTGAGGCAAATTAATCAATTAATGAAAGTCACGTTTTATTTTTTTTAATATATAGACAGCAGTTATGTAACACTCCAATAAGAAATTTGTTTTTATTTTTTATTTATTTACTTTTAGCAAATGGGCTCCAATAGAGCGCTTTTACTCGTCAATACATATACAAATATAAATGAAATAAATTTATTAATTCAATAATTATCAATTTGATTTAGCTGCTGTATACTGGCATTGTCCACTTACATACTAATGTCATAATAATATATAATAAATCTACTATGATGTAGAAGAATAGCTGCTGTATAGGGGCATTGTCATCCTATTTATATATTCATGTCATCCTATATATTATATACCTAAGGGTATATGCCATGTATTCGCATTTAAACTCTCATGTCAATTTAAAACTAATACTCGTAATATAATTTCTAGTTAGTCATTGTGTATTTGAATCGTTTTTTAAGGGGTTCTTTCTTTAACATGGGAATGTAAATTTGTTAATTTCTTATTGGATTGGTACATGAACATTGAACACTCGATATTAGAAGAATTGTCTTCATTAGACATCTGAGACCATAAATAAAAGAAGATAGTGTCTTTGACATATATCTCTGCGACATTTTGGAAGATGTGTTACTTATTAATATCTATACTAATATAATAAAGAGGAAACATTTGATTGTTTGTTTGTATGTATTGAATAGGCTCCGAAACTATTGGACCGATTTGAAAAATTCTTTTACCATTAGAATCGTACATTATCCCTGATGAACATAGGCTATAGAATATTTTCAAAAACGTTAGGAAAAATTCAATAATGTAACCCAAAGTGTGAAAAAAAAATTCATTATATTGCGTACGCTGCGGAAATTATTGACAATATAGCAAAGTGATGTATTAGAGTTTTATAGAGGACATCAATATCTACAAAAAAGTCTGCGATACCATATGTCTAACTATTCACACGCTTATGTCACAATTTCATTCATTTCATTTCAGTAATATTTATTTCCACAAATACAAAAGCCCTATATACAATATTGCTCTATCTACAGTGTTCTACAGATTCTACACTACTAATCCTTACCTTGTAATATTGTAAGCTCTTACAATATCAATTAACGATGTTCACCACTGAGTACCACCTCTTTCAAGCGGAACACCAGTGAAGTGACCTAGTCGCGTTTCGGGATCAGCTTGGAAGTAGCCGGAATAACGAGAGGAGTGTGCCCTGTCAATTTGGACGGAGTACATTTGTCTCCTCAAGCCGGTATAGTGGAGTCGACTGTTGCCTATGCTCATGGACCGCACTCTAGCTTAACATCAGGCGGAGTGTGGTGATATGCTGGGCTATCAATAAATAAATTTAATGAATGTTTTTAAATTCGTCATCCCTGGTTATTTAAGTTTAGAACTCCATCCGAGCAAAGCTGACTTTAAAGCTATCGCACAGATTGCTTATTTAAATCTCTCATCTCTCTTTATTCCTTTTAATACCTTCTTTAATTAATTTTACAGGCGACGTAAAGTAATTCCAACTGATTAGCTAGCACAAAGCTGGAATAATTGTTCTACTTAACTCTGGAAGTAGCGTGAAAATGAAGCAATTATTATAAAGTCAACCTTTAACAATGAACTAACTACCTTTAAAACTTCAGACAATAAGACGCGTGCCATTGACCTTCCTTTCAGTATCTCAATACTGCAGACTACTCTTAAATGACGTCAAGTCTGTGAAATAGAAAAGAAACGGTTTGTAATTACCTGCACTTAAACTTAACCCCCGCTTAATGCGCATTGCAAAATATACCGTTATCTTTTCAAAGACTTCTCATGACGGCTAATTTATCCCATCAGTACCTTTGAGGATACTTGAGACGCCAAACAGGATCCAAATTGTTATTTTAAAAAATAATATAGTGTATTTTTGATAGCCAAATTCTTACAATTATTTTATTTTTAAAAACTGATTTTCTATCAGTCAATGACGTCACTATCACTAAACCCTTGCATAGGATATTAAGAATGAACGAAATAATAATATGGATAAAACTTAATAATACAAGGCATGTCTTATAATATGCAAAATAAATATTTACATTATAAAGATACGATAATCGATAGTAAATATGCAAAAGATTCTTAAAGTAAATAAGGTTCATTTTTGTATAGCATGATCCAAGTTGTTGACTGTATGTACTCATATGTAAAATGAAAGACGGACTGCGTTGTCAGAGGCAGATCCCCGCTCTTCGTTGGCGAAGAAAATAGGATACCAATAGGGTTGTCACAAATTAATTTAAAAAATTTTTTTTAAAGGAATTAATTTATTTTTATAACACATGTGATCTGTCTAATACTTAATTTACTATTATTATTAAGCAATTTTATTTATGTTAAAAAAAAAATTTAAGAACAATTTATTTATTAATAATATATCTACATATTATTCAAATAGGATTCTCTATTAAAAAAAATATTAAATTTGTTTTTACTCACGTGCCAACCCTAAGAACTTGTTATATACGACGTACTGGAGCATATTATGTTATACGCCATCGCAGTATTGACTAGATGATCCAATATTGCATGCACGCTGGGAAAATAAGTTTTCATTCTGTTACCTAAGGCATTCACGTCTTTTACAATTTCATAAAAATCCATTTGAAAAATTAGGTTATAAGGGAAGCGTGTGAGAGACGAAAGCTTTCATATGTTTTCAAGCGTAAATTTTGTTATTTATTTGTTTATAAATCGCTGTTTTTTATACGATTAACTGGAGCGTATAAACGACGCTTTTAGAATATTTGACAATAAATTGTATCTATATAACATTACATATATTACTGCTCTTCGCAAACCTTGACGTTACAAGACATGGAGTCCAAATATATGGCTAACCAAACCACCAAAATTGTGTATATATGTAAAGTTTGAAAACTAATCACAAACTATTAAAATGTATTACTCAGAATTACACTTTTGATCAAACATATTTGATCGATATTAAATAATTACAATTTCTTACTATATATGTTAAGTTATATACCTAATCACGTTTTGAAATTAGCTTGAAATAATGGGAGAAATATTCTGACAATTTAGATGTACAGTCAACAATATTTAAATAGATACAGATTTTACTTTAGACTGGAAGAAACAATTATTAGAAAGGGATAACTATATTCTTATTGTGTCGAAGTTGAGACATGTGTGAAAGGGATGCTAATATCTCTTTTGCCATACACGGCGCCGTAATCGATTCTCTTTATATTGCTTATATACCTACAAAAAAATGTATCCATTTGAAAATCGTCGTGTATATGGGTATACCATATTTACCTCCACAAGTCAGTACAGTGATAGCAGTTGTCTCTGCTTATGGACCGTACTCTAGCTTTTGTAAACTTGTATAATTGTCACGTTAAATTTGTCTGACAGTGTCCTCAAGGGCAAAGTTCATATTTACTTAAAGTAGTCCTTTAACTCCCTCCATCGGCTCCTATATTGCCTCCTATATTTAGACTCCTTTGAGTGACTATGTCAAGAGCCCCACCAATGCCAAAGTAATAGCAAACTTTAGGCCTCGTTTATCTTTAAGTTTACATAAACTTGCCACTAAATTGTTGACATATAGGTTTCATCGCTAGACCCTAAGTCGTATTATTTTCGAAATATAGATTTTAGTTAAAATAATACGTGATAGTAGGCTGAAGTGTATAATGTATTTCAGCCATTCTCAAAGTGTGTTCCGCGGAACCCTAGGGCTAAAATACTGCAAAACGTACCTACCAAAGGAAGATTATAAGGTTACATCTAAATATTCCAACTAAATATTACGTAATATTACATTGCAATATGATCATAAATACATTTAAATCAGTTTTTATAACTATATTAAAGCTTTTTCCTTCGCCAAAAAAGTTTGAGAACCGCTGATGTATTTTAAATTAGTTTAAGCCTTTGACCATGTTTTTACTTTGATGAGAGATTATTCAGAGACTGACAGTTGACTTGAGAGCTTGTGTATAATTCTTCTTCATATTAATTTACAGAATATTTCAGAACATCTTTATTATTAAAACTAAAAATTATATCCATCAAAAAATTCAAAAAAATGAAACATGTTAAACCTTTTGTTCAAGGTTCTATGTAGTAGAAAACACACCCTTTTAATGAAAGACGTTGAAGGTAATTGATTTTAGAGAGCCTAACTTGGCACTCTTGGCGGCGAATATGTGACTAATATAGGGAAAATTAAGTTAGCAGTATTTCAATTAGAGGCTCCTTGGGAGCGCTCAGCCTCCACTTTACGTCTGAGCTACATTTTGCTAATAAAATTTTGCTTCTATATTAATTTTATTATTTATTTATTCTCTTAAACAATTTATTGTTACAACGGTATTTATTAATCCTCTGTCGGGCGCGACCGATCTTACAGGCAGAGCAATTATAGTTTCTATGAAGTCTTTTAGTTTTTAGTCTGATTTAAAGCGGAAAAAAATTCTATTATATTTGTATAAAACTTATTTCTAAACATTCCAATAAAAAAGATTGATTTTAATTTTCATCTTAGATTTAATTGGAAATAATTTAATCGTCAATTTTCTCAATGAGCCCGTCAAGCACACCGCGCCTGATCTAAGGAGTTTTTGAGGGGCGCCCGACGAAGGGTTAAGAATGTACATATATAAATTATTATTTTACCAGTATTCTATTAAGCGAACGGATTATTATAAGTCCGTATTTGATTATATTGCGGGACAGGACATCGGAAGCTGTTGGGGGCTGATGCCCTGGATTGCTGGCTCAGGAATCAGAAAACACACATTTTTTGAATAGCCGTATATTTTTTCAGACCTTTTTTCACAATTCTAGACATAGACAATATTGTTGTTGTTTTTTTGTTGTGGCTTTGGTCGCAACAGAAGCTCAACACTTACTTGAATTGGTCACTCGAAGTGACACTGGGTTGAATGCGGGTTGCTTACTACACTGGTGACACGATCTTAAAGCGATTTTCTATGGTCTTGAAAACGTCGATTTTTAATTTCTATTCTTTAGCGGACCGGACATATGTATATCGCGGATTTGACCATTATTAGATATATATACTACTTACATATTTTTTTACAATACATTGTAGAATTATACAAATAAAAATTTCCAAAAAAGTTGTCGTTTTATCGCGATATTTCGAACAAAAGGAACACCATATTTTATAGTAACTGTATTCGGAGTTGCCGACGTTCGCCTCCCCGCTAACTGCAAATAAATCTCTCTTCGCGTATACCTCATGAGCTGTTTCGGGCTCTGCTACATTAACGATATTGGCGCGATATAATAGAACAATTTTCGTTTTTGAATTTCGATTTTTAACAGTAATCAATATTGCAGTTATGTCTAAGATTATTCGCAAATTTGGTTTGATTAACGCTAGATTTACCAGCTTAAATATACCTATTTCTACCAAAACCAAAAAAGCATATATTTGTTACAAATGTATATAAAATAATATAAAGTTCATAAAACTAATCCTTCTGTTATAGATTAAAGAAGATTAGAAGAAATAAAGAAAATGTTACACGCAGTAGGAATTTTAATTTGATCTTGCAAGACCAGTCATTTTGGCTGGTCCGGTAAATCTAGTGTTAATTTAAAAGCCTTATTATCGCGTTTATTTTTGATTAATTTATTCCGACGTTTGAAGCCATTGTGGTTGTGGTGGGATTGAAAGAGTTGAAAAGGGTGTGTCGTAGTTGTCTTTTGTTTTTGAGATCCATTTTTCTTGTTCTTGTTTAAACTAATTTGATCCTGATGTTGTCTGTCTGGTATTTTGGTTAGTTTACGACATTTATTTACTACTCAAAAAGAATTTTTAAAAAATCACCTAATTGAGATAACAATAATAACAATAACTATAAATAAACATATCGTACGTAGTATATTGACAACACCATCACATTCATAATAAGAAGTTAAATCAATAGTAACTTATATAGTTTTAAATAATTATTTATTTTAAACTTTATGGTGTAACTTTTAATATAAGTAAACGCTCCTCGCAAACAATGAAAACGCTCCCGTTTCGGTAGCAACTGATAAAAGACCATTAAGGAGATTTCTTTCAGTCCGTAACAATACTGCTGGAACAATGGCTGAAGTGTCAGATAAACTTGGAACTTTACTGGGGTTTTAGTTTATTATATGTGTAACTTTTCATTAGCCTCGACTGGGTTCCTAATTTTTAGTTTTTTTAACAAACCCTACATGGTTAATTAGTTTTTTTTATTATATTTTGATTATTATATATTTTCGTAGTCCATAAATAAGTATTAGTCCATATTTAAAGTACTTCTTATTTCATAAATATAAATAACAGCAAGCATGGGCGTAGCCATGGTGGGGCAGGGTGGCTCTGACCTATAAGGCACCTAATCAAATCTAAAAAACTTAATTATCTAGGTACTGAACACAATACTTAATATCCGTAAGAAAGTTCACACTTGACAGTCGTCAGACGACACGAAAAAGATTAACCGGGGTAAATAGTTTGATAGTTACATATTATTTTAGACTGCTGCCCCACCCTGAGCCCATGGCCGGCTACGACCATGACAGCAAGTTAATTATGAAAAATACATTAAAATTATAATACTTACATAAGTTGAAACGATGTAAAACAAGTGAATAAATAAATATATATGTATATATTTACATGTTAGTTTATATTTATTTCCTAATTTCGTTTATATTTCTATGTTTATGTGTAAAACAATAAATCTGTATTATGTAGTTATTAAGAAAAGCTGACACATCTTCGTAAGTAAGAACTGCCATTAAGGAGGGCGGGTACATGCTTAGTCAGCAATTTGGGGATATAAAGCAACTTGTATGAGACAATTCACTGACTCTTTTTCACAATTGCCCTATGTTTATTTAAATTTAACAATCTTCAAGTTAAACTAAAGAGTTGTTTTCATTATATGTCTATGTATAGTATTTGTAAAATAGATATCAAGTAATATTAATCAAGTAAGTGTTCCTGCAGCCCGCATAAATATATTCTATTATGAAAATAGTAGAATTACTCTTAATATACCAAAATGGCCGCCAAATGAGACAAGTAAATAAGAAAGAAAAATGTAAGGATGAATTTATCTTTGAGTTGATATGAGTATATTATATCTCGGAATAAGACATAACGGGGTATCATTAGGAGTCCCGACTACAAAGAAAATATGAACAATATGAAGATGTTACCTTTTCGACCTGCAAGTTTTGACCTCATTTGTTGCTGTAACTTTTTGACCTCATGTATTTTATTTAATATACAAGAATCACATTAAATAATAAAATTCATATTATTGCTTAAAACAATTTCTATTTTATTTAATGACATTAAAAACATTATGACTTACTCCAACCACAATGTCTATATCGATAAAATTTCGAAATGTCTAAATAAGTTATTCAAAATAATTTCATTACTTCTTTTAATTAATACTTCTAAATTAAATTGGCTTAATTTTATAACATTTAAAATTTACTTGTTTATAGCTACATTTACAAGAAGGTCAAATAATGACTCATAATTACAGGTCAAATTATAAACGCTAGGAGGGAACTAACCTTTATATTGTTAGGTAAAGAGATAAGTATATATGTATCGCAAATTATATATGTATGGAAGCTCGTTTCGTCTAATTATGTTACGAATATAATTCTATTGTTATAGCTCTTTGGAATGTGTTAATACTTCCACCAGAGGGATTGCTTCTGGGAATTCAGTGCTTCACCAGTATCAATTAAATGGTTTATATGGTCTAACTTGAGATATAGGATAGTTTATATTTCGATTAATGGTCTTAATAATTTATAATTAACAATAAACTGATACATAAAGTTGTTACATAATTAAAAAACAATTGTCACTTATGTCATTGTGGTTGAAAATAAACAGCTTTTTCATGTTAAAACTGCATTTATATTTTATTAATAATGCAACATTTTATACGAACAACGAGAAGTAACGATACTTTGAAATCGAAGAAACGTCAACTACGAAACAATCAAATGTGCGTCTTCTGCGGAGGAGACTATCACGATAATTTAGAAGAATGTCCAGTCAGAGGCAAACGCTGTAGGTTATGCGGGAAGAACAACCACTTCTCAAAAGTGTGCATTAGTAGCGGCAAAGCAACGCATAAACAGTTTCGAACGAGACGCCTAGCACGACACAACACGTCTAGCGAATCTAGCGACAATGAAAGCAGCCAAACATATCCAGTGAATAAAAAAGATTCGCCAACTAAGGTAATGATACCAACTAAGCGAAATGTTGTTTGGAAGATAAATGCGCACTACGTTTGATCTTCTTAAATCAAGCGTCAAGGAAGATCTTGACAGAGTTAGGTTATTCCAGGAACTCAGGCCATCAGTTAAAGAAACTATTCTACCAGAATATTCGATTGGAGACATAGTCTGGGTTAACAAATTTATAGGGAAAGGCTCTGAACCAGGAATTATATCAAAACGCACCAAGACTTACTCCTATCAAGTTGAAATGAACAATGGAGTAATCAAACGGAAACACTCTGATCAACTTAGGCGAAGAGAAACTAACGATGAGAACAACGATGATAATGATGTCATTCGTAACGATAACAGTTTGGAAACGAAAAACGATACTGTGAGTAACAACAAGAAGCCGAAGAATTATTCCTATTATAGTCGTGGATCAAAACGAGGTAAGGGTGATGTCAATGATCATGTTTTACCGGACACGTTCACTTATCAACCTGGTGCATCAACTCAAATCACACAACAAAATTTATCAAATGGACACGGAGACAAATCAGCTGGGCCTCCTAACGCTCAACAGCAGGATCTTGAATAGCCTCAACTCAACTCTCAACATCTGCAGCATTAAACGAGGCACTACGTCGTTCCTCACGACGACGTAAACCCTTGCGCGTTTTGGATATTGAGCTTTCCTTTTTGGAGGGAGTAATGTTGTCGTATATCACAAAGTGAAGAGAAGAGTGCAATCTATGCACCAAAATACATGAACAATAAAGAATCATTAAAATATTTGATTTTATTTATTTGTTTTTCCTAATAAAAAATTGAATTAATAAAATCTAAAATCTGCTTATTTATTGCTTCTAAGGCGGAACAAAGTTCGCCAGGTTGCAAACTGGTACACTAATAAATTCGTCCCATGAGCCGAATAAGTTATATTTGGTCCACAATCGGTCAGCTGAAGATGTTAACCCTCACGTGATGGATTGCTCGCTTAACCCTGACAGGTAGACCGTACTATTGCACGCCACCAATTCCACGGCAATTGTCGGTTTCAAATGCTACGAAAATTTATTTCTAATGGTTTTCTTTTTATATTTTTACGGACTTTATTGTTATATAGGTCTTTATTTTAATATGACAATCTGTAAAAACAAATGACATCCAGTTCTTAATAATATTATATCTACTGTTGAATTGAACAAAACCCTAATTAATTGTATTTGAATTGTATTTTGGCAAATCCAATTGTTCCAATAGGAATTTTCGGATGATATAAGAATATTCATTTTCATATACCTTGCATTTACAGACTACATAAATAGACTTAATGTCAAAATAAAAGTTATTTTAAAAACGCACTTCTAAGGCACATAAAGAGTTTTATTATGTTTAATAAAAAATATTATATATTACGAATGACACAATTGAAACCCCATTAAATACTTAATAAAGTTGAAATACGTTTAAAGCATTACGTATTTGAATACTAAAGTCGCAAAGTTAAAAAGAAAAAACCTTGAAGTATAAAACGAAACGAAAAATAAATTTTAAATATAATGTTTTCCCTGGTATTGTTATAAGACCTTGGCTGGTGAGACATGGGGAATTTGCGTAGGCGCCCTTTGTTGACCACACAGAGGTTTGGAAGGGTTGCGTGACCGATATCATGAGACAAGACTGTGGTTTCTTATAAGCGGAGCGTTAAGCTTTCAGCGTTTTAACCTACCTATAAATCGAACTATTTAATGATGAATTAGTAAATCCGCATATTTATTATTACATATAAGAAAATAAAAACATAGTGTTGTTTTAGGTTATTCGAAAAATTTAAAAGTTATTAAAAAAATTATCCCACTTAATTTATTTATTTATAAAGCCAACCTACAAAATTACATTATGACTATATATTATAAAAAGGAGCACTATTATACAAACTAAATGAAATTTTAATTATAGGATAGGACGGCATGCTTAAAGTGATAAAGGGATAGATACTACACTTCTAATAAAAGTAAAAAAGAAACAAGAACCAAATAGATATAAGGAAGAGGGAGAAATTGAATTGAATTGAGGGATTTAAAAGAATTATTAAAATACAGATATCAAAATAAAACACATCGCGTCGTATATATAAAGCCTTAACTTTAATATTTCATATATTTTATGCAGTATTCAGTAAGTGGTCATTACTGCTTACGGGGAGCCATTACCTTGTTCTGTGATGTAGGTCTCTGTGTATGCCAAAGGTAATTGATGTCGTTGTAGTACTTACACTGTTCTTATTATACTTTAATAATAATAGTAAATGTATTAATTCAATTTAAATAAGTAATGTACAGTAATACCTCGCTTTACTCAACCCCGTTATGCGCGGTTTCACTATAACGCGAAATTCAAATTTCGTGCTCAATTGCCTCGCATTACGCGAAAGAGTGCGTATATGCTCTTTCAAAAATTTATTCAGGTTTGGACTTATTGCAGAGTATAGACAATAATGATGACCGCGTCTTGACTGTGTGTCAAACAATTAAAAACAGTGTTGGGTGTTATGAACGTATTTTACAAGAACGTAAAAAACACTACCCAAAAGACCATAGATGTATTTTTCCGTAAAAAATAATTAATAGTATGTATTGCATTAAGCGTTCTTAGAATTAAAGTGATTGATTAAAATGATTCGTATTTTTTTTTGTATTAAATTTTGACTATGTTTAATCATAAACCTCGATATACGCGAATTTCAGTTAACGCGATTTTTTCCGGAACATATCCCTCGCGTAAAGCGGGGCATTACTGTATTGACTTGCATAATATAAAATTTTATACCTAAAATGACCTGAAAAATTGTTATTTTAATGAGTTTCGCCTTAACCTTGTATTAAGTAATAGACGTGTGTAATTTATGTTGTGTTTTCACGCGACTTTCATATGTTTTTTAGAATTTAAAAAAAGAACGAAGTTGACGTAATTAAATTTTTATGGCTAATAATTATTTTATTTTGCTTTAAAACAGATTATGATAATTTTGTTTCCTACATTGTAACGTTGTTTTTCAAGATTTACATACATTTATAGATTAAAAAAACGTATTTATTTAATTTTTGTTATAACTAGAAGAATAAAAAATAATGCAAATACCTACTATATATAATATATCTTTATAATGGTGTATGGTAAAGACACCAATCAAAAAAAGATACATTTCGAGCCGTTGAAAAACTTTTCCAAGAGAAAATTACACAAATAAAACGACTTGAAGAAACTGTCATAAATTATAAATTTACTTATTCATGTTTTCTTTGTCCCCAGGTGAGTCATCGGCACCAGGCTCCCCCTCTGCAGACGGAGGGTTAAACCCTATTTGAATAGAAAATACGACACGCACTTTTTCAAGCAATTTTATTATACCCTATTTTAATTAATAATATTATGCGGTATTTGTATGATGGACTGGTCTTTTATAATACATAAATACTATTAAATATAACACCAGTACTATTGCTTAACCTACATCTAGCTATTACCTACAACCTTACTCACGAACTTCATTTAATTAATTTAAATGGCTTTATGCGGCTTACTATCGGATTTGGTTTTGACTAATTTAAACCGATATTTCGAAATCTTTGCAGGTTTCGTAATTGCAGTGATGCTAAGGTTTATCTTAATTGTTAGGTTATTTAAACCTTTAACAATTTTAATTTCTAATGATGTAGAAGTTCGTAGTTGTAAAGTGTAATTGGACCCCAGATATTAGTTAATCCTTTTTCATATTATAATTCAATAAGTATTAAATACCTATCTTGAAGAAATTTGTTTCGCACTTACGCAACAGGTCAAAATGTCGCGGTCAAACGGGCAAATAACCCACAGACACGAACGTTCCCAAGAGTAGTAGTAAAGCATGCAGTTTGTAATATTTTGTCTCCAACTATCGATTGAAGAGGGTGAAACGCGTCTGAAAGAAAGCGGCAAACTTGGAAAGAACACCATACGTCTGAACATGAAAATTTACTTAGAAAATACATTGCTTTTAAAAGGTTTTCTTTTGCAATACGTGACTAGTGGGCTTATCACGAATTTTAGTCTGGCTTTCGAACCGAGTTCGCTTCAAGCGATTTGTATGGAAATTTGAGCAGCGCCACCGCGTGCAGTTTTGGAACTACAATATTTTAGATACCTTTTGTTAATTTTCGAACGTCTCGATCTTGCATTCATTTGATAGATTGCTGGTGCTCGTTAGTCGTTAGTAAAAATTCATGATCCCGATTGCTAACGGATCCGTTTTACCTGTGACACCTCGATTCGAAAGCCAGACTAAAATCGTGATAAGCCCATAGTTTAAAATTCTTAGAAATTGTGCTACTGTTACTGTTAGTATTCTGACTGTTATTTGCCCCATCTCGTTTCATCGTTTTCAGTATGAGCTTAAAAGTAGCCGGGTATAGAACGAGTCATATGAACAATACTCACTTATTAGATAAAGCCGGTATAATGGTGACGAATGCAAATATTTTTACATGGTAGCAATTATAATTTTTATACTGCATATATAAAAATGACAGACAGAAATAAAAATAAATATAGAAAAACTCCACACAGCTGAAACTATAGTCAATCGGAAACTATAGTAAAAAATAAAAAAAAAATTATTAAAAAGTATCCTATGTTACTTCTAGTATCTCCAAAAATATGTGTACAAACTTTCACGATGATCGGTTAAGTAGTTGTTGCGTGAAAACGTAACAAACAAACTCATATTCAAATTTATAATATTAAAAAAGGGATTAGCTAAATTTAATATAATAATTTTCCTGTAAGCCTAGTAACTTTATCAGCGAAGTCTCCAGCGTGAAATGAGTGGAAAATAAAGCAAAAGTCATTATAAAGGTTGTAACAATGTTAACTCGAGAAAATGAGAACGGGTCAGGCGTAGAATATTACTGAGATGACTATCAAGTTCCTTGTTTCATAAACTAGCCTATTATTAGTTTTTAAATTGAAAATATAACTTTATTTATGAAGGAAACAAGCACAACTTTTATACGTATAATTATGCCAAAGGCGATATTAAATCAATATTTAATTCTGAAATAAAATGAAATGAAAATCGTTTATCAGCATAGACACTAAAGGTGTGCGCTTGCTCATCGTTAGACTCTACCGTGACTTCGGAAAGGCGTATGACGAGAAGAATACCACAAGAAACTCGTAATTTTTTTCCAAGTACATATATACATAACCCAAATTATATTGTCGTTGGTTATTCGCAAACATGATTCAACTAATTTTAAGACTTAATAATATTTAATAGAAAAAAAGTGGCGAGATTTAAATAAACTTGACCCTTTTCGATATTGATAGCAATTGTCTTCAGTCAAGGACTATATTACAGCTTAGCATTAGGCAGAGTATAGTCATATGCCAAGCTATTATATAAAAAAAACACTGTTATAAAACTTAACTAGAAAATAGTTATACATATAATCTTTGACTAATTTTAAATTTAATTTAATATTAAGTACTTAAGATGTTCTTCAAGTGAGGACATACCAGCTGTGATGTTGTTGAGGACAGAAATAAAGAGGGCAAAGTTAAAGACAAAACTGAACTTTATTCATGTACCCACCACCAAATATTATTGTTAGATATCAGGCATATCCGAAGTTTAGTGATACGGCTGTCACCTCTGTAGCTTATGTGAATTTTGATATTTAAGTCCGTAGAAAATCCTGTCAAATATCCGTAAAATAAGCATTGAGTGGCTTATCCGTCGTGACGTCGCTGTCAGATCCGTAATTTTGTGAATCATTACGGGTCCGTAAGTGTTCCTGAGTATGAAATGTCCGTATTCTCGCCCCAAGTTCGTGCGCCTGAGTAGCCCCCCTGCTAAGGTCAGCATTTTACAATCACTGTCAGACAACTTAGTAGCTCGCCTAATAAAAACTTTACGACGTACAAAAGTTTAAATTGAGCTGTTACAATATAATGCAACATTGTTAGTGTTTTCTTTAGTAATAGTGTTCGGAGACGTTACTTATTCTGACGCTCTTGGGTTTGAAGTTGTAAAGGCGACTGTTGTTCGCAGCCATGTCTGTGGTAACAGACAGCACTCTAAAGATCGCTTACATATCGGACTGCTATTAAAACATTGAATTGCATAAAAATGAATATTTTTTTTTCTATTTTAAAAGACTTTATGCGACCTATTGTGTTTTCATATCACCACTTTCAAGCGGAATACCCGTGAAGTGACATAGTAGATAACGAGAGGAATCTCCTCAAGCCGGCATAGTGGGAGCGCCTATTGGTAATAGTCGTCTCCAATCAAAGAGCGTGCTTTAGTTTATCATTGTTGTGGTACTGTAAATAGTTTTAAATAAATGTTTGACTAATAGGAGATTCTAAAGAAAACTCCTAGGTTTAAGGGCTTGATACAAATACATACATAGACTGACAATGACGTCATACTACGTACAACGTTTCGAAAGCAAATAGTGTAGGTATATATAAAATTTCTTATACACATAGCAATTCTATATAAGTACGAGTCTGTAACATAATAAACTGGAACTATCATCTCTTTTACGACGCTCACATCTGTGAATCTGACAACGTAGCACTGCATTTTATGTCCCTCAATGTACTCGCATTGGGTACAGTCATGAAACAAATAAATTTACTCCAACTTTAGTAACTACGTTAATTAAAATTTTGTACTTTGTTTACTGTAGCGTTTTTTAAATACAGTGGTACCTCGACATATGAGTTTAATTCCTTTCGTAACCTTGCTCGTGTCTGAAAGCACTGTATGCTGCTGCGATTCCTTGTGTCTCAAATCTTGCTCGCATCTCAAAGCAAAATATCGCTCGCTCGGCGGCTCGTGTCTCAAAACACTAGTATATGTTAGGGCACTCGTATATCGAAGTACCACTGTATATGTTTACAATGAGAAGCCGTCATGGAGTGTGGGCTTTATATACACACATTGAATATAGCTACGATTGGAATATTTGAAACGCAAGCGAACATAAATCGGTGTTGTCGATTGCAGTTTTCGAACGTGCGCTCGTTTCGTTCTGAAATTGGATTGGGTGAATTTTTTATTTGATTTTCATCGGCGAATCGCCACGACTAAGCGATCGGCGCTAATTGCTTCACACTCGATTAAATACTATAGGATCCTAACACGGATTTGAATCTACGTTTTAGACGTAGAGTGCGTGAAAGGAAATTAATTTAATATAATTTAAAACATAGAAGCAAAATTAATAATTTTCTAAATTTTCAAATCAAGTAAAAGCTTTAATAAACTTGCTTTATATCTGGCTTTTATCCAAGTTCTAAAGCTCCGATGAAAGCTTCATAAATGTTAATAGACTTAACTACATTTAATATCTACTTTATTTCTATTAATTTTCCATCAGCAAAAAGCCGCTTGTTTGATTCCCATATATAAATAGGTACAACTCAAACTAAAAATATGCATTCTGTTTAATACCAAATTAAAGTAAATTAAGTTTTAAAACTATGTTTAGTCTTTAACTCACTATTAGGGAAGCTTTTAGTAAAATATTTGAAGTTAACTATGTTGGTGAAAGGTATTCAAAGCCTAGGTAACCTAATGGAAAACTAAGTGCTTTCTACTCCAGAGCAGTGCGTTCCCAAATGTGTTTATTAGGTACTAGTTTGAAAATTTTAAACGGTTATTAATATCACGTATTTAAGATAAAATCTATCTAAACAAATGCACAAACACTGTATGGACATCAGGACAATACAAAGATACAACAGTCAGACCTGGAATAAATATATAGATAGAATATAGATGTTTTAAATGATGTAAGATGTAGCAATTTACTTCTAGAGTTACTGTAACATGCATAAAGAAGTTCCTACATTAAAAGTCAAAGTTCTTTCAGACACAAATGAATAATTTTAAATTATAAGAAAGTTTCTAGATTCGTCGATCCAATTATACTAGTCGGGGGATTGCATGCTAATTAGTTTTCCTCTCTTTTCTCTTTCGATGCAGTTAGGTAAGCTTCCGTACTTACTCGGAAATACTGTGTCTTTACTATGCTTCAATATACCTAGTATTATAACTTTTCAAATTACATTATTATATAAGCTTTTATATGTAACTTAAGGTCATAAAATACATAGGTAGGTATACAATAATATCATTAATAAATATATATTTTATTATTAACTAGCTTTTAGCCGCAGCTTAGCTCGCATTTAAGTCATGAAATAAGTATCAGAGATCATTTCAATAGAAATAAACCAATATGATTCCAAACAGCTGAAACTATAGTCAGTTGGAAAACTATAGTAAAAATAATTATTTTTTAAATAAAAAGTATCCTATGTTACTTCTAGTGCCTCCAAAAATATGTGTACAAAGTTTCATGATGATCGGTTAAGTAGTTGTTGCGTGAAAACGTAACAAACAAACTCACATTCACATTTATATTATTAGTAGGGATATGCATCTGCTCTGACAGTCCCATCTATTTAGTTTCCTATATCTATGGAGAAGTAATGTAATATTTCTATACAAGCCTATAATAAATAGCACAATACTATTATTATGTCGCTAAATTCGGAACTATACTCAACAAGTTTCTACTTTTTCTCGCTTTTCCATTATGTGCTATCGACAGCTTGCAGAGGTTCAGACGACGTGTTAATTGCAAACTGAACTTTTTCTTTTTACATTCGTTTAAATACATGTTTTTTGTGTCAGTTAGAAAACTAAACTTTATATGTATATAGTGAAATAAAATATTGTTTTTTTTTTTTAAATATTGTGATTTGTACATAGTAGTATATTTGTGTTATATTGCGTAGAATTAATATTTCCTCTTTGGTATATTGCGTTGTTAGTTCTGTATGTCACCGATAGGTTCGCATTTGTAGTAGCTATTTTTACAGTTTGACACATAAAAACTCGTCGCATACGTGAAAATTGAATTTATTTCCACATGGATGGATGGACAGTTGAAGTTTTTTTTATAACATATGTATAATTCTAATTGGAATACGGTGAATCATAATTTTGAACATTCACGGGGAATTCCCGTTTAGTCACATCGTCTCTAAAAGGGTCAGTCACATGGGGATTTCGTGTAGGATAATGAATAACCCCCACTCACCCTTCAAGCATTTAAATTAAAATCAATTTTAATTTGAGAACGTTGTATAACTTTGTAACAATATTTTTGTAGGTAATAATAAAATTAAAAAATATAAGCTCCAACATAACAAAATCGAAAGATAATTTTTTTTTCTATTAAAATTTTTAGAATAGGAAAAGTCATGCTAACCCAAGTTCCATCCAGATTTTCATTTTTGTGGTATTATATTTAAATTATAATATATATATAAATAAATTATATATGAAGGAGCTTTGTTACCCCTTTTATATATGATGAGTATAACAAACGTATATATATAGCGTATAAAATGAAAAGAGCACGTGACTTTCTAACAAGAGATTACATATGCATTGTTTCAAAGTAAAACCCCGGCTACATTAACATATTTAGTGAGTTTGTTTGGTCTCAACTGTAGTGTGCACACCGTGACCCAGTTTAAATGGGATTTACTGTACTTTACAGTTGGACGCTTTGCTTTAGCCAGTGATGTATTTACTATCTAACCAATCTGACAGGAACTGGAACTTTATCCACTTTGATTAAGAAAATCTTTGTTGAACTGCTAACAAAAAAACTTTATACATATATAATATCTAAGTATATGATATAATGTATTAGATATTTTTTTGTTATGCATATTCCATTTTTAAATAAATCTCACGAATTAAACAAAGGACAAAAAAACAAATGAATAAACTGTTTTATCGACTGTGACTTATTTATTGATATATTTAAAAAGAATCAAGTTAATGCTTGTACTCTTGAAGTATTATAAAAAAAATTGTATATTTTAATTAATTTTAAAAAATGATGGAAAGTATAAAGTTTGTCTAAAAACAACAATAAATCTTTCTTCAATAAATATATACTAATAAATTATTTTATTTATTCGTGTTACATTTAACAATAGTTAATTAAACTTTAGTAGGTATCAGAATTTTTTAAAACTTTTGTATAGCAAACTTTTTAAAAGCAAATATTAACGCCGAGAGTATATTGTTGAAGGGAAGTTATGACACCGTAATAAAGAGATAAAATGAAACTTTTTTAACGCTAATTTTTGTAATGTTGGTAATTATTATTTTATATTTACTCTTCTTCAATTTAAGTCATGTACAAGTAAATAAAACACATATTGCCGGGTCCTAATAACATGGTAGGATCTAGAAAATCCCAATTTTACAGGAGAACTGTTTAAAGTTGTTTTTTATGTAAATTCTTGTATGGAGTATCTCAGAAACTATTTAGAAAATGTAATTTTATTGTTATTTAATGTGATGATAATGTGCGACTATGTTAGTAGTTAAATTTACCAATATAATATTTTTTTACTAATATATTGTGTTCAGCTAAGATCGCATTTTGCCTATATTATCGAAATTCCTAGTTGTAAACAATTTTTTTTAAATTGATTGATTTGATCATCACTTACAGTGTTTACGTATTCAATTAAATAAATCTACATAAAAAATAAGTCGCAATCGCAAAATATCGCGGCTGTATTTTTAAGTGCATTACTTCTAAATTAGGAGGTAGATTTTTGGCAAGAGATTTCAGACTTCAGGTCTAGAATTCATCTCACGTGCCAATAGAGACTATCTGCATTAGACTCTATTGCGCAGTGCAGTGTATGCAGCTGTAAGTTTGGATATACAAGCAAAAGTTTTTAAGGCCATTTTTGACGACTACCTACATTTTGCATACGTGTAGGTTTTATAAGGCATCGTTTTATTTATTTATAAACCCTACCTACCTACATTAAAACTAGATATTATAAAATGGACTACTATTATATAAACGAAATGAAATTTTATTTAGGTATGGGATAGGACGGCATGCTCAAGGTGACTTTTATAACTTTATAATTTTTATAACTAGTACTTCGCATTGCCAATTGTAAGAATGTTTATATCATATAATCATTGCGGTGAATATTTTCTTCATTAAATTTATAATAAGAATTGTAATAATCAAACGTATATATTTAAAAATTTTGGAATAATAAAACGCTCTCTGTGATACAGAAATATAATACAGCGTTTGTTATACAGAATGTCTTTTTTGGGGTTAGATTATTTATTAATTAAGATGTTATATAAGATATATTAACACGGTATTTATGTCAAAACAAGAAGTTCTTTTTACTCTATTCTTGTTGTTACCCTTGAATAAAACGTATTTTTTTACGTTTCATAAAAAAATGCGTAAATCATAAAAGAAGCGATCGCACTTCAGGCTTCAAAAGTTAACTGCCATTTTACTGTTTTTCATGTCGCTTTCATAATATAATAGTAAAAAATATTTTATATATAATATGAACTTAATTTTATTACTTAAGGTTTTTAGACATTTACATTATCAGAAATATTCTTTTTTTAGTATATTATTAGATTCAGATTTTTGATCAAAGAAGGCGACTGAATAACTGTAGATTAGAGAATCAATAACTGTTTTATGATAGAAGCGTTCAGTTTAGAATTAAACAGTATTTGTTACTTACTTACTATATAGTAAACTATCAAATAAATAAATACAAAAAAAAAAAGATAACATCTGAGTAAAATAATAACTTAGCTGACTTTAAGCGGCTTACCAACAATTCGAATTAAAGGAAATTATTTTGCTTACAATTCCCGTTACATTAGGTCGATGAAGGAAAATAACCTCCACCAACATTCAATAACTCGTCTCGACCCGTTTCGCCACTTCACGTATCCGATGATGCCACATGCCTTTATAAAAAAAACTAGCCTTAAACACCACTATTAAATGGTTAGAGAATTTAAAAAAATAATCGTGACAAAAAATCTAAGTCGAATAAAGACCAAACCTATTCTAACTCTGTATGCCTAACTGACCGTTCACGTGTTGAAATTGGCAATTTCCTTCCAATCTACTCTACTATCAGAAAGGAATTAACTGTTCACTTAATTTATTGATTTACTTCACATATTAAGAGGGTGTTAAAGGCGATTAATATTAAATAAGGTAATAAAGATCGGAATCATTTCACAATAATAGTTAGTAATTTGGTATTTTTGACAAGGGGCCTAGTCTGAGGCAATTCGTGTAACGCGACATAACGTACGTTTCAAATTACCTATGAATAAATTATGGTTACTCGAAATTTAATTTTTACTTATCTATATCTATACTATTATATAAAGAGGAAACATTTGATTGTTTGTTTGTATGTACTGAATAGGCTCCGAAACTACTGGACCGATTTGAAAAATTCTTTTACCATTAGAATCGTAAAAAATCCCTGATGAACATAGGCTATAGAATATTTTCAATTGTTTTTTAAAGAAATATTACATTTTAAGTTCACACAGTGTGGAAGGCATTCTCTGTTGATTGAAATATGAAACATCATTAAACTAGTACTCTATATCTTCATTATTACGCAGACGTAGTCGCGGGCAACTGCTAGTTAAATATAATTTAAAACTTATAAAGAGCTTTCTTATGATTCCACAGTAGACATACGCAATGACGCGTAAAACCTATATCTTGTTGGTGTGTGTGTCGTAGTTATGGAAATGAAGGTCCTTCTTGAGTGTGAACATTTATCGAGCTTGTTAACGACTGCCAGACAGTCAGATAGTCACCTACCATTATACAATTGATAAAAGACGTTTACATAACTACCCCGCAATCATAACTTACATATATAACACTTTTTTATAGTAAATTTAATTTTAAAAAAAACTGTAAATTGTTACCCCTGTCTTCCCCTCTACAAATTGTTTTTTTAGGGGCATCAGGTGTTAATAAAAAGGTTTAATTAGAATTTGTCAGAATTTTCCCGTTAACTGACAGAATAATCCAATAATTATCGAACAAGGATTAGAATATTTTTGTATTGATTAATAAAAATATATTAGGATATAAGGTAAAAATACAATATACAGTCAAGCAAATTGATTGGTGAATCATCGCATGGCAAATATCAAAAGGCATGAATCGAATTGCTTGACTGTACCAACTACAATAAGAATTGCAAAAACTAAACACAACAATTTTTTCATTCAGATTCAACATAAAAATAAATCACAAAAGTATATAAAAACTAAAAATACATAGATGAAATTGAAATAAATCTAAAGCGTATTTTACGGGTAAAAAACCTAAATAACTTTTCAATTACAAAGCCCGGACAATATTTTTCCCCGGGCAAAGCAATCACTCGTCGAATTCAGGTTTTAAAATATATCTAGATAGTTAAATTTTACGCGAATGCCTGTATTTGATAGCTATTTGAAATCTGCACCGATTTTGCAAATAAAATACAGCACTTTTTGTGATTTACTCGTAATTCAGTTTATTTTTACTTTTACAACAAATTACATTAATATGCTTATTATACGGGATGGGGCACAGCAACCTCCCACATTTGAAAAAGCTGGTTAAAATATAAAAATATATCAAATATAAATTATGTTTATGTTTACCCATAGGTATATAATATATAGGATGACATGAATATATAAATAGGATGACAATGCCCCTATACAGCAGCTATTCTTCTACATCATAGTAGATTTATTATATATTATTATGACATTAGTATGTAAGTGGACAATGCCAGTATACAGCAGCTAAATCAAATTAATAATTATTAAATTAATAAATTTATTTCATTTATATTTGTATATGTATTGACGAGTAAAAGCGCTCTATTAGAGCCCATTTGCTAAAAGTAAATAAATAAAATATAAAAAAAATAAAAAAATTATTTACCAGAAAAGTTATGTACGTTCAAATTTAGTATAGATCCTCTTGCTCTAAATTTGTACACCCAAGACAAAATTATTTTCCGGTCGGAACACTAGCAAACAACGACACTGCGATTTTTTGAAATGTAAGAGGTTCCCGTGCCCCACCCTATAATTCAATACTTACTAATATCTAGTCGTTTGTTTCTCAACCACCTGTAAAAAGTAAATCTTGACTCCTGTGTATCTATCTAATCTGAATAAGATTGGAAATTGAATAATCGACTTTCGTAGTTACAGGCTTAGTTAGAACAGTTTTCATGACTAATTGAAATTTGTTTCGGATTTATAATAATAATAATAAATATTTTATTGCTTTAAAACATAATAATAACAATACAACAACAATAGGAAGCAGATTTAGAGCAATTGGCGATCTTATCACTAAAAGTAATTTCTTCCAGATAACCAATTGTCATAGAAGAAGCAGTGATAGTATTTATATGTTTTCCTTGATATAATTTTAATAGTACCTACATAAAATCCTAGTTTGGAGTTAGGTATACTGTAAAAAAATATCATCTATTGCCTCTGCATATCATTGTAAAGAAAATATAATTAATTTTGGTTGAATTTAATTACTCTCACGTATAAAATTACACATACTGGTACTACATAATTACATACGTATCAAATTAATGTTTTAATGAAGTTATTAATTTTGCAAAAATGAGGCAAATGGTGGTCAATTGAGCTGACTTTCCTCATTAAATCAAATTAAAAAACTGACTCTTGCGCATAGTTAGAATGTACAGAGATTTCAGAAAGGCATAACAAGAAACTCGTCAATATAATATTAGTACGTTTTAAAAAGGTCATTGCAAAAAAATCTAACTGTGTTTTGTTTTAATAAAATAAAAGATAACAATATTCGTTCTGCAAACGTTTTAATTAAATGAAATAGCATGACAAAGCTTAAATGGAACATTTTACTAGAGTTCAGATATCATAAATTAATTAAGTGTACATTTGCATTGAAATGTACCCCTTTTAAGTAATGAAACGGGTTTATTCCACAGCGAAGGAAACAAAGCATTTTGTACAATCAAACAAACTGATTGGTTAATCATGTTGACTACAAATTCGCTTAACATTTTTCAAGCTTTATTTTGAGTTTTTGACATGATGGTTTACGTGTATATTAAAATTTTATAATCTCTTGTTGGGGTGATGTCCGAATACATGACATTGACAAAATTGTCTTCATTAAACATCTGAGGCCATTAAGAGAAGAAGAAGAAATGCATTCGCATGGGAAATATATTAAGCTTTTGGACAGAGCAAAGTTTAACTGTGTTATTTCTCTATTACAAGGTCTTAAATGGAGTAATTGAAAGCTTTAATAACTGACATTTGTATTCGAAATGTTTGACAAGTGGATCATGGTTCAGTTTGTTTGATTGTACATATTTACCCATTTATTTATTGAGGAATCCTTTTTGTTCGATTTACAATAGTTTTTACGCAATACCCAGCGTATGTAATGCGTGATATTTTTGTAATAGGAGCCTATTGACAGTTAGGGCTGTCACTAACGCAAACCCTGTATTGTTTTTTTTTCTCTTCATTGCACTTTGTGTATGCCCAATCACATAGACAAAGGTTAAGCTTGCATGTACTTTTATTATAGTGGCAACCAGCCATGCGTAAATATATACGGTAGTATCTTTTTTCAATTGATTGCGGAATTTATAGTGTTGGATCATAACTTAGTTTCACAAAATATATGTACTGTAGTCCAGATCTTTCTTTTCATTTCAACTGTGATCTGTTTTCCACGCAATAGATAAATAAATGAATAAACAAATGAATGAAGTATTGTTTTTTAAATGTTTGTTATTAAAATTCTAAATAAAATAACATTACTTTTAATGTAAAAGATAAATTGCAATATTATCTTGTCATAACAAATTGTTGTTTCGTAAATAAAATCGCGAAGGCAAACAAAAAAGGCTTTTCCCTGACAGCACGTAAAACCTATAAAATATAAAGGGATAGACCTATCCCGGGAAATCGCAATATATATAAGAAACACTGATTTATTTTTATATTTATATTTGCTTTTATAAATTATTTAGTGACGCTCTAAGCATTTTAATTTATTTTCAACCAATTTTGACAAATTTTCAACAGCTAATTTAACTAGCTACTATTGTCCTTCTTATTGGTAAAGGTTTATTATGAAGAGATTCAAGATTTGATTTCGATGATTACGTAATTGTTCGTAATACTTATTTATAAATATGATGTAATTTGTTTTGGGGCTGAGTTTAATATGTTTGCGTTGTTCTTGTCCTGATTTTCATGGTACAGGACATTTAATCTGTGTTTATCTAACTGTAATTAGCTTTTCTATAGTTAACAGGATTTAGGATTCCTACAAAATTTATTCGTAATTTATTTTTATACAAATGTATATAAATTAAAATACATAATAATTTATTTGAACGTATTATAAGAATTATATAAAGTCCCGAAAGACATTAATTGATTTATTGTCATACAACTAGTTAAATAACCTAAATAGTGTGAACGTTCTTCCTTTTACACAAAAAAAGAACCTTTAATCTCAATCGGCTTCGTTTCACCCCATTCCTCCCCTTTTAAGGCTTTACACCCCGACTCACACCCCTAGGGAGAACACATAGGGTTACCACATATTGTTTAAAATATTTTTAAAAATATTAATATTTAATAAATAAAATCAATAAAATTTATTTATTACGTAACATATTGCTAATTTAAATGGTGGATATGCAATCCCTGTATAATCAAGCCGGCATAGCGGATGTGACATTTAAAACAGACACGCTCAACTAAAATTAAAATGCGTTCATTATATACAGTAATATGATTAGGCCAATTCAAAATTTCGAATTTATTGTTAGTACAATTGGCAACCCTGTTTGGGGTTTGTTAGGTGTTTCCAGGGGTATGCGCGCGCAGACAAAATCAATACAGGCTGGTTGGATGTTACGCACAAACACTGGCGCGACGGTCCTAGTGGTCGACGTGCGAGGGATGGACAAATAATATATCGATGTTTTAATCTCAAGGATTTTTATGACGTATCGATAATAGCTATTCTTTTTATGAAATTTAATAAAATATGACTTCACTTTACATTATGACCTATCTAGCATTATAAAAAAGTATTTTTTTTAGTATGGACTTTTGCGACTTAATATAAAGATCTTATATATTAACGGTTTAATCACAAGAAACACTTGTGCTATTTTCAAAATACATATAAGCCGTATATTAAACAAGATGATGTGATATATTTCTTAAAAGAACCATTACAAATAAGAAAAACTACATTTAAAAATATTTGGTTAGTACTTTATTTGATTCGAGAATTTTGTTAGCCTGTATTGATTCCAATCGATAGCGGTAATCATTTTTATTTATTTACTTTTACACATATAAATGAAATAAATTTATCAATTTAATAATTATCAATTTGATTTAGCTGCTGTATACTGCCATTGTTCATTTACATACTAATATCATAATAATATATAATAAATCTGCTATGATGAAGAAGAATAGCTGCTGTATAGGGGCATTGTCATCCTATTGTAAATATAAAATGACATGCATTATGATCATATGATTAGATTTTGTTTCTTCTTAACATTGAAAGTATGTTTTATGTACAACCAACAAACCACAGGATACAGCTACTATGAAAGTACCATTAGCACAACACTAATAAAACAATAAATTTTCGATATAACTCGTCCCCTCCTTATTAACGAACGTCAGTTGCACGCTGCTCCACTGAATAGATGTGATTAATTACAACTACAAATGGCAAAACTCCAAATTTCTGCCACAAAACAATCAAAATCGAATTTTGTTTCGATAAATGTGTTTAACGACTTTTCACCTCACTACTCGAAGCTATTTTCTTTAATATCTCAACCATTTGAATATTAACGGGGAGACCATTAATGCAATGAATTTTATATTAATGTTATTTTGTCAAATTACCTTTTATATTTTTTTTCCTTTTATACAAAAATATATATTCGAAAACATTGAGTGTTTTTTTTTTTCAACAGAAGATTTCTACTTATCTTTTTTCATTGATATTACGAGAAAACACTCCAAATATTAAGCTAGTCATGCTTGAATAGTACCACCACATTGCAGTTCCAGCAGGCAGCCAGACCACTATACACCATCTAAGTTAACAGACCAATCACTCCTCTTGTTTTGTCTGTCTATTCCAAACAATTCCGAAAGGTGCTTTTTAGGTCACCTTTTAAGTCTTCTAAATTCAATACAAGTTTGATATAAAAATGTATTTTTTATTTAATTTAATACTGCATTTTTTACTCTAAACGTTCGTCTGAATCACCCGGTACATATAAATTCACATATTAAAATTTCATTCGTAACGATTCAGTTATATATTCAGAGAGATAAAAAAAAAGAAAGAAAAAGGAGACGTTTAATGAACCGACCATAGATAGTAGAATAATAAGAATACAGTGTTGCCAATCCTAAAAATAAATAACAAAAATAAAGTGGTTTTAACGCTGATAACATTAAGAAATGACATCTTCTATAATAATAGGGGCTTAAACGAATTTATTACAAACATAATTCACTAGATATAATGGGGAGGGTAGATTAACTGTAGGTTTCAGGAGACCTGTACGTTACCTAATTTTCAGGATATTACGTTAACTGAAACGGTAATTACAGTCTGTTTGCTTTAGTACACTTAGTTAAATTATAATTGTTGAATGTATAATATAATAATTTGTATTTTGTTTTGTACTTGTTAAATTTGCATTCATAAAATATTTAAAAAAACATTAATGTGACATCTTTCATCTGTCATTCCAATTCTAAATTTCATTTTACTTTTGTTGTTATTTTATTCAAGACCAAGGGATCGTTGTCTATACAGCCTACTATTCAACAATGTTTCCTATTTTATTTTATTTTTGCTAAAACGGATGTTAGCATGCATAAATATGGTTATTTTAAACTGATATAGGCTTCACCACTGATGCATTTAAAAAAGGGTATGCCGACAATTAAACTAATTTTCCACAGTTTACTTAATATTCTTATTACTAACCCCCCCGTAAAGGGCGAAGGTATATTTTCACGACGCCATAACAGTAACGGGGGTAGACAGGGGGTGAAGATAAAGTTGAACAGCGATAATGGGGCTCGGGGGACCGAAAACTGCAATTGCCCCGGGCCCCCAGCGACAATGTATTTACGAAGTTATCTACTAGCTGTTTGACACTTCAATTTGTTTGGACAATCTCACCGGTCAATTTTGCAAATGTGCTCTGATTTTTTGTGTTGTATTTATTTTTGATGTACCTAGATGAATCAATAAAATGAATCTGTGTGATCTAACATATACATATTATACATAAAATATATTATACAAACACAATTCGTTTCTACCCCAAACGTTTATATGACATCTTTCATTTGTTATCTCAAACCTAAATGTCTTTTTACTTTTATTGTTGTTATATTATACAAAGCAAAAGGATACTTACCTATATTACCTAGTAATTCTGTAGTTTCTCTAAGACGCCCTCTAGCGGCTATTTTCTTAGACTATGAGAAATTGTATTAATTTTTTTTTATTTATGGTTAACCAGAAATGTACCTAACTACTAATATTAGTACCTACTAACATTATATTGTACAGTTATATATAATTGGCGAGTTTTTTGGGATTTCTTCTCGTCATATGTCTTTCCGAATCGTTCATTTTGACAATGAGCAAGAGCCAGAAGGGTTTATACGAAATAGTATTTTATTTATTATGTTAACACTAGATTTACCAACTTAAATACACCTATTTCTATCAAAACTAAATAAACAAGTATATATTTGTTACAAATATATATAAAATAATATAAAATTCATAAAACTAATTCTTCTGTTATAAATTAGAAGAATTCAAGAAAATATTACACGCAGAAGGAATTTTAATTTGATCTTGCAAGACCAGTCATTTTGACTGGTCTGGTAAATCTAGTGTTAAACGTTCAACCTTAAAAATAGTAAAAATAAAGTGATATGGATGAAGACAGTTTTTGAGATATATTTTTTTAATTACATCTGCTTCTGCTGACCTTAATTATTACACAAAGAATTAAAGTATAGGCGTAATCATATTATCTACATCTCAAAAATTACATAATATTTTGTCCATAGATTGTACTTTATCACATAAATTTATATTTTAATCCCGTCGGATGGGGCCTATTGTTATAACAGAGTAGTTTTACATTATAACTTAGCCTACACTCCACTGCGTATTATCCCGGCAAAGCGGGTTATTACCATTCAGCTTTATTATTATTAGATCCATGGATCTAATATGAATGGGAATAACGGGAAAATAAATATTTTAAAGACTATAATACATATGTATAAATTACATCTTCAAACCTTTCTACTGAATCACCCTTTGTATGTAATATACAGATATAGGTATAAAGGATGATTTAGTACAGCGGTTCTCAAACTTTTTTGGCGAAGAAAAAAGCCTAAATATAATTATAAAAAACTGATTTATATGTGATTATGAATAATCATATTGCAATGTAATATTTAGTTGGAATATTTAGATGTAACCTTATAATCTCCCTTTAGTAGGTATTTTTTGCAGTATTTTGGCCCTAGGGTTCCGCGGAACACACTTTGAGAATGGCTGATTTAGTAGAACGTTTGACGCTGATAATGTAGTATTTATCTAGTAGTACTAAATGGTACCTATGGTTAAAATCTGTCTTGTAATTTTAAAGTCATACTTACAATACAAATTTCAAGACGTTTGGAGACGTCGCGACCAGTCCTATTATCCCCACTAAAATGGGTCTATATAATGGAGATAGGAAAAGACTGAAGCAACGAATCCCCTATGTTTTAATTAAGTCAGCACTCGTGACATAAAACCATTCTCTCTACGAGGCGACCTTTTAAAAGGGCTTTTGTTATGCTAATATATATTTTTGTTAATTGACTTATAATACGTGTGTTTTCATAATATAATCCCTGTATATATGTATAATAATATGCATTTTAGACTAATTTTTATGCGTCATTCATTCTAATAAAAGAATCAATATTGGTGAAAGTGGCCTTCCTTCCTTAATTTGTATGAAAAAAAAATCCAATCAAAGGTCAAACAAAGCACATTGATACTAAACTTAACACATATATGTATACATATAGTACAGCAACATATATTCACTGAAATATAAAATAGAAGGGATATTATATGTTATCGTGAGGCCATCATATCGATTTCGCATCAATGTTGAGGGTGAATGTGTTAGTCACGCACGACGCTGTGAATACCCACAAAGAAGTTCCGCATTGCTTATGTAACTTTTTTAATATTTTACATGTTTTATCTAAGTCTGATATCCAATAAACGTACATTCATAGACGCATATTGATAGAAAACCCTGGATCATACCTTGTAATGTAACTGATTTATTCCAAACGTCTACCTTTATATACAGTCAACAAACTTCAAATGGATACAGATTGAACTTTAGACTGGAAGAAACAATCATTAGAAAAGGATAACTATATCCTTATCGTGTCAAAGTTGAGGCATATGTGAAAGGGATGCAGATATCTTTCTGCCGCTTATAAACCTACAAAAACTGTATCCATTTGAAAATTGAAGCATGTAACTACATATATTTTTGATTAAAAATAATCCTGTGAGTTTATTAATTAGAAAGTAATAAAATATTGTAAGATAAACCTGTCAGGCTTATTAGACCGGCGTAATTGAAATGACACTACTTTGTTGGTACATACTGCGATTGCTACCACAAAAATACATTTACGAACAATATTCAAGCATCCATTAATAAATTGTCCCTTAGATATTGACAAATGAAGCGTGCTGCAAAATAAATTCAATTTTATAAGATAGATTGGTAATCCGGGCTGAATAAAGAACCTAACACGATTTTATTGCCTTTTTGCAGATCTTAAATTTGCCTTTTACCTTAATTTTTATATACAACTAGAGTATATATGATATATAAATCATAAATACTACATTTGCTAAAAAAAATTAATCAGACGTTTCGAAAGGTTTGCAGCCATTGTAAGTGGCATAAAGTCTGCCTACAAAGGCCTTGTATGCCTATTTTATACCACAAACACTGAGTGACCAAAGTATTTACACATAACAAAGTTACATTAATTGGCTATATGAAGAATTAAATTTAAAAATAGTTATCTACAATATTAATATTTTTAAACTGCAACTGCATCTCAAGAGAAATTCCAAGAAATCTGCTTTATAAATATAATAATTGATTATTATATTCTGCTAGATAAATTACGTTAACAACAAGAAGACTGGGTTGTCGGCACCTCTCTCTCGGGATACAAGTTCACATTAAGAGCTCTCGACACTGGAGAGGGTTGCCACTTGCCAACTCGACGCCGACGCCCAACACCTCCCGACATAAAATACTTAATAGAAAACTTAAATATCAGCGAATTTCTTCTTACTTACACCAATTAATTAATTTAGTTACGTAATATATACCCGTATCATTTGATGAGAGATATCGAATATGTAGTAACAATTATTTTTTTTATCATTTACGTGGTCACCGAATAGTATATTTAATTCTCTTATAAGTTTTCTTCATAAATATGTATGTATTTAAGTATATATTATTATTTATTATTTTATGTAATGTATGTATTGACGTTATAATTGTAAACATAGTAATTGAATTTGTATAAATTTATTTAGGGTGTTTATCTGCAGAGATATATCAACCCCATAGTGCTATAAGTAATTACTAAACTTTAAAATTAAAGGAGAGGGAGCCGCTGATGAACCATCTTGCAGAAATCCCAATACATACATGTGAATTGTATCAATGTAATAATTACCATGTATATGAATAGAAAGCATGATATCAGCAGATATTGAAGTGCTTAAGTAAATAGCAGAGAGGTTGTCAGCAAGTCACAGAGGGACTTGCATTAAGAACTCTCTGCCGTGGGAAGAGTTGCCAACTAACTACGTCGTACTACGTAGTTGGTTACTGCCCTCTTTACAGCTAGGGTTGACTTCTGTCTTTATATTTCTTGTTAGGTGATTTATGTTTCTTAATAATTTAATTAACTGAAATTGAAGTGGTATTTGGTTTCAAAATGCTTTTACACAATACACGAGTGCTTCAATGATTTGAAACGGTGAATGATATGATATTATGTTATATTAGTTATATTTTGCTTCAACAGGGTATCGAATTGATATATTGCATTGACATGCAATTTGAAATATATTAAAGAATACTGTTTACGGCGATATTAAAAAACCAAATGCTCGGCTCACGTTTGTCTTTATTTTGTTAATTCTCTTATGCTATGGTCCCTGCCAAACGCCGTGATGTTCTTAAACAACAGTGGCGACATCTATCGGTGAAATAAATAACTATAATATTCGGATAGATGACGCCACTGGACATAATAATAATAAACAATACAATACTTAAATGCCATAATAACAATGATTTATTATGACATTCGTATGTAAGTGGACAATGCCAACATACAGCAGCTAAATCAAATTGATAATTATTGAATTAATAAATTTATTTCATTTATATTTGTATTGACGAGTAAAAGCGCTCTATTGGAGCCCAATTACTAAAAGTAAATAAATAAATAAAAAAGATTGCAAAGATTTCCAAACGTTCCAATTTAAATTTATTTACTAGTCTTCCTCTTCTTTTATTGATTGCCTCAGATATCTATTAAAGACAATTCTGTCAATTACGAGTATTCGCCCAATAAGAAATTATAAAATTTTAATTCACACATAAACCCTTATGTCAAAAAAAACTCTATTTATTAGTAATTATTGATTGTAAATATGAAGTTACTATTTTATTGATTTATTGTTTATATTTAATACTTAGATCTGTAATAATCAATAACAGCTCTTGATATTTTAGGTTCACTTTATAATAGCAATAAACGATTTATATTTTGTTATTATTTATTACTTTTTAAAAATCGAGCTCAATCAATGACTGCGAATACCGTTTAAAGAACTTTACATTATTCGTTTTAAAGAAGTCAACTTAATGTTTAACTAGATAGTAGTATCTACAAATTCACAATTTTACAGGAAAGCGGTTTAAAGTTGTTTCAATGGATAGTTTATTTGTGTAGATTCTTAGTTCTTCTCATTGAGTAAATTTTTATTTCAAGAAATAGAGAATTGTATTTTGAGGTTATTTCAACCATAAAAACAAAAATTATCAAAATGTTACCAGCGATATTTTTTTATTACTCTTGTATTTCCCCATAGTAACCCTATTAGTTTCCCTTTATGCACCTACCTCCACATGCTAGTAGTGGAAAATGTGGACATGGAATTTATAGTGCGGTCCGATGTAGACTTACTCAGCAGTCAATATATTTAACTTCAATATAATTTAACTATAAAAGCTTTCTAATGTTTTTTAGAAAATACTTCTCTCGTTAATTATTACATACTGTTACACACAATTTTATTGTCGTTTTTTATATTAAACCTGATACTCAAGTCAAGCAAGGCGTATAACTTGTAATGCTATCTTATTGTAATGTATTGATGAGGGTAGTTTCTCAGTTTACCGTCACATTTTTCTGTTATGCGTCACATTTTTCTGTTACGCGCCATATAAGTAATACTTTTTATTAAATATATCTACGCGCATGTCTTACAAATGGCGACGAGGATAGGATGAGGAACTACCCTCAATACATTACACTTATGTTATTCTCAAACATTATTTAAATTAGAAGGAGCGCAGATCTACAATGAATTGCCGCTTACTAGTTTTTATAATATTAACAATTAAAATACTGCGACATTTAAAAATGAGTTAGAAGCATATAAGTGCCTTGAGATCTGTATAAATCTATATAATTATAAATTTTGTGAAAAGTGAACCACTGAATTAAGTTTTTTTTTGGAAATTCTTTTTAAGAAATTAAATACAAATGTTATACAGTTAATAATTTATTTTTCAATGCTTACAATAGCGTTTACTCTCTATTTTGAAAAGTCGGATTATTCAATAAAATAAAATAGTTTTGCATTTTCAAAATAATCGCAATTTTCTTTTTAAAACTACAACGAGATCCTGATTTAAAATTGTTAATTGTTTAATTTAACTTTGATGACGTACAACAAAAACAATGAAGCCCAAAACGCGAACAAGAAATTTTAAACTTCGAGACAAACTTTTGCTACCAAAAACGACAAGCGAACAAAAGCTAGCAAAACAAAAATTTTAAACCGCTTACGGCTCGGGTTTGTTCGACGCAAGATATTTTATAAATAAACTTACTATATTCTGATAAAAGTGAATAAATAGTTAAAAGTTTAGATTCTAATAATTCCTTTATTTCTAGGTGTCATCTGGAAGTACCGATCCCCAGGTAGCTGTGCTGTGTGAGGCTGGAGCCAACTATCACCCTCAGTACCTGTCGCCTGCTGGAAAATGGACCCCGGATCTTACTACCAAACCACATAACTGCCTCAAAGATAAAATGGAAATATTGGATTATTGCAAGAAGGTATGGTAGCAGTTTAATGATACCTAATTTATAGCTGATTTGTAAACAACCAATGAGCGTAGCCCGCTTAAATGACGTCATAAGAAATTTAGAACATTACAAACAAGAATCGATAAAGTAAATTTAAATTAAGAACACTTAAAAGCAAATGCTCCAATCTCTGTATCCGTTATAAATTTGGAATTTTCTAAATTTAAACTGTGCAACATTTTCTCTCCCGCCACTAGTCCTTGAATGTGCTGTAATATACCAATTCAAGGCAGACTAATCTTATTAGGACCCTCTCACGAACAATTAACCTTCTTGCCACTTCCCTGTAATAGAGGTAAAGTTATGTACTTTGCAAGTCTACTTCCTGAAACTGTTTAGCCTCTTAACTTTCTTCAGTTTATAGCAGACACTGTTAAATACTGCTTTGTTATTATTTACTTTTGTCTTTAAATCTTCAATATCCACTGCTGCATAGAGGGAAATTCTAGATAAAAACAATCTTGTTAAAACGGCCTTTGTGACGAAGTAATTAGCCCACCAGAGATCCCAGGTACGATTCCCGGTTGAAATAAATATTTTTCTGTAATTATAAATATGTTATTATTATTTATTTGTGCTGGTTCGGATACTTGTTTGTTCTTCCGTACAAAACATTTAGCATTTACTAGTACTGCTGTGTAGTACTAAGAAAAGATGTGTCTCGAGTCTCGACTGTGTCTATTCTTCTCCACAAGCCGGCATAGGGTGGTGACTTATCTAACATTTATCCGTGGTGGCGATTCTCTCTGCTCGTGAACTGTACCTCTGTTCTAGAAAAAAATAAGTTGCTATTATAGTACATTGACGGAAACAAAATTATCTCTAAAATGTCTGACTATGCTATCTGTTAATAACGTTAGTAAATAGAATTCTGTTCATCAATAGTTTTGAGTAAATATTGAATTTTCTCTCAAAAACATTCGAATTAAAACAAGCAACGGTCCACACTTTACTGTTTGTAAACTCCAAAGATTAACTGAGGATTTTGTTAAACTTTAATTAAACTAACTTTGGTTCGTCTCAAACTTTTAGCCGGCGTTATAAGTAGCTACAAAAATGAACTTTACCACACCTTGTTAAGCTTTACCTAAATATATTTTAACTGTATTATTTATGTCTTAATTTAAATATTTACCTGTAAATAACCGTCGGTATAAATTCTTCCAGGTTTACCCATCTCGGGACATCACCAACATCGTGGAGGCCTCTCACTACGTGAAGGTCAGCAACTGGTGCAAGATCGGTTCCAACAACGCCGCTAAATGCAAGGTCACTCGCTGGGTCAAGCCCTTCCGTTGTCTTGGTATGAATTATTACAATATCGTATTTTCTAAAATGTATGTAATTTTCGTTGCCAAATTTAATTTTATTAATAAAAATTGCACCATAGTTTTTTGACATTAGTAACCTAACATTTACTAGCCTGATTTGATTGATTGATTTTATTTATATTTCATTTTGTATTGGTATACTTATGCATGTAAATAAATGTAACTACAAAAGAGAATATTGGCGGCAGAAGGTCCATTCCAATCTGATGCTCTGCTCGTCCCCGAGAGCTGCCTCTTCGACCACATCCACAACCAGAGCCGTTGCTGGCAATTCGCCCGCTGGAACGCGACCGCTGGACACGCGTGCCAACAACGTGGACTTCGTTTAAGGACTTTCGCCATGCTTCTTCCCTGCGGTATCAGCCTCTTCTCTGGCGTCGAGTTCGTTTGCTGCCCAAAGCATTTTAAAGGTTTGATTATAAATTTTCGTAGTTTTAAGCTTTTTATAATTTGTACACGTTTATGATCGAGACCAAGATCCTGAAGGAAAATTACATTTCTCAAAATTACTTTGGGTTAATCCTATAAACAAAGGTGGGTGGACAAAATTCAGTAGTAGGGTTGAATGCACGTATTGATCGGTCTCACTAAGCCGGATCAGATTACACGTTATACGGACTGATCCCGAAACGTGATACTCAGAAAGGGTTATCGGATGAACGAACCACGAGCTGTTATTTTCTATTTTCCTTCTATAATTTAGTTTTCAATTTTGATTACCACATTTATTTTGAAATGTGTGCCTATCTATTTCTCTCTTCAGTAGAATATTTATTTAGGCCTTGATGCTCTATTTTTGTGTTGTTCCCGCTAATTAATGAGTGATATTAAAATTTACAGATAATGTAAAAATGCACAAAGCAATGGACGTTGGTGTACCAGTAAGCCCAGGTGGTGAAGAAATGTTGGCTGCATCTGCTGCTATGGATGAACGGGATGACGACTTATTGGATGACGATGATACACTCGATGATGATGATGATGACGATGCTCTTAACCTTAGCGATGATGACGACGACGATGACGCCGATGATGGTGAGCATTTTACCAATATTTTGTTTTCCCATCAATAATCTCACAATTATAGATGCAATATACTAATTTTTAACTCCATCAAGGTAAGAAAAAATATAAAATTGTTAACTTATGCATACAATAACAGCAACAGCCATTACTTCCACAGATATGGATGAGGATGAAGACGCTGAGTTGACTAGAGACGATGATTCAGAAGATGATGACTATACCGATGGAGATGACAGCGCTTGGCCTCGACAAGACTCTACTGCTGCCCCATCTACTACCACCACGTCTACAACAACCACGACCACTACGACAACCACTGTAAGAGATTGATTTATTTAAATGACTATCAACCTTAACCCGAGACTTGTCTCTCATCATCTATTGAGTATTTCTCTGACAAAAACAATAGTAGGTAATGGTATATAATTTGTATTTGCATGCATGCATTTGCAAAAATGCACGTTAGGGTTGGGGAGTTTTTGATTGTATTTCGATTGTGACCATGTATCAATAAAATCAATGTTGTAGCAATCTTCCACGGCTACTTCGGACCCATACTTCTCCCACTTCGACCCGCGCACTGAACATCAGAGCTACAAAGATGCCCAACAACGTCTCGAAGAAACCCATCGTGAAAAGGTTTGTATACTTTTTAAAATTCATCACTTTTTTGGGAACAAAAATGCGATGTCTATGTTGTAATTTCAGATCACTAAAGTAATGAAGGATTGGTCCGAATTGGAAGACCGCTACCAAGAGATGATGTCTACTGACCCTGCTGCTGCTCAGACCTTCCGTCAACGCATGACTGCTAAGTTCCAAGCTAACGTTCAGGTAAACCACTAGAAAAAAATGTTATTTTTAAGAACGCAAATGTCGAACTATCCTGACCTTTTTGTCATAGGCTCTGGAAGAAGAAGGTGTCTCAGAACGTCGTCGATTGGCGGCTCTTCATCAACAGCGTGTCCTGGCGCACCTTGCTCAACGTCGTCGCACCGCATTGGCTTGTTACTCACGGTCTCTTCGGGACACTCCAGCTAATGTATGTTATAACTAGAGACTTCATAGATCATCTGAAAATATCGAACTACACTTTTTAATTCTACAGGGTCGTCGTGTCCAGAAATGTCTGCAACGTCTCGTTCGTGCTCTTGCTGCCCAACGTGCTGGAGCCCTAGCTGCATGGCGCCGTGCCGCAGCCGCTGGACCCGAAGCCGCTGCAGCTGAAAGATCCCGAGCTTCTGACAGACTACAGGTACAAACAATTACTCCTCTTTACTTGAAATTTTATTTTTAAAAAACTTTCTAATAATTAAAATCGTTTACAGGATGCCGACCGAGCAATGCAACGTGCATTGAATTCTCTTCGTCGCCGACCATATTTGTATGCTAACATCGGAACTGCTATCGAAGACTACATTCAGGTTAATGCCACACTTTATTCCGTGTTTCCATTGTTCCCATTTCTGAACCGCCACAAAAATATATTTGTACTTAATTACAGTCAATGCAATCAAAGGACGACATCGCTGTGTCTTTAATGTCAATGACTCCTGAGGCTGAAGAACTGCTCTTGGACAGAATCGGCGCAGAAGTGCAACGTGAACAATCGGCTCGCGACCAATTGCAAACTAAACGTGACCAACGAGTCAAACAGAGAGAGGATATCCAGAACGAACGTGCGAAGGTATATACACATAAATATATTCATTAAGGTTATTAAGTAAACTTACTTATTGACTATTTTAAAGACATCAAACGGCGTAAAGGAGTCAGATGAGACCGATGATGAGGCAAGCGAGAACGTGGACATCCTCGATATGTCCATGACGTCATCCAGCTCTGCCGCACCACACACGTCTACTGAAGCTGATACCACTACATCCAGACCAACCACAAGATACACGCAGGAAACTTCCACTACCGTATGTGACTTTTACTTTAATATGATATTGTGAAGTTATACAAACTTGATTAGATCCATAGAGCTAGTATTAATGATAAATATTTACGTATATAGGAAATGGCTACCAGCACAATGACTGAGATTGTAGCGTCAGCCAGCGAACCTGACGTGAGCGTCGGCAGTGAGGGAACTGATATGGATTTGGATGAAAACGAGGCTTCGAGCGCGGCTTCCGTGGACAGTGGGGCATTGCAGGAGGCTCTGGAACAAGCTGAAGAACGCGCTCCGCCACCACCAGCCCACTCCTTGAAACATGAACTGCAGCATTCTCAACCAGTAAGTTTGATTAAGCAACATTGAATTAAGTTTATAACATACTAGCTGTTGCCAGCGACTTCGTTCGCGTAGTAATGAAGATATAAAGTACTATGAAGCTTAAATTTTAACATGAAAAAGTAGTTATTGTGACATAACTGTAATAGTTAGACATATGGTATCGCAGACTTTTTTGTAGATATTGTTATCCTCTATAAAACTGTAGTACATCACTTTGTTTTATTGTCAATAATTTCCACAGCGTGCGCAATATAATGATTTTTTTTTTCACACTTTGGTTTACATTATTGAAGTTTTCATACGGTTCCCTAACGTTTTTGAAAATATTCTATAGCCTATGTTCATCAGGGATAATGTACGATTCTACTGGTAAAAGAACTATTTAAATCGGTCCAGTAATTTCGGAGCCTATTCAATACATACAAACAAACAATTAAATATTTTTTCTTTATATATTAGTATAGATATCTATATATATAAAAGGAAGTTGTGTTAGTTACACTATTTATAACTCGAGAACGGCCGAACCGATTTGGCTGAAAATTGGTGGGGAGGTAGCTTAGGGCCGGGGGAAGGCTTTAGGATACTTTTTATCCCGTTGGATATAAAGGAAAATCGTATTAGTGGCACTATTTATAACTCAAGAACGGCTGAACCGATTTGGCTGAAAATTGGTGAGGAGGTAGCTTAGAACCAGGAGACGGATATAGGATACTTTTTATCCCGTTCGACCGCGTTCCCGTGTGACGTGACATAATACGTCAAAGAGAATAAAAGTTGTTACATAATTAAAATACAATTGTCACTTATGTCATTGTGGTTGAAAATAAACAGCTTTTCATGTTAAAACTGCATTTATATTTTATTCATAATGCAAATAACGATGTCGATCGGCAAGTTTAAGTTCGATGTTTTCAACCCCTACAATGAAGACTGGGATTATTGTATTGAACAATTACTATGGCAAGAAAACGTACGTACTCTCGGAAAAAGGTGAAACAATCTACCAGTTTTCTTTACAACTACACCCTTGGAGACTGTCACGATAATTTAGAGGAATGACCAGCCAGAGGCAAACGCTGTAGGTTATGCGGGAAGAACAACCACTTCTCAAAAGTGTGCATTAGTAGCGGCAAAGCAATGCATAAATAGTTTCGAACGAGACGCCTAGCACGACACAACACGTCTAGCAAATCTAGCGACAATGAAAGCAACCAAACGTATCCAGTGAATAAAAAAGATTCGCCAACTAAGGTAATGATACCAACTAAGTGAAATGTTGTTTGGAAGATAAATGCGCACTACGTTTGATCTTCTTAAGTCAAGTGTTAAGGAAGATCTTGAAAGAGCTGGGTTATTCCAGGAACTCAAGCCATCAGTTAAAGAAACTATTCCGCCAGAATTTTCGATTAGAATCTTGAACAGCGGGAGCCTCAACCTTCAACGTCTGCAGCATTAAAATAGGCACCACGTCGTTCCACACAACGACGTAAATCTCCTGCGCGTTTCGGATATTGAGCTTTCAGGAGGAGTAATGTTACATAATTAATATTCTAGGCTTAAAATACTATTGCCAATTATGTCATTGTGATTGAAAATAAACAGCTTTTCATGTTAAAACTGCATTTATATTTTATTCATAATGCAATAAAAGTCATTATAAGTGATATACCAAAAACGTATCTGAGATGGAATAACAAAACGGAAATGACAACTAAACAAATACAAATCACAAGGCCAATCTTTGAAAGTTTGTGGTCTGAATCTGGAAAATCCATGTGTTTCCCATGGTCAATTATATGTGGCATGTTCACGGGTCGGAAGACCATCTGCGTTGTTTGTTCTTGCACCTGATAATAAAACAAAAAATGTCGTGTATCCCAAGGTGGTTAACTAAAGAGTGCAACCTATGCAACAAAATACATAAATAATAAAGAATCATTAAAATACTTGATTTTTTTATTTGTTTTTCCTAATAAAAAATTGAACTTAATCAAATCCAAAATCTGTTTATTTATTGCTTATAAGGCGGAACAAAGTTCGCCGGGTCAGCTAGTGTTATATAAGTATTGTAGTTTGAATTTGTGATTTCATGATTTCAGGGATACACAATTCGCGGGGCTGAAGGCGTTGGTTCTGGTGCAGGAGCATTATACCCGGCATTGTGTGTGGGAGGGGCAGCATTGGCCGCTGCTGCAGCCGTGGCTCTTGCGGTCGCTCGTCGTCGCACCAGAGCCCCTCCTGCCCAAGGATTTGTCCAGGTGACACTTCAGCCTTGAGCTGATGCACAAATCTAATGAAACTTTAATCTATGACAATTGGGCTTATAATTGTGTACAGTGTTTGTTAACACTAGATTTACCAGCTTAAATATACCTATTTTTGCCAAAACCAAAAAAGTATATATTTGTTACAAATATATATAAAATAATATAAAATTCATAAAACTAATTCTTCTGTTATAAATTAAAGAAGATTAGAAGAATTAAATAAAATGTTACACGCAGTAGGAATTTTAATTTGATCTTGCAAGACCAGTCAAAATGACTGGTCTGGTAAATCTAGTGTTAATCTAACCTACAGCCTATGGTGGTTAATCTATCTATCTAAGACTGCTTACTGTCAAATGTAACTTGTCCAGGGAATTTTCTGACAGCCTTAAATCTTAAAACCATACAGTAACTCGATTTTCGAAGCTTACCATTGGCAAATTTTGAACCTATGAATTTCTGTTCCAGGTCGAACAAACAGGAGTGGTTGCTCCGACTCCCGAGGAAAGACACGTAGCCAACATGCAGATCAATGGCTACGAGAATCCTACCTACAAGTACTTTGAAGTTAAGGAGTAAATTACTCAACAATTCAGTCACTGGACCTGCAACTGCTTTAGGGAAATTTAGACTTAATTCTTGATAGAAGTAACACTCTCAGAAGTAACTATGTCGTATATCGTATCGTAATTTGTCTTGAAACCTATAAATAGGGCTTTTGTGCCCTAATTTAGGATTAGGGCATGATATATGTATGTATGTATTTATTTATATATGTATATTAAATTATTTTTAATATTTTCATATTACAATCAAAATAAAGAATTTTTATTTGACAATTGTTCAAAATGATCTTAACATACTAGTCTCAAAGAATCACTATTGATTGTAATTAGTGATTACTTAGTATTACTTCTTCTAGTGATGTAAAGAATATCAAGTGCGTCTAAATTTCTCTGCCCAAAGCTTTCAGCATCACATTGACTTAATGTCATGTTAGTATGAATGTGTGTGTGTTTGTGTTCCTTAGCTAAATACACAATGTGTACCCATCCCTATGTGCAATCCCCATTATTGTTAGGCTAAGTTCACATGACAAGCTTTTTCTCTAATTAAATCGTAAATTAGAAAAAAATCGAACTAACTATTTGGTCTGCCATTGAAACAACTCACATCGACTCAAAATAGCGATCTTTTAAAAAAACTACAGCACATCTTACTTTCAAAACTCTAGCTGTTGCGACGTAATCCCGTAAATGAGGTCAGATAAGAAGAGACCCGATACATAGTGATGCTGATGTCGTGATCTTTCTGTATCCAGAACACATCATAACGAACTAAAGATCAAATCAACTAGTGTCGCAAATTGTTAATATATCTTCGGATTACGTATAAAATTTTATAAGAGAAAAAATCTGCTCTCAAATCTTTTCTGTCGTCATCTGAACCTAGCCGTAATGTATGAGAGCGTATGTATGTCTGAGATTATGAGGGTAGTTAAACAAAGTTGTCGTTCCGGTGACTGATTTATCATTTATGTGTATTTACAAATATCGCTTGTGTGAGTAGTTTATATTTTATCTATCTATTATATGTATAATATATTATGCGAATGAATCGCAACAAAGTCACGCAATTTTAATTATAATAAGTTATAATAGTTTATTATTTATTGTTGAGTTTTGTTTCTGCACTAAATTATTTATATTCTCTCTAAGTTTTAGTGTTTAAGTTTTATTTTTCTATTTACAAAGTTTTCACTTTCGTAGTGGTTTTAAGCTATCGTTTGTAATTATAATTTCTTGAATAATGCTCAAGATTATTTTACTCGGTTTCTCAAGGAAGATCTTCTGCGCTAAATCAATAAATTACTTTCCAGCGTTGAATTTAGACTGACATAAACTGGGTACTGACATTTTTCACAGAAGTTTCTTTGTTAGTGGAAATCCGGGGTTTTATGATTTCATAATGCATTTAAAGTTTTAATAATATACTTGACGAGCCCTCTGCAATTATAATATATTAAATAATACAGCCAATAAAGTAACAAATGACTGTCGTATAAAATTATAGCGTATATGACAGTTTCTACATAAAATTCTGTTTTGACAGTTCACATGCATTCATTTGTTTTTTTGTTCCTTTTACGAATTATAAAGTTTTAATAATTTGATTTATTAGTGATGGGCTCTCTTGTGTAATCAATTACTTATTAAGCGATCTTGGGCATTATTCATGTAAATAAAACACAATATGTACGTCCATGTTTGTCTTAAAGCCAGCTTTCGTTTAATTTCCTAACGTAGGTAGACCTTAACGTGAATTTTATGTAATAAATGCGAGAATATATTTTAATATAATTAATGTGTATTTAGTATATCACGGATGGAGCGGCTGAGCCGGCGCGGGCGGACGGTGTTTCTTAAATCTATACGTCCCTTTCTTTCTTAATAGAAGATCCTCTAGCTTTCTCTTTCTAACCGTTCGCTCGTGGACAGTACTATGAGAGACAACGTATTTGAGGTATTAATTGTAATGCTGTGTATTGATCTAGTCATTTTATATTGTCATAAATATGCCTATAAATGCCCATAAATTCAAATCTTACCAATTTAACACTAGATTTACCAGACCAGTCAAAATGACTAGTCTTGCAAGATCAAATTAAAATTCCTACTGCGTGAAACATTTTCTTTAATTCATCTAATCTTCTTTAATCTATAACAGAAGAATTAGTTTTATGAAATTCATATTATTTTATATATATATATTCGTAGCAAATCCTTTTTTTTTTGTAGAAATAGGCATATTTAAATACGTGGTAAATCTAGTGTTAAAAAATTGACTCACAAGAGTCGGAGTAAATTTCGTATTATCCTACCAATTTGAGAAGACCTACAATTCGTTAGCGAGTGCAACTAAAACGTCACAACATGAATCGGTTGTGTAAGCCTCAAGTACGCGTCGCTCATCGTATGCTTAATAAGTGTATGTTAATGTATAAGTAGATGTATAGTAAATGATGTATGTAAAGTACATTATATAGATGTTTTAGCAAACTTACATAGATTATAAAGCTATTTTATAACTAAAGGCCACCTTTTTATTTGTTAAAAGTTATTATTATACGGATTCATTCTATTTTACAGTTCTATTGCAGATAAAATCTTCACAATTTTATTGGAACTCATTGACATTGACAGTCGTCTTTTTTATTAAAGTTAAAATAACTTATAAATACCAAAAAGTTTGCGATTGCCAACAGTTCAGTTAGCACAGAACACAATCTTGTACTGAGCGCTCATACGCAAACAGTACGCATAACTGTGCACTGTAATACACGAAAGTACTAACAACTAGTGTATTATAATAGATCCAACCGATTACACTTATCGTACCCTTTGAGTGAAGTTCTAAAAAGTTCACGAGAGGAGTGTGCCTTGTTGATTTGGACAGAGCACATTCGTCTCCTCAAGCCGGCATAGTGGAGTCTACTGTTGCGCCTGGATATCTGGTAACAGTTGTCTATGCTCATGGACCGCACTCTAGCTTAACATCAGACGGAGTGTGGTCATATGCTGGGCTATCAATAAAAAAAAAGTCCTAAGTGAAGATAATAACTTTTAACAAATAAACGCCTATATATATCGCATTCGTCCGTTACAATAAGGGCTTGTGCTCGTCTATGTACCACTGTGTAAACGCCGTAGTTAAGGAGCCTCAGTATTATAATATTTTAAGCTTGATGTATTTTTAAACATTAAATTAAACGGGCGTGATGCTACATTGTATTCATATCAAGCGGTACCTATGACCCATATACGACGCTCTATGTACGGTGAGATAGTCTTTGCGACTGGAATAATTACATAAAACAGCGGTTCTCAAAGTTGACTGGTCGAACCCACTTAACAAAAATTTCCAATCTTGGGACCCACCTTTTTGAACCACCTTAGAAGAATTGAGGTGTAAATACTGGTAATGTTCAGCGATTCCCTAGTAGCGAGTAGCGGAGCTACTTAATGCAGTCTTACTTGTTCTAATTGGAATTTAAGCAAAAATTAAAATACAAGCGTTACCAAAATGAATGAAGGACAGTTCCATCAAAACATATATACATACTACACTAGAGTCCACTCATCCACCAGGACCTATTGGTAGATCGCGAGCCATAGTTTGGGAATCTCTGCTATTTGTTTTGATTTTACCCAAGTAAATATAAGTACTTTAAATAAACAAAACAAAAACAAAAAACAATTGGTACAATTATATATTTACCTAAAGTAAAACACTTTGATTTAATTATGATTTCTTTTTAACCTCTGTCGCAATTACTAATCACTGGACAGACATGGCTTGGAAGGAACGCCCGTCGCTTATGTTAAGGCACTTATATTAACCTTAAATATATTTAACCGCAACCTGTAAACCATGTATTGAACAATGAAACTACATTACATTAATTAATCTTGAAATGATGTTCTTCAAATAAATCCAAGATGTTTATTTTAAGTCGTGTAATTCACAATGTTTGTGTTCTCTATTCGTCGCATTTTATTGTGAGTTTGAAATCAATAAATAGATATTTCAACATTAGTGTTTCATTTCATTCCTTTTTTTCTGAATTAAATTTCAGTTGTTTTTTTTATTATTTTATGTACAGATTATGATTGACGAGTTTCTTGTGGTATTCTTCTCGTCATCCGCCTTTCCGAAGCCATTATAGTCTAACGATAAGTAAACGCACGCCTTTAGTGCCCATGCTAATAAACGATTTTCATTTCATTTAATATACCCTTATACCAGCTTACGGTGATTCAACTACTCAGTCATAGATGGCGCTGTCCTGTCTATTATTGAGTTATATCCTTTGAGTGCATCATAATGAGAGAAATATGCCGCGTCAATTTAGACGGAATACATTCATCAAGCAATTGTTTCCGTTCAAGGACCACACTCTAACTTATGTTGTTATGTTGAGTGTAGTCTGGTCTGGCTAATATAAAAGATAATCAATTGATTTCGAAGTTAGACTTTGAATATTTGCAGCCAATTCTATAAAATAATACGTATTACTTGATGATCTGTAAGTATTATATTTTGTAAATAAATTGAATCAATGTTTCTGTAATTGATAATATTATAGAAACAGTAATATTTTTGATTATGCTAAATAGATTTTTATGAGACTAAGAAATTATTCGCACCCCGATACGTTGGCCATGTACTATTAATATGAAGATATATAATAAGTTTTGGTTTTGTGACGCCATCTATGAGTTAACTGTTTAACTACAAACGTTGATAGCAAAACTATGTATAATACTGATGACGTAGTTCGTACAAATCGTAATAGATGGCGCTAGTGAAATTAAATTGTTAAGCTATGAAGTTATAAAGCTATTGTTAAGATATCAACACGGCAAATTAAATTCCATAACATAAAGTTATAACATTATTTTATTAACCTGAAAGAACTTTTTTATTTTTTTTTAATTAGCATAAAATTAATAAAGTTCGTAATGATGTGAAATTTGAGACAGGATTCGAATATTTAGTATAATTGACTAGAATATTCGCTTTCGATAGTCTAACGAAAATCTCTCAAATTGTTCACTTCATTCCAAAATAATATCATAAGTATTATAAACGAAATATTTATTTCTGAAATTGTAATTCAAATGACGTAATTAACCGCAGAGGTTACACAGCCAATTACTGAAATTTATTTTATTCCTTTAGATTAAACTACACGATATATTAATTATTCTACAAGATGCTTAAATCCACACTACTGGTAAAATTACATTGACTTCGTTACCGCATGCGGAGTGCGTTAAAACGCAAGGAGATTTGAGAAACCAAAAACAACTGCGAATTGTATGAGAGCGTTTTTCATATGTTTGTGTGGAACTAAGTTGACACATGCAGAGAATCCCCGCGTACGGGTAAACGTCTCTCGTATCTCGTATTAGTAGATTCTTATTGGAACACTTGGACTATACTTAATAATACAATACGCAGCAACTTTAATAGCATCTTGTTGATTTCAACATTAGATAGATATATAGTAATGCCTCGCTTTACGCGAGGAATACGTCCCGAAAAAAATCGCGTTAACTGAAATTCCTGCGACCATAGAGAAGTTGATGACTACATTATGTTTATACGCAGTCTTTCGCGTAATTTAATAATAAATTTGAATTTCGCGTTATAGTGAAACCGCGCATAACGGGGTCGCGTAAAGTGGGGTATTGCTGTAATAATATTTAGTACTAGATGTCATTTATAGCTTCATTTAGAGTGTAAAACTGAGCATCACTATAAAGTATAATAATATAATTGAAACATCAATTGCATTATTTTTATTAATTCAATTAATAATCTAAGCAATTTTATTGGTAAGCAAATTTAGTCCGTAACCATCCGATAGCAGGAAACGCGTCGTCTTGGGTTGTCACAGTTTACGACACAATGCCTTTAAATCTAGACGTGATCTAGGTCACAACGAAACATATTATCTATTACCTGTGTCATAAAGGCTATTTTCAAGATATGCTTCTTTTTAAAAACGTTCCCTAAGGGGATATGTATGAATTTTGAAATTAGTTTTCTTTTAGATTTTCTCTTTTTATGAAATAAACTATTTCTTCCTTTATACATATTTGAAAAAAGTTTTTGAGAGGAAATTTGAAGTATCATATCTCAAAAAATTAAGGCATTTACAAGTCATTAAACATTCAAACTATTTATTAGGTTAAAAGTTAATCCCCTCTTCCCCTCTGCCAAGCCTTCCTCGTCCCCACAACCCCCAATTTACTATTGGTCATTTTTTAAACTGCTGAGGATGACTTTGTGGAGAAGTACATTTGCAAATATATTTTAATAAATATCTATATAAGCACATGACTTAATAACTTTAAGTATGAAAGGAACTTCTTATGAAGATACTTTTCGATCAAAAACGAAGATGACATATATGAATAGAGTAATGAAAGAACTGTAAGTTAGCATACCGTGGTCTCTGCCTACCATAATAGGTATAAAAGCGTGAATATTACGCATAAACAGCGCTTAAAACTAGCTTTAGTTAAACAGCTATAAAATAAAAGTGAAAGTATGATAAGATTCAAGTTTTAATGTCGACGAATGAACAAGAATTTTAAAGTTTTTTTTTGTTACATTTTTAACGCCTTTACCGTTAAAACTGTACGCTTAATTTTGTATTTTAGTATTTTGACATTACAAATTGCTTACTAATATTATATGTATTGAAAATATATATAACTAGGTACTAATATGTAATTCTTTTTTTTTAAAAAATCAGTTGTTTAGAAAATCGAGTGTATAATTATTTAGTCAAATAGTTAATTTATAAAATCAATTTGGGCTAAACAATCGCGTTATGGCGTTTACTCGCGCAAGCTGTCTCCCTCACACCCACGTAAGAAAAAGGATCCATGTATGGGAACCACCATTTGCTATTTAAATTGGGACAATATTTTATATGGGCTTCAGATACATCCAGTTTATTCAACTCTATAATAAATTAGTTAGTTCTTGAATAATATAATTTAGAGTTGAATGAATTTTAATTTTATTTGGACTAGCTTTATTGGAATTGTTCCACTGTCCACAATGCGTCAATACACGCCATGTGTTCTGGGTTGAAAGTTCACTTTTTCGTTGATCATAGTAGATTTTTTAAATAAGTACTTTTTTTTATTAGATTATAGATTTGAAATTAAATCCTATGGATGCTATAGTAAGATCCGAGTGGAATTAATTATTAACTTTTTTAAAATTAATTACATAAAAACCCAGTATAATTTGTTGTTTCCAAATAATCCCTTAGAGTGTGAAGTGCAGGGGACGCCCTACCACAGGGGGACAGGGCACTGCCCTTCCTATACGAGTATTTATAATATATCGCAGCCTATAGCTCTGAGCCCTTCGCGAGAACTTTGCTAGATCACCACCGTGGTTAAACGCAACTTTGACTAAACTTGTTAAGAATACAAGTCAAATTTTTATTTCAATTGTTATCAATTGTTTTTCGCGCTAACATGTTTCAGTTTAAAGAAAATATATTTATGCATCTTACTAAAGTAATTATTATTCATTATTGTTTGATTAATAAAATAAATAAAGTTGAGTAATAAATATATATATACAATAATAAACTAGGGTATTCTCAATCTTAATTTCTTTCTTTATATATAACTGGCTTTTACCCACGACTTCGCTTGCTAGATATCATTAAATAAGTGTCAGAGATCATTTCAATAGAAATGAATCAATATGATTCCAAATAGCGGAAACTATAGTCAGTTGGAAACTATAGTAAAAAATAATTTATTTTAAAAAAAGTATCTTATGTTACTTCTAGTACCTCCAAAAATATGTGTACCTACATATGTTTCATGATGATCGGTTAAGTAGTTGTTGCGTGAAAACGTAACAAACAAACTCACATTCACATTTATAATGTAGTAGAGATTATTAAGTTTAATTCTGAAACGATGTTTTTTCCATTTTTTTTCAGGAACACGTGCAAACAAACCATACAACTTAATTAAAACCAATCTAATGCACACGTCACTGTCTAAAAATCTTATATCAAAAGGTAAAGTAACTAACTAAGAAATAGATCCCACTGCAGCATTATTTGTGATAAAACCAAAGTGGCATATAGATTTTTGGGATCAGGGGTTGGGGGCGCTCACCCCACATTATAAGAGAAGCTTGAATTATAGTTCTCTTTTATTGTTAGTAATGCATTTAATAATAATTTACTGGCGGCTCTTAATAGAACTCCTTTCAGATATACATATTTGATATTTTATATATAATTTTAATAATGTCCCTATAACGAAATAAAAATCACTAAAGCACGCAATCAACAATAAAATCATTCAATAAATAGCAACTTTTAACAAAACAAAAACACATACATATTTCAATTATATTTATTTATAAAGCCTACCTACAAAATTACATTAGAACTACATATTATAAAAAGGACTACTATTATATAAACTAAATGAAACTTTAATTATAGGATAGGATAAGCTCAAGGTGATAAAGGGATAGATACTACACTTCTAATAAAATTACAAAAATATATAAAAATAAAAAAACTAGAACCAAATAGATGTAAGGAAGAGGGGAGAAATAAAAAACAAAATTAAAATTCTGGTTAGTTAGTTAGTTGAAGATAGTTAGTATCAAGATGTTTCCTGTATTTTGGCTTGTTATAGGAAAAAGCATCTCTGTCTGTATTATTATTATAAAAATTAATAAACAAACAAAAATTATTAGTAAAACGGTTGACAACACCCGCAGTAGAGCGTCTGTTAAACGGGTGTCCTCTCTCTTTCATACACAAATAATAATGGACGTCTAAGTAATAAATGTGGGTGTATCGTGTGTGTATTTGTGTGTGTAACGAATTGTTATAATAAATTGCTGTTTTACTTTGATTTAAATATAAACATACTAAAGAAGCCATCTCAAACTGTGATTGCTTTTACCGCAGTGTAATAGAACAGATATTTTGAAATAAGTAATTAATTAAAAGTAATATTTTCGGAAAGTACTAGTGATTGTTTTAGACTCTTATAGTGATAACGAATTCATTAGATTATGTGTTGTTTCTTTCACTCTTATCGTATTTAAAGTTGAATAAAAAGAGACAAAATACAATTTTTAATTTTAGTTTTATACGTAAACCGAATAAAATCTTTTAATAGATTAATGTAATTTAACACTAGATTGCCCGAAGAAGTCATTTTGACTGCCTTTTGATTTCAATTAGAAAAACAACTATGTATATAATGACAGAATTTTGTGACTTTTTGTACGACATGTAAATACGGTTATTGATAATAGTAGTTACCTCCCCCTCCTTCATTTCCGATATATACATATGTGTTATACCTAGATATAGGTACATATATACTAAAGTTCAGTCTTTCTAGTGTTAAAATTAATATTAATAAAAAATTAAAAATGCATTATCCATAAGTTTGTAACTAAGAAGAAAAAAATAATAATGTAAAATAAATGATATAAAGACGAACAAAGTAAAACTTTTTTAATTGAAAAAAAAAAGTCAAACTATATCGGATTTTACTATTAAATTTTTTATTTAATTTTGCTGACCGTACGTACTGTAGGTAAATACGAATGGTTTTTTTTTATGCTGACGGTAGATATCTGCTACTGACATGCATTTCATATTTAACTCTATTTTTTTCCTTTTACGTTTCGTTTTTGTTGTTATACATTTTTTATTGTACCCAATGAAAATTTAAACGACTTATATGTACTAAAATTTGCTTCCTTTATTAAACTTGTAATTGAGGATAGTTTTAGCAATTTTAGGCCGGAATAGTGGGAAACCTGAGACGCAAATAGTGTAGCATTAAAAAATAATTTCTAACATTACTATCTGTATTGATTTTGAGATAGTTTTTTACAAGCTAAGGATCCCAACGGCCGCAAACATGTACATCTAATACTTTCGAAACGTACACACTAATATAGATTTTGTTATCATAATACTAAGAGTTATAGTAGTATTCAAGACGGAAAGCAGGTGAAACGATGCCTACACTAGCATTGGGCACGTACTCCCTTGTCAATGGTTTTTTTAACTCTTAAAGCTGTCATGAAAGAGTCTGCGGTTAATACGTATTAACTACTGTTTATAATACTTCATTTTTTTACTATTAACAATTATAAATAGTGTAAATTAATCGAAAAATCGTATTAACATTTAATCTCTCATAATTATAACACACATTTAAACATTATATGATAAATAATAAAAACCTAATGAATAAACTAATTATTTTAAAACACAAATTAAAGTTTAACTCATTTTAATAAAGATAATAAGCGATTATATTATTACAACTGTTTATAAATCGGACGCTCTCCGGAACAAAAGAATCTTAATGCCAACCGATACCACTAGATGGCACTGCAAAGTTTACTGCAACACCATTAGGCATGCTGATGTCGACTATTCATTTTAGTTGCTTTTACATCGCTTTTATTTGTGTTATTCTAAATTTAAATAGAGCTTTAAAAAACTTAATCGCTTAAACAAATGACAATTAAGTCTTAATAAATTATTTAATTACTATTACAAAAACTTATATACTAAATAAACACGTCGAAGAGTCCCTCAAGGGGTGGTTACACCCTCCTTCGCCCCAAACTATAGCAATTGCAGATTTGAAAGGAAAAAACATGCATCTCAAACACAATAGGCTCGGCTTTCTCCCTAAAATGCTTGTAAATTAATTTTTATTGTAAGTCGGCCCAACTATCCTGTGACGCGTCTCTTTATTGCTTATTTTTATTAAATACTATATTTGTGTACATTTTGATGGCTAGAATTGCTAGGTTTATTATAAAGTGATATTCCTACTAATATTATAAATGTGAATGTGAGTTTGTTTGTTACGTTTTCACGCAACAACTACTTAACCGATCATCATGAAACTTTGTACACATATTTTTGGAGGTACTAGAAGTAACATAGGATACTTTTTATTTTTAAAAAAATATTTTTGACTATAGTTTTCAACTGACTATAGTTTCAGTTGTTTGAAATCATTTTGATTCATGATCTCTGATACTTATTTAATGATTAAATGCGAGCGAAGCCGCGGGTAAAAGCTAGTAATTAATATACATAATTTTTTTATTGTGTGATAAATAAACGTTGCCTAATTATTCGTTTGTAAGATAAGAATAAAATTATCTTTGCATTGACATGTTTAGTCTAGTCTACTGTCAAATGAACATGCAGCAGTCCCACTATGCCGGCTTGAAATAAATTTTCCATAAACAGTTAAGAAGTAGTCCTTTCTTGTTTCTGGCCTTATAAGTAGGTAAATCTCTCAAAAATTGAAGCCGGTACCAATGCAACTGTCAGTTCCTATTCTAGTCGTACCACCACCACCACTACCACGTTCAAGAGTGATGGTGTATTGCTTCAGGTACAGCTTGGAAGGAGCCAAGTATAAAAGGAGCGTTTCTTGTCACTCATATCAGAGCTTAAAATAAGGCGGTGTGAGATAAATCAGGTTAGTATAAAAAAGGTTGTAAATAAAAAATACATTGTTATTATTTTTATTTATTTATTTAATAATCTCTTAATAATACGAAAGGAAACATTTATATAAAAAGTCACTAATGCAACAATTTTACATAATTTCTTACACATTAGGTAACATGATACAAGCAATTAACTTTTTAAGACAATTTTTTTATTTAATAAAAAAAAAATTTAAGAACCTAGACAAAGGAATATCCCACCAAACTTGTTCCAACGTACAAAATAGAATTATAGAAGAAAAAAAAAACAATAAATAAAAATTATTAATTTTCTTAAATTAACAATTGGAAGGATTATTTTGGCGATAAACAAAAAAATAATTAATAAACTAGAAATACTAAATTGAAGACATTTTTTGGAAGGAGACACTTAAAAAAACTTTAGCTTACATGAAGTTCTGTGGTTTGCGATTGGATTTCAAATACAAATTGTTTCGCTTAAAAAAACTGTAAAAAACTCCATTGTATAAAAACTACATTGCATTTTGGTCATATATCAACTTCATATAAAATTAAAAAATATGTTATATTTACAAATTGTTCACTAAGTTTTAGAATCAATTTGGTCACAGTCTTTTTGGTCACATGTATAAAAAATAGTTTATGTAAATTTGGTCTAAGTATTTAATAAATTTATTTCAGTACATAAAACAATTGGTCATTAAAAACAATTTTTATTTGTGACCACATTACTTACCAAAGTTACCTGTGACCAAATCGTTCTAACTAAGGCATTGATTTTCATATAAAAAGCAAATTTATAAAAAAAACTTTCAACTTTTCCTATATTTAAACTAAGAAATAACAAATTTGGTAGATTTTAGTACTAAAAAAAAATTTATATAAAAAATTTGCACGCAAGCATATATTTTTCAAATTAAAATTAATTACAAATAAATTGATGCGTTTGTTACCTCAATAAAACATATGAAACTCGAGCGTGTGAACTTGAGTTTATTTGAGTACAACTCGAGTGGATATAATAACAAAACAATAAAAAAGCTAAGATTGTAATTTACGTTGTAATTAATCTACACAGAGCTTTGCATATCACAAAAACAAAGACCACGTGGACATTATTTTGTTTCCTTACATGCGTATGCGTCATCATATACTTCAATTAACAATAAACATCCTGCGCATCGAGATAGTGAAATTTTGTCAAGTTGTGAAATCATAAACCACGGTACAACCCTCTTAACGCACGCTTTACAGTAATAAATCACGGCACTAATTGTATAATAATACATGTAAAACCAACAGATACTAAACACTATCTTATAATTAAAAAATTACACTATATTTTACAGTTCTGCTGAATTCCTATGAAATATAATTCCTCTTGTAATTACTCCAGTTTCATATTCTTACATTAACAATGTCATTAGTCGGAAATAACGTTTGAATCAATTGTTTTTGAATTCACATTGATTGAATTTGTGTTTAAATTCTAATGTAAGTTTTCATGGGAGTTCAGCAATGCTATACATCTCCATATAGAGCACACTAGTACAGTCACGACATTGAAGCTTTACGCTAATATCACAGAATACTGGAAACGGCGACCAACCCCTAGTAAGGGTAAAAACAACCCCCGAGTTACGTAATACCACCCCTCCGATATAATCAGGTACCGAAAACACTTGCAAATATATATTCACAAGTGTCTTAAACATTTATATTAAAATCATTATTTTCAAATAACAAATAAACGAAAAAAACAAGATTTTTGTCAATAAATTTTTGTTAGCTATTTTTTCCCCGTGATTACATTAACTGAATTGAAATTATAATACCTACTAATAAGTAAGATATATAAACAACGTAGCTTTCTAGGAAATTTTAACTCAACGATAAAAATGTAGTAATCGTCACCGTTCCCAGAAATATTTGCACTATAACTTAAAAGCTAACACAAAAACTTTAGTCGTAATAATTGTTTTTGATTTGAACACTATTTGGACCGCGTCCCTCAACATCATCTTCACTCAATAATACACTGAGAGTAAGAGTCTCTGCCTCCACTCAGGTGGGCTGGCGTGGTCACGAGTCCAGCGCCGTCAGAAGACCTGGGAGCTGCATGGGTTCGTTCCTACGAGCTAACTGTGCGCAGCCTAAGTTCGCATCACCTAATTCTGGTATAGCGTCTAACAAGGCCAGGCACTCGTCCTCGACTGCACGCCTGGACCGCTTCCCGACCCAAGAGTCATCACACTCCTCTCTCGCGCGTCTTCTCCTAGCTTCCTTCTCCCTCCTAGCCTCCTCACTTAATCTACAATATGTGTTATTAATGCACACTGATCTGCGCAAATCACGAGCTGGATCCTCGATATTCTCTAGTTTTTGCGAACAAATCTCGATGACCCGTTTGCGTTCCTCGTTCGCTCGGAGTCTCGCTGATATCATGGAGAGTTTCGGCCGAACAGCCGGCTCTGTGCGTGGTGGGCCGAACATGTCTTCCTCGAACGGGTCGGCTATTTCTGCACCACGACCGCTCTCCCGCTCCTCTTGCGGTGTCATACTGCAACAATAGACAAAGGAATATTACAACTGTGATACTGAATGATATTCATAATAGATGTTAATCGATAAAAACATTCAATTCCCTTTGACCTATTTAGAGTTACAAGCAAATTGGAACCTTATTGGAAACGTGATATCTCTCCAAAGCTGATTAGTATTGTTCACGTGTTCTATGCGACCAAATTAAACTACCGTTTCTGCAACACATCGGGAAAAGAAACTCGACTAATCCTTTAACTGCGGCTGTCAACATGAGACATACTAAACAAAACTGAAATTCGTATTTATGTGCAGTACAAATAACAATCATCGGCGCAAAGGTCATTGACCCGTCGCAAAATTGTAATATTAATGAAATTCTCGTAGTTTATCTTTTGTATCCCGTCAATGTACTTATTCACCTTCACTCGAACAATTAATAAATTATTATACACATTATTATATTGATTAAAGACATTAATCCCAATAATTTTATTTTAATTAATTGAATTCGCCGTTTCGATATATTTGCAGCCGATACACTAAAAACGTCGTATTCTGATTTAATTTACCCCTGAAGTGCGAAGATACATTGTAAACAAATACAATTATTATCTACAATTGTCTATTTACTAATATATACCTATAATGAAAATACGTCACCAATTATATCAGTAGATAGCCCAATAACCTAATTACAAAACAAGTTCTTTGTCTTTGAAAATTATAATTCAATACTTTATATTGACTTCTTTTAATAATAATAATACAAGCATATAATAATGGTGCCTAATAGGTATATCTTAAACACTGATAAGTTTACGTTCAGTGGGCTTATCACGAATTTAGTCTGGCTTTCGAATCGAGCTGTCACAAGTAAAACGGATCCGTTAGCAATCGAGATCATGAATTTTTACTAACGACTAACGAGCACCAGCAATCTATGAAATGAACGAAAGATCGAGACGTTCGAAAATTAACAAAAAGTATCTAAAATATTGTAGTTCCAAATCCGCACGCGGTGGCGCTGCTCAAATTTCCATACAAATCGCTTGAAGCGAACTCGGTTCGAAAGCCAGACTAAAATTCGTGATAAGCCCACTGTAGACCAAAGAAATGAATCTATCCTCAAGCGCGATTCTGGAATAAACGCTTCACTAAAATTTTAAGTAGGCATTGCTTCTGAATACGAACCTTAGTGACGGAACCAATACAACAAATATGTATAAATATATATTGAAATACGCGTGCTAATATTAATATAAAACCGTATTGACACTAGAAAAATAAAGCAATAAAAAGACCGCGAAAAAACAACCACTAATTACAAAAAACATAACTTCATAATGTACCAATTGTTAATAACGTTGAATGAACATAATTCGTGTACAAAGTTGCGTCAGTAGAATGCTGTCTGTGCTGAAGAGCGAGTGGACGTGACGCATTTGCCTCGACGTCATATTAGTCACAAATACTACAAGCATACTGTTAAAAAGCATCACAATAACATTAAACCAATGACAAGGCATCGATAAGTATTGCAAATAATGACTTATTTTTTCGCATTCATTTATTTTTAGGTTCCAAAATCAATTTTTTTTATTTCACATAAGTTCTTTAAGCCAGCGGTTCTCAAACTTTTTTGGCGAAGGAAAAAGCCTTAATATAATTATAAAAAACTGATTTATATGTATTTATGAATCATATTGCAATGTAATATTACGTAATATTTAGATGTAACCTTATAATCTCCCTTTGGTAGGTATTTTTTGCAGTATTTTAGCCCTAAGGTTCCGCGGAACACACTTTGAGAATGGCTGCTTTAAGCTACGAGATTTTGGAAAGACATACGTCGAGAAGAAATCACAAGAAACTCGCCAATCATGTTCTATAACAAAATAATGTTAGTAGGTAGTTACAATTCTTACTTAAGTGTAAATTAAGCATCTTTAAAAATTTAATACAATGTAAGTAAAGCTAGTAGTATATAGTTTCTCTCTAATTCCTATGACGGCCTTACGTAGTAGAGACGTAAAGGTCCCAAATTCTAGTCCCCTACCGAAATATATATTGATATATTAAAAAATATATCAATTTTTTTTTAATTTAATTTCGCATGACATGCCAAAACAGTAATTAATTATATATTATTGTTTTATTTAATTTAAATATATCCCAATAGAACACAAAGACCTGCATGCCCCTGATTCGCCATATTACTAAATCACAGTGACGTAATATCCATTAACTTTCTAATATCGTATCTAAACCATCTCATTAAGATGTGTATTTTTAAAATAAAACTACTAATAATTAGTTCATTTAGTAAAAGGTTGAAGCTCAAACAGCATATGATTCACTTAAAAGCTAATAACGAAAGAGAACAAAAAAAGGTACAGGTATACAGACAGAATGAATACCGTATTCATAGAATCATAAAGATTGGAATTTTGACACGATATACCTTATGGCGCATTTACACTGAACAAGTATATTTTGAAAGAGTTAATAAAGTATGACGTCATCACTACGTAACGAAGAGGTCAATTAAGTGAAGTCTATATCTCGACCACGGAATATTAATCATATGTAAGTCGCAGATATAATGATGCTAAAAGACGGGAACGGTCAATTGACCAAAAATATAGCCGAACTTATTGCTTTTAAAAATTATATGACAAATAATTTATAGTGCATTTGACCTATTTCTGTTGTTATATTTCTAATGTTAATTCAAGTATTGATATTTTTTAATTTGTTCTCTTAAATATTTCATTTTTATTGTCTTGATAATCTTAGAGCAGTGACTCTCAACCACCGTGTCTTCGCACTTTTGTGTGCCACGAGATTCTAAAAATGTGCCGCCATATTTTGAAATCATCAAAAGCGTGCCGCAACAAAAAAATGTTGAGAATCACTACCTTAGAGTCAAGAAACTATTAAACAATTTATTAAAACCAGTTAACCACGGAGACATCACGTCACAGATTTTATAGCTCAGCGGTTCTCAAACTTTTTTGGCGAAGGAAAAAGCCTTATTATAATTATAAAAAACTGATTCATATGTATTTATGAATAATCATATTGCAATGTAATATTACGTAATATTTAGTTGGAATATTTAGATGTAACCTTATAATCTCCCTTTGGTAGGTATTTTTTGCAGTATTTTAGCCCTAGGGTTCCGCGGAACACCACTTTGAGAATGGCTGTTATAGCTTGTAAATTAATTTGTTCTTTTTCCCTTACATTATCGGTTATAGATAAGCCCTTAAATAAATAAAACGTGTGGGTTTAGAATATGGCCGAGTTCGGTGCAAACGCGCCCAACGCAAGCCCATCAATTGGTTACGTACGGTTCGCATGCAACTTTTTAACCAGTTCTTCATTCCTCATTCCGCTTAAAATCTTTTGAAACGTTTTCCAGACATAGGTAAAAATACTTCTTGGAGCTAAAATCAAACCTTACGACTGTCGTAATAAGGTTGTAACACTGCAATGCGACAAACAATGGGAAAATAGGGGTACCCGTCTAGCCAAAATTCTAATCAAATATTCAAAAATTGCGAAGGTACTTTGCAGATGAAGACAATCGAACCCGCGACGTAAGCTTATGTAAGTATAATATATAAAAAATTAACATTTTTTAAGTTTCTCACTATTATGCTAAACAGAATATGCGACGTAATTTTTTCCAAAATATTTGCATAAAACATTGATCAGTGTCATCATCATAAACATATTTCAAATCGTAGCAAAAATCAATTGAAAGTTATCCATAAAGTCGCATTTCAATTGTTTGTTGAGGGTCGGCGGTTAAGTCGTTTTGACATGATAAAGGAAGCAGTACAATGAGCAAACAAAACGGTTGATTTTTAGAGTAATTCTTAATAGATTTTGTTTTCGTATAATTAGGAACACTAAGTTAATAAAAAATATATAAACGAAATTTGTTATTAATATTTGTTTTATAGTCCGGAGACAACTAAATATCTCAAAAAAAAAAATCCGCCTCTGTTGTACATACTTGAGAAGCCATGACGTCCGGGTTGACTGGCCACATATTAAGTATCAGAAATTTAAACAAAGTTCATTAGTTTCATTAAAAGAAACAACATTAAACAAATGAATTAGATTCCCGTTTAAAGTAAAAAAAAAGGGTTATTCCCAACCAGCATAAAAAATTCGTCACAAGAGTTGAAACTAGTGACGAGTTCGTCGCGTAAGACCGTTACGATCCAATAAATCTTTCGCTGCACCTACCTACACTTTCTCCACGTAGTTACCATGTTACATATTACTTGTAACTACGTCAAGTATTTTTCTATACAATATTTTTTAGCGTTTCATATTGACTGCCTATCTCTAACTTTCTACCTATACTTATTTTATATTTAAAAATCAAACCCAAATGCGTATTTTACTTATGACGTCGACAGATGGCGTACCGTTACAAACGACACGATAAAGTAACATAGATATTTAAAAAAAAACCATTCGCATTGTCATTATCAGATAACAATAAAACAAATAATCTACAATTGATAATTAATAAATATTTACACAATGTTGTGAATTTAAAATTAAGTCCAATAATTAAAATTAAAAGAGATTTAAATGTCAAAAATATTAAAAGTTTGAAACGTAGATAATAAAGGGCTATAACACGTCATTAAACAGCGTCAAATCGATTACGTCATAAAAGGTTTTAATAACAAACTTTTCCTCGAAAATCACACTAATTACAAAAATATACAAAAACTAATTAAATTCCCTTTTCTTCATTACTTAAATAAAATAAAAATGCAATTTATTATTAATAAGAAAAAAAAACATAAATATTGTTTTTAAATAGATAAAGCCTAAATATTATATTTAATAAAAATCTACATTTCACTACCTTACATAAACAGGCACAGATGTTTTCTTTGTTCGAGAATCATAAGTTAAAAAAAACTATAAAAAAACGCGCCAAACTTTCAAAACGATAACGCTATCATTACATAACATAATCAAATAAATTTTAATCTAACACAATCGATACAAAATCAACACTAATAAATAAATACAAATACATAATTACAAAAATATGTATTAATTGAGAAATTTAATAATAATCACCTTTCAAAACAAAACACACTCGCACCAAACTTCATAAAAATCAAACATTAAAATAAACAAGAAAGAACCAAGGCAAACAATATCACATCCAATGATCCGTTTAACAGTTGTTCAAACAGAATCGCTACTACATAACGCGAGATATTCACAAGAATAACGCGGACCGCTTCACTACGACGACGCGACACAACCACTCTCCGCGGAGACTCGCGCCAAACTGCGTTCCGTTTCATACCTAAAGGCCCCGGTGATTTATTACGGAGGGCGGCCGAGGGGGAGGGGTGAGGCAATGGCGACCCAACGATGCGCCCTTGTAAAGGATACGTCATTATCCTTACAGTAATCCGTGTGCCTTTTTGTTAATTTCTATGATGTCACTTGATAACTCCTTTGTTAATATTACTAATACATTAAACATAACAATTTTAAGAAATCTTCCATAAAATATTTGCTCAAGTATTTGATTTTGACTTCACCATTTCTTAGTTATCAATATGAATCAGTTTGAATACGGAATTTTAATCACAATTTTAAATAGGTAATTTTTATTTAAAAGATTTTAGATTAATAATTTATTTTTTATGATTAAAACAATTTTCCCGTTAAAATTTGTTTTATTTAATGTATTAATGTTGGTACTCGTTAGGACAAAGGAAATCAAGTTACATCCTTTATTTAAATAAAATACTACAAAAAAGCATGGTTGCAACTTGGGTTAGAGTTGAGAAGCAATACCAATACATAGATAATTTTTCAAACGATAAGATAATCATAAAAAACTGCGGAGGCCAGTATTTCAAGCGTCACTTAACCGTAGAATTAGGAAAGTTAACAAAAATCAATGAATATTATAATTTATTTTGAATTGTCATTAAAACAAAAGAATATTCAAATAAGGTCATACATTTTAATTGGTGATAATGTTGTAATTGAATTTGATATTTTTTCTTTAAAACTCTAACACTGTCATAGGTTATTTGAGAACATTAATTAATTTAAAAGATGTATTGCGGCTTACTCTAGCTTTTTAAACGTCGGATTAAAAATAATCAAAATAAAAGTGTTTTAACTAATAATAATAAATTCTTTATTATACCAAAAATCACAAAAGGCGAACTTAATGCCTTTAGGCATTTTCTGCCAGTTAACCTTTGGGAGATGTGAGTGGTGATGTTAATAGTACAGAAAAATAAAATGACTAACTGTTAGAAATGTACAAAAATTAATTCTTAAAATTAAAACCTAGTTTAAATATCGATTGACACACCGGCCTTAATAGATAATATTTTTTTGAATATTATCAAAACGTATCATGTAATAAAGTAGCTAGTTTGTTTTTCTAACGAGTAAAGCACACATTTCATACTAAATTATAAATGTCAAAAAGACCACGTGGACTATTGGCTTTAAAAGTGCAAAGACAAATAAATACCAAGAAGTAGGTATATAACTATAAACATGTAATTAGAAAGATAGGTTTTTTAAAGTCAATGCAGACAAACCCGTTTAGAAACAAAAGAGGATTAAACCGGAAATGGTTAGAATTAAAACCACTTCTAATGATTGCAAATTACTTGTAAACAATATTAATACTTTTCTAAGAAATCACACTTTTTCAGGGGAGGTGATTAGCTCGCAAAATAAATGGTCTAGTGCAGCCATTCTCAAAGTGTGTTCCGCGGAACCCTAGGGCTAAAATACCTACCAAAGGGAGATTATAAGGTTACATCTAAATATTCCAACTAAATATTACATTGCAATATGATTATTCATAAATACATATAAATCAGTTTTTTATAATTATATTAAGGCTTTTTCCTTCGCCAAAAAATTTTGAGAACCGCTAGTCTAATGTTTATATGTATTATATATAAGGTAGATGTACGTTCTGGGTCTGAATATTTTATGTCTGTACTGTTCTAGTCTTGATTCCTATAGCAAATGGTAAACCAATATATTCTTTATTTTAATTTATTTAGAAAACTTACAGCTAAATACGAAAAAATAAATACATACAAATGGAAATAAAAAAAGCCAATTAAAAATTAAATTACATAAATAGTAATCAATTAAAACACATAATAATCCGAAATTACGTTTAATAGGGTCGTAAGTCAAATCTACCTACACGACTTACGGAATCTATTTTCATTTCTTTTAATTAATTATAACATATTACCGAATTTGATATTTGTTAAACTAATTTTTTATTTACTTATATACTTTTAGTAAGTAATTAAGCTCCAAATAAAGCTCCTATTATGACATTAGTATGTAAGTGGACAATGCCAGTATACAGCAGCTAAATCAAATTAATAATTATTAAATTAATAAATTTATTTCATTTTTATTTATATATGTATTGACGAGTAAAAGCGCTCTATTGGAGCCCATTTGCTAAAAGAAAATAAATTAAAAAAAAAAAATATATATATAACGCCTTTACTCGTCAAAATAAATACAAATTAAATAAATTATTATCAATTTAATTTAGCTGCTGTGTACTGGCATTGTTCACTTACATACTAATGTCATAATAATATATAATACATCTACTATGATGTAGAAGACTACCTGCTGTATAGGGCATTGTGATCCTGTTATATGCCTATGGGTAAACATAAAATGATATCGGTTATGTCCAAGCTTTTTTACCTATAAGATATTCATCTAACGTGTAATATGATTTCTGAATCGTTATATAAACTATTACATAAATCAAAATATAATCAAAATTTCCATCGCATTTCGCGCGCAAAATGACCCCCAAATATTATAGATTACAAATATGATAAAATATGTGTTTATATAGCTTATCACGGAGCGTCACACAATTGTCTTTGATTAAGTTATCTAACATGTAGATTATATGCATATTGTCGCATGCCTAAGGAGCTGTACCAACCAACTTTTTATCGGTCGTTGACGTTATTCCAAAAAATATATAGGACAAACTTTTCGGCTAATTATCTATAAAATTACACTTATTTATATGTCAGCGGAAGTTCTTTTACACGAATATTATATTGTTATAACTATTACAAATAAATAAAAAAGAAGGGATTAACAATTCCATTAAAGGTCCAACTCAGGTAGATGTAACAAATTAAACTTTATTTATTTTACGAAGCCATAAATTCAACTGGTTCTCTGATCCTACTAAACCTAAACCTAAAGGTCTAAACATCGCAGCAAAGGTTCACAATTGCAACCTCTCCATTAGAACTGGTCACATAATAGGTGTGTTATATTAAAGATTATTAAACAAATAAGAGTGAGAAAAAAACAAAAACATCTTGTTGCAAACGGGACGGAAGTTGCCAGTGAACGGTTAGCGGCCTTGGCGCCACGTCGACCGCACGCCGAAGGTGAAAGTCTTGGCGCGAGCCGCAATTATTGAACCTCGACCTGACATCCAGCAGTATTGGGGTTAGACCTGATGCTGCTCCGACGACTTCCGCATGAGTTTGATAACAAATTACTTATTATTTAATTTATAAATGGAACAACGTAACACTTCAATATGAAATAAAACTAGTGCTCATTTGTTTTAAAAAAGATTGAGCAGTGTTAACTCATGTACAAAGAGCTATAGGTCCGGCGGCAAAAATATATTCTTGTTTTATTTATGTACTTATTTTAAAATATGTATTTGGTACTATTTAGTCCCATTAAGTTTATGTACTATTTAGAGTTTTATAATAGCAAAAATAGCAAATTTTAACTAAGCGCAAATGGAAAAGTTTAGGACATACATCCATCGTACTGTAACCTAAACTATACTATTATATTTGTAGTTTACTAAAGTAGTCACGTGTGCCGCTTTCCTAGTGTTTTTAACTCAATACACAATACCAATTTTTTTTTTTTTTTTGGAGGGTAGTATTATAAAATTTAATTTAAAAAACATAAAACTGTCTTCCACAATAGAATTCTTTTTTTAAAATATTAGAAATTGATGTTCTTTTACTACAATATACTTTTAAAATCCATTCTGAATTCAAGAGATAAGACTCGTTCAGTTAGAGGGAGAGAGTGAAGTGTTAATGACAAGGCAACAACGCCCTCTGTCCCGATTAAGTTGTACACGAAAATAGAATGAACTATTTCCTGCTAATGCGTATTGTGTGTTCTCAGATACACACAAACAATTGGTAAACGCCATTTTTCGACTGCAGTATATTCGCATAGATGTTATTTTAACAATCTGGCCGCTCATTGGGCAGCGATTGTCACGAATCTCAACAATTGCCAAATGTTCTGTAATCAATTTTGTAATAGATTTTCAATGTTTGTGTCGTAAGGGTTTTAGGGAATTTAATTTAAACCAACTATATTGTACTATCACGTTTTTTTAAAAAAATACTTTAGTACAATAGTAAGCCGCATAAATTGTTATTAAATTAATCAAATCATATTCGCGAATAATACATTTCCCCCGCCCCGCCTCTCTCACACTACACCTCGTCGATTAGGTAACCTAAAACTAGACCCAAAGCGCTATTTATTATTATTTATATTATATACTAGGTTATTTGCGTAATAATGAAAATATAGTATGAAGTTTAATGATGTTTCATGTTTCAGTCAACAGAGGCCTTCCACACTACCTTAAAAAAAACAATTGAAAATATTCTATAGTCTAATGTACGATTCTAACGGTAAAAGAATTTTTCAAATCGGTCCAGCAGTTTCGGAGCCTATTCAATACATACAAACAAACAATCAAATGTTTCCTCTTTGTATAATAGTATAGTAGGTTATTTCATTAGTGAATGTGGTGGTACTACCCCAGATCAGCAGATCAAATTAATTTATGAAGATTTTACATATAAAAACGAATTTATTTCCTTTACCATCATGCCATGGTCGCTTATGTAATATTTATCAGGAATAAAAATTACAATACTGTACCTAGAGCTCGTATAATTTCGTGTAATCTCGGCTAACTTCGTAAATAAAAAATCAAGAGTACATTATATAAAATTGCGTTTAAATTATGTCACCAAATACAATACATAATCGTGAATAAAGACCCGTATCTCCTGTATCAAGGCCCAAGGTAGGGTAGTAGCGTAGTGGAAAATTTTCAGTTTATCACCCAAGGGACTAAACATACTTCAAATGTAATCTAGTATCCTGAAACCGATCTGACACGCTTTTTCATAAAAATCACTTGTTTCAATATACTAGAGTAGCAAAGCAGAACAAAGTTCTTATTAACATTAATTAATCCTCAGATTGGTCCAGCGAATTGAGATTGGGGCCTATTGTAAGTTTACGCACTATTCTTTGATCAAAGTAGTCACGTCTGCTTAATATTGGCTTAGGTACAATACAATTTTCGTTTGATTATCTTCTCTAGTTTTTTAATTATATTTTTAGTATGCTTAAAAACAAACCAAAATATTTTATTGTTTTTCTTCAAATATTGTGAGAGATAAAACTACAATCAAATGTACGAGAATTGAATCGTTTTACATGTTAGTATATCATGACCTTAGACTCAGTACATGACCGAATGTTGTACGCGAAACGGAACGTTTACACGGACAATGAGTTTCACAATTCGGACCGGTTAAATTAAAACTTATTTTGTGGACCGAATTATGTATTTCTAACGACCAAATTGGACCTCTATAATTTGTTTATTTATATATTTTACGTCTCAGTTACTTTACAAGCACCATGGTCATGGCAAGTCGCTGTATTATAAGATAAAAACAAAATAAAAAATATCATATAAATAATTTATAACAATTGAAGATCGAAACAAAAACGAAAACAATATATTTATAAAATTATAATACGCATTAAATTGACATCAGACTTACACTGTATAAACACGCCAAATACATTACCCTGACCTCAAAACTAGGATGCTCTGTATTGTGAATATCAAGACAAGGACAAGACAAACATAAAACAACTCAAAACAAAAACTTCATAAAATAATTTAAATTCGTATTAGTGACTAATCTCAGACATTATTACAATTTGCAAGTACATATTTGTTTTGATAGTATTTCCAAGCAGAAACTTGTAGTCTAACGCTAATAATCAATAATTAAAATTAAAAATAGAACTGATTAAATGTAACACGTTTAACAATAAAAATAATACACATTATGTATTTATTACAATGTAGTGAGATGTAGGGCTATCTCAAGTCAACCTAAAATAGCATTCACTCATGGTAGTGATACGCGACCGTTCCGAGGTCAAATGACGTATGAGTCGTGCAATTGCGTCCGCTTGTTTTGTATTTCATAGTAAATTAAGCAAGCTTTCTCAATAATAAACGATTGTTTAATAAATTGATATGTATTATTTATATTTATTATTTTATTCATACACATTCTAGTTAGTTCATATGTTTATCTATTTTTGTATCTATTTATAACTCCCGCTATTTCTCTTCTGCATTGCTCTACATCTAAAAGTTGGTTGCCTGGAAGAGATCGCTTCTTAGCGATAAGGCCGCCATCTCTTTACTCACTCTGTATTTTTTTTCTGTATTATTAAGCAATAAAAAAATAAATATACATTTATAGTATATACAGTTACAAATGTATATATGTATACTAGTATTGATATATTATAGCAGTCATTCTCAAAGTGTGCTCCGTGGAGCGCTAGGGCGAAAATACTGCAAAAAATACCTACCAAAGGGAGATTATAAAGGTTACATCTAAATATTCCAACATAAAATTTAAAAGCAGTAATAGGTACATAATTATATGCATAAATATTATGTTGCAAGATTATTAAAAAATACATATAAATCAGTTTTTTATTAATTAGTTTATTATATAAGGGCTTTTTTTTTCCTTCGCCAAAAAAGTTTGAGAACCGGTGTATTATAGTATACACAAACGCATATTATTTATTTTTAATACATCTCATATAATCTTCAAAAAGTTAAGCGGTTTATATTATCTCAAAGTTTAAAAAAAATCCACCGCGGCCACAATAACTGCACAGTGTTCGGAATTATATATATGTATGTATAATAACATTTGAAACAAATAAAGCATTTAACTAATTGTAAAATAAGAACAATAGTGAATATTTATTTTAAACATGTCATTGAAAAGTTTGCCAGGAAAAGTCAACGACTTGTATTTTTTAGTTTCAACGTCAACTCTGTGTAAGTTTCGTTTTTATCAATGAAGTCATACATTTAAAGTTTCAACAATAATAATATTACGAGTTATAAAGTTTTACAAGTATAATACTGACATCCCTACTTCCCTACTAATATTATAAATGTGAATGTGAGTTTGTTTGTTACGTTTTCACGCAACAACTACTTAACCGATCATCATGAAACTCTGTACACATATTTTTGGAGGTACTAGAAGTAACATAGGATACTTTTTATTTAAAAAAAAAAATTTTTTACTATAGTTTCCAACTGACTATAGTTTCAGCTGTTTGGAATCATATTGATTCATTTCTATTGAAATATCTCTCATACTTATTTAATGACTTAAATGCTAGAGATGTCGCGGGTAAAAGCTAGTAATTTATAAATAAAATAATCCTAATGTAGATATCTCCCTTTGAGGTGTCAAATAAAACCTAAGACCCGTATAAAACGATGCTAGAGTGTAGTTTTGATCTGTAATCACCAGAGTTACTTGAGTGTAGAAGCAGTGATTATTTCGAAAGAAAAAAGTGAATCGTGCTATTGCTTAATATTAATTATGTATAAAAATATCTAGATTCAAACCTTCAAACTAGTATCTGTGGTATAGCCTGATGGTAGTTACCAATATGACTCTATCCAGAATTGGTACCACCAGTTTCAAATGTCATGTAAAAAGAGATAATAGCACCGTACGTCCGTACTATCTTTTCCCGTGGAAACATGAAGCGATTTAGGGCAAAGGGGAGTTGCTTACATATTTAATACGACGAAGGGACTCACCCTTTGGCTACCACTGCCGCGTCAATGCTTAGTACAAAAAATATGGATAATCTATATCGCAAATATCTTGCAGGTATTGAATTTAATTTATCAATTAAGAGTATATATAAATGACAATTGAACAACACATGCTTGGGGGAGGGATTTTTGAAATACATTAATCGGTAAGTCGTTATCGCAACATATAGTTAACGATCAATGTAAACGACTGTGTCTCTTAATTCATTAAGAAATACTAAAATGTATATGTTCATATAATTTGTGTTAGAACAAGAAAGCCCGGGCATTATGATAAAAGATCAATGTTTTCAATAGTTCTAGTTAAAAATAAATGATGACGTAATACTTTAATAAAATGCCTAATGAGAAAACAAATTAAATTGCCCTGAGTAAATGGTATCCAATTTGCGAGCTATATTTCGTTTGAAACAGAGTATTTGTTAGCGCTAGAAAGTACGACGGGTTTTCTGGCAATATTCCACGGGAAGGACCCGTCGAGACGTCTACACTGGGAGTTCACTGATCTAACAACTAGTTTTGATTATTGAAACAATTTTATAAAAAGGCTAAATTATAACTGTTTTATTCAAAACTACCCACATATAATTACTTTTTAATAATATGTATCAATCAGTGATTGTCAACCTTTTTTTTGTTACGGCACACTTTAAACGATTTTAAAATTTGGCGGCACATAAAGAAAAAAGATAAGTTTAATTTTTTTAAATCATATCTACTATTTAATAAAAACATATTTGATTTTAAAATGCTTTTATTCAATTGACGAATACCTCAATGATTCGAAACAGTAAATGAAATTTGGTTTATTAATTGAAATTGTTTATTATTATTATTGTATTATTATATTGCTGTGCCCTGACCGGGTGTCACATTGACACTAAACTGTACTGACATCTTAATTATAATTGTGACATGCAATAAAGATATTCGAATTTGAATTTAATAATATTAACATTATTATATGTCTAAAGTTTGGCGGCAAATAAAAGAATCACTGGCATAAATAATAATAGGTATTTAAAATATGGATTTTGTCAAACTAAACGTCTCACGATTCGGACGCATTTCTAACCTTTCGCATGTTCCTTTGAGGACGTGTCGTGATACACAAATTGCTGCATTTAAATCGTATTTTGTGTTGACATTCCGAAATGTCTTCGTGGATTACGAACATTAGTCTTCCAAATGAATTTAAAATTATGACGAAATAAACAATCGTAACGGAACAAACCCGTATATTAGTGATAAAAGAAAGAAAACATATATTTAAACAATAGTTGTTATTGATTAAGTTTTTTTTTCACTGATTTTATGATTACGTGCTACATTTGCCTTTTAGAAATGATTTTTCTTCATAATCTTACTCACGTTTACTTTATATACAGTACTATAGTATAACTTTATACATGAAACGCCCTGTTTTTGGAAACAGTTACGTAATCATATCAACCACTTGAAAGGAAATTGGATTTGAATTCATTTGTTTTTAATAAGTGTAAAAACGGACCATATAAGAATAGCATTTAAAAAAAGTAATCACTAAAATCTATTAAAATAATTAGTTATTTATATTGATTAATAAATATCCATTTAGTAATCATCGGCCAGTCAAGTTATCATCCGAAAAAGGACGGCATTTTAGCAAATTTAACACCAGCTATTATCTTCACTTCAACACCGTAAATTAAACGACTAGGTACAAAGGCGCAGGTCGACTGCTCGACGGACAAATGACGCAACCGCACAGATTTCCACACAATCGACGAACCGGTCCCGCGACGAGTTGCTCGATTTCAATCTGTTTTCTTTGTCCGTAGCGTCTGCTGAACGAATCCAGCGAGTTGTGGAGCGACTCATTTCGCGATTCGTCGGCTGTTGGAGTCGCGAGTTGACATGAACAGAAGGGCTCTATAAACCGCTTCAAAGATACTCGGGGCAGCTTTGCGGGGGTTTTCAGTTTGGGGAAAAGGAGGCAGGTGGTACTATTACACGTGAACGGGACTCAATTTAACATCGGATATAGCTCTAAACCACTGTCGCAGTTCTTAATCAAAATTATATGTTTTTTACTATTTGCTTTACGATTTTATGTTAACAAGATTTGATGTTGTTTTAAATGTGTTATTTGAATTGAATTTGTTGGAATACAATAACAAGTTAATAACAATATTTGTGTTAATACTAAGCTGTCTACAAAATGAGCATGTTTTGTAAATCATAATTATGAATAGCAAAGCTAATAGTGTAAGTTGTCGAGCACCATATTGTTACATAAAACACACGATACACACGCCTTTAATTCCTTTTATTAATTAAAAAAAAACATTAAATAATAAATACCAAAATAAGATTTTTAACTTCAAGGTCAATAATCGATTACTATTTCCAAAAATAATCGAATAATTTAAAAAACGGAATAAGTGGGTCGTGTATTGTAGATTGCGCGAAAGTCGTTCAAATTCCGAACGCTTGCAGTCGGAGTTGTGTCGTAAGTTCCTTTCACGAGCATCTCGATACTTGGTCGTGTGTTGACTCGAACGCGTCACTTTCGCCGCCATTTTTTCCCCGCTATTTCGATATGTAACAACGGTTACATCAATATGAATCGTTCCGCTTTTAAACACATGTTTAAAAAACTAATATTATTTTTATTGTGAGATAATTATTTCTAAGTTGGTACGACACAGATTAAATATTTATTCTATTATATTCTCTTACATCATCCGTAGGTTCCTATTGGAACACTCGAACTTGTCAAACTATAATTATACAATTAATAATAATATGCAGCAACTGTATTAGCACCTTGTTCATTTTACAATAGATATAAAAATATAAAGTACTAGTTGTCATTTGTTTTCACATATTGTCATTTATAGCTTCATTTAGAGTGTACTGGTATACATATTCTCTATTCCTCTTTAAAAAAACCGCCAGAAAAGACTATTTACGGTTTTAGAAGTTACATCATTTTTAAGTATGTTAATGAATCACAATTATCAGGTCCACCGAATGTATTAGATTTTTCTCCCATAACTTAATTTAAGTTAATTTCCGCATATTCAAATATGGAATGAAAATTTCAAAGTAATTAATCATTAAGCGAGCAAAAACGAAACATTAATTAATTAATAATAGATAATTAAAATTGGGATATCAATATGTCAATTAGTATCATGACTTTTGTATAAACAATGGAATTATGTAGTTCAAAATTCGAACGGTTGAAACAATTTATTTGATAAGAGAACCAAATTGAATATCGAACAAATTCCATTCCAACAGTGTCTGGACTATCACATATCAATTTATGCACAAAACAAGAAAAAAGCAATTTAAAATCACTCATACAAGTTAAACAATAAAGTTTAATTTAGTGCGGAGTTGTGAGTTTAATACGTATACCGGGGAGTTTTGTGTGTACCAACATTCAAACCACAGTGTTCTATTTTTAAAATCTCTATGCGGTGTCTCGAAGTGGAGCATGCATACTTTTTTCAATTAAGCAACTATTAGAATAGTCTATTACGAAAAATACCAAACTAAGTACTTAAGAGATAATTGTCATAATTTGTGGTTTTATCCTTTATAATTCTTTTTTCAAACCAATATATTAAGAATAACTCAATTTGTTTTATTATAATTATGTACCTATTATTTTGTATATTGTGAAACATTACAGTTTATAGAAATATTAATAGGAATTTAAACTAAAAAATAAATGCCTATTATGTGATTTAAAAAAATTAAATTTTTTAATCAATTTGTAATGAATATTTAAAATGCTGTACAGGGTATGCTCTTTGACTTTAAAATCAGATTTTAACTAATAATAACTCTCGATTGGGATAAGCGAAATTTTATTATTGTCAACTTTTCTTTGTAATGTCAAGTGAAGTTAAGTTTATAAACACGCTTTCTCTACACTGTGCGTTGAAGCATGGCCTTTGATGCGACCGCAACTCTACCTGTAGTCGGTCTATTGTATTTTATAATACCTGCTTGTTTGTTTGTTCACATTAAACTTATGAAATAATAATAATAATAAATCCTTTATTGCTTTACGAGTCTTACCTATTAGTTTTAGTGATAGGAGTCGTCCTAATCGCTCTAAATTTGTTTCTTATGTATTAAATTGTGTTAATATTATTATTTTTAAAGCAAAATTACAATATGGTCCTTAATGTCTGTAAAAATATTGTCAGGTCTTATTAATGAGGTAGGATCTACAAAATCGCAAATTAAAGTTGTTATTGTGCATAGTTTGTTTGTGTAGATTCTTCGTTGTTGTATCTCAGAAACCATTGAGGAAATATTAATTTTTAACTGCGTATGGTCATACATAATTTAGTCATTGTATTTAAGTTGTACTTTTAATAAGCTATTTACTTGCAAGTATTTAACTGCTTACGAAAAAAAAGCAATTCGTACTGGATCGAATTTAAGTTATTTATATTCAGTGTTTTTTAATAACAAAGTAAGTTCAAAACTATGTAGAGCAGCCATTATCAAAGTGGTGTTCCGCGGAACCCTAGAGCTAAAATACTGCAAAAAATACCTACGAAAGGGAGATTATAAGGTTACATCTAAATATTCCAACTAAATATTACCTAATATTACATTGCAATATGATTATTCATAAATACATATAAATCGCTTTTTCCTTCGCCAAAAAAGTTTCAAAACCGCTGATGTGGAGTATTAATATTTAATATTTTTTATTAAATAGGTAACCTAGGTCCTAAGCGATATAAGACTTGGTGTTGTATCGCTTACGCCAAGTGTATTGAAAAATTGCAATAGCACTCGCGGTCAAGTTAAGACAAGAACTGCTAGTTCACGGGTGAAGTCCCGCGTTGCACATTACGCCGTGTGTACGACAATACCGTTATATGACTATCTAACACACATACTTAGATATACATACAAATTTTTATTATAAACTTTGTAACTTTAAACATAAGGTTCATAATACAAATTACAAGCAAAACTTGTAGACACATGTTTTATTATACCAGTAAATATATTGAATTAACTCTTATAGGCGTTAGTAATAAGGCTTAAAATTGTTTGAACTGTTTAACTAATTATGTGACTGTCCTCACAAGTTTAATGACTCAGTGGAACATTTTACGAATATTTCACCCCGTGATAGGAGGATGGGATTTTTTGAATTTAGAACGTGTTTAGTGCGTTTTGTTTCTCGAATACTTTCCGTCGGATTAAGATGCAAAAACTAAACTAATTATTTAATAATTTTACTTTTGTTTAGAAAACATAGATATTTCAAAATATTATTTTTTACTGCAAATTTAAAAAAAAAAAAATAGGTTAATGGCTTATTTTCAATGGTCGTTAACTCGGACGTTATATAACGACTAATGAAACCTGCCGACTGATAGATAATTCACAAACCTGCTAATAAGGCAGGTTTAGTTCAACATTTTTGTCTGCGAATGTAAACAAGAGTGCATGGCACATGTCTCCCGCACCCCGCATGCGGTAACTAAAATCCAATACGTCTGCCTACACCTATTTGAGTAATAAATATAATAAAACATTGACTTTTAGATAACATTATCACGAAATTGTTTGACTATATCATTATGGCGATGACCAAATCTGTTTTGTATAGAGATTTCAAAGTCGTTTATAGTTAATCATATTTTAAGAATGTGAAAAACAGAATAACTAGTAAGTAATAAAAATCGTAACTATCTGTCATTTTTGATGCATTTTAAGCCAAAATTACAAATAGTAGAATCAGGTCCTTAATGTCTGTAACAGCGGTTCTCAAACTTTTTTGGCAAAAGAAAAAGCCTTAATACAATTATAAAAAACTGATTTATATGTATTTATGAATAATCATATTGCAATGTAATATTACGTAATATTTAGTTGGAATATTTAGATGTAACCTTATAATCTCCCTTTGGTAGGTATTTTTTGCAGTATTTTAGCTCTAGGGTTCCGCGGAACACACTTTGAGAATGGCTGGTCTATAACAATATCTCTGGGGCCTATTAACGTGGTAGAATCTACAAAACCACAATTTAAAGTAGTTGTTGTGCATAGTTTGTTTGTGTAGATTCTTCGTTGTTGTATTGAGTGTTTCAGAAGCCATTGAGGAATAGTTTTTTTTTTTTCACGAGATGGAGAATTATATTTTGAAACTATTTCAACACATAAATAATAAAACGAAAATTTCCAAAATGTTAGTTCTGAATATGTTAATTTTAACGAGGGCCTATTGGGAATTAAAAATAATTCAGATTCCAAATTTTACATCATAGACGAATATTTCAATGATTCAAAACTGCTGTACATAAAATAATTTTAAAAAAAAAGTAAATACCAATTCATAAATCACATAATTCACAATAATTAAAATTACGTCGGATCCACGGCGCAACCACACAGGTATCAGCCTACAAAATAATATGGGAATAATGCGCACAATATCAGCGTAAACCCACGTGTTTTTATTTTGCAATTCAAGAGTAACCTGATAAAATAAATATGACTATATTGTTGTCGAAGTATATTATGTGCCTAATTTTAACTCAAGTGGGATAAAGTGAAAAACAACGATATGGGGGAAGAAACATAGTTAAAGGCTATAGGTGGTTATGTAACCTTTGAAGCCTACACGTTTCAGTTGTGGACCTATGGTGTGTAGGTGTTTTGCTACAAACTGAAGTGGGCTGAAACTGCGACTTTTTTAATATGAAATAGGGATCATTGGAATAGGTCACGCTACTAACCTTTGGTTTTTTATATTTTATTTATTCACTTAAAAAAGTTATTCTTAAACATGATTAATTTAGATTTGCTAGCTTCTACTCTCAACTAAATATGCCACAATCTACCCGCATTAATTTAAAAAAATAATCATTGAAGGTAGTTTTGATAATTAAAAAAAAATAACCTCATAGTAACCTATATAAAATATACCGTCGTCTTTAATCATTTAAATCTAGATTTGTCGTAATAATAATAATTGTTATACTACAAATAATTACAATAACATTCGTACACAATTTTCTCACAGTTAATCTTTGGGATACTCAGTAATACAGCATCATGTAGAGAATTAATAGTAAAAATAAAACTAAATTAATACAAAATAATACATACAATTATTATTATTGTTTTTGCTAACCGTACTAGGTCTAAATATATTATTATCAAAACAAATCAAAAGTATAAACTATTAGTAGATTTTATAAATTAGTAAATTTAAAAATCCGAATTATATTTAACTAGCTAAAAGAGAAGTGTAAATCAGAAAATAACCTGAAAAAAAAGATACACAAAACAGCAAAGATATTTGCTTTTGATATTGTTATTCATTCTCTAACGTTACTCGAGCGGTGAAGACTGAGAGGGGTGCTCGAGTACGCTGGGGGTGACTTCCCCCTCCGCCCAACCATACCTACCCCTATGCCATCTACAAGATAGATAAATAATGGAAACTACGTACCGACTCAGATATACGTATAAGAGATTAAACAAACCAATTAAAAATTTATTCGTTAATTGATTTGATAATTACTCAATAGTAATCAATTAAAATACTTTATTAATTAGGTAATATTTAATTAGTTTGTTTTAACCTTTTAAAATAAAGTTTTAACACCGATTTACTTTATAATATCTATTTATTTATTTATTTTTATCCAAAATTAAACCGAGCATTTTTTAAAGTTGTAAATAGATTTGAAATTAGGAAAAAAAATAGTGATGTAATTCGTTTAAGACAATCAGAAAACTAATTTAAAAAATCATTTTGTTTAAAAAAAAACACTATATAAAGTAAAGGAAACTCGTTCACTTCATATTTTCATCTCAAAAATAAATTTGACACTTTGCGTGGAATAAATGTCATTTTCGTGCGATTTCGTAGAAAAGCGGTTTACATGAAAGTAAAATTGGCTGATTCTATAGAAATCTATGAATTATTGCTTGTCGCAATGTGAAGTAGAGACTTGTTGATCAACTTTTTCATAATAGTGTCTTTATTATGAACGCCTATTAATTTTTAAGTGTTAATTTAAATCTAAGGCCGGCCCTCCATAGACGCTTCCTTCGAATATGGGTAAGAGACAAAAATGACAGTTTGTTTTTTATACTCGATCGGTAAAACAGGATACACATGAGCGTTTAATCTGTTTACATACATTTTTATTTTCCTCTTTAATATGTCTATTAATCCCGCTTTTATTTGGTAGATTGTACATTTTTAAACATAGATATATGTGTATATTTAAACATAATTTATTACGCATTTGAATAACATTATTATTAACATGAAAGTTAGTAGTAGGAAACAAGAACAGAAATCTGTAGAGAACCAGTCAACGTTAAGGTAACGACCTACTTAAGGTAACAATTTTTGTAGGTCATTTTAACGCAGCTATTGTTCTATACGCAACCTACGCAGCCCGCTACTCTTAAAAAACAAAAAATAAACTATCAATAACACAAAACCGTTATTACATTGCCGCTTTTGTACAGAACATGGATTTTAAGAAACGAATTCAACAAGCAATGTATTTAATGTTTCATTGTGATGTTTGTTGTAACTAAACATTCACAATACAAACACAATAAATTAAATACATTAACGTTTTCTTATGGAATGTAATTTTTATATTTCGAATAAATTAAGCTATGTACGACGTGATAATGTTTATTATTATAGTACAATTCGAGGTGACAAACATTCCAAAATCAAATTCAATGTGATAATATTTAAGCGTATTTTTAGACTTCAAATCAAATAAACAATATATTAATAGTAAATTATAACGATGTAATTAAACGTTCCTATTTCAAAACACAATTTTGAAATATACATTACCATGTTTATGCGAGCGTATATTTTTTAGTCAGTTACTTGAGCAGCATTGTATAAATATAAAGTTATTTTTTTGCATCAAATATTAAATAGGTCTTGTGGTAGTAAGATGGAATAACATCGAAGTTTTTGTATACAAAACGGTTATTGGCAAGGCCAAGTGTTGCATTAAGAAACGTCATTACCGTGTGATACTATTTTTTCTGTACATCGAAACGGAATTGGAACAATACGGCATATCACTATTGTATCTAGTTAAATTTAAGTGACAATAATAAGTTGTATCATTTATTTTACTTAATACAGCCATTCTCAAAGTGTGTTCCGCGGAACCCTAAGGCTAAAATACTGCAAAAAATACCTACCAAAGGGCGATTATAAGGTTACATCTAAATATTCCAACTAAATATTACGTAATATTACATTGTAATATGATTATTCATAAATACATATAAATCAGTTTTTTATAATTATATTAAGGCTTTTTCCTTCGCCAAAAAAGTTTGAGAAGCGCTGACTTAATATATTTAATTTATAAATAGGTCAAGACTACGTGCTATGGCCACAGATGTAACGGGATCCGAACCCACGACTTTCATTGCTTGTCCAAAAGGATATTAAGTACTCCAATAAAACCTTACGCGTGTGCCTCATTATTATACAATATGAATTTTAATTAGTTTAGAATATCATTATGCAGTACACGATTTTCTAATTTACATCTACGACTAAACGCTTTTTTAGTATGATATTTATGATGTACTAGCTTTTACCCGCGGCTTCGCTCGCATTTAAGTCATTAAATAAGTATCAGAGATCATTTCAATAGAAATAAATCAATATGATTTCAAACAGCTGAAACTATAGTAAATTGGAAACTATAGTAAAAAAAAATAATATTTTTTTTAATAAAAAGTATCCTATGTTACTTCTAGTACCTCCAAAAATATGTGTACAAACTTTCATGATGATCGGTTAAGTAGTTGTTGCGTGAAAACGTAACAAACAAACAAACTCACATTCACATTTATAATATTAGTAGGGATGTATATATACACTATGAACAAAGAGGGTTTAGATGTAGATAACATATATTTAGGTAGGTATTGTGTAAATTAATATCGAAGTATTAATGTAAATTAAGGTTTTTACCGATTGAGTTCTCCAAAGTGAGAAATGTAGCGAAATAGTAAAAAATACTACATTAAAATAAAGTTACAGTTTATATATAAAAAATAAAAGAAACCAAATTATAAACCACATTCAATTGTTTACAGGTTTATCACGTTTCGTTTTTACATATTAGGTACTATGCAAAGTATAATAAATACTTTATTTAACGACACTGTATCTGTTCTCAGTCAGAATAAAATCTAAACCATAGAAAACGTTTGAAAAGGATGTAACTTGATAAATTTTATTAAAATCTGGTTTAAAAATCATAAAATATCGTTACAGTATATAATAAAACCAGCAGTAAACCATACAAACTTATTTCTGTTCAATTGTTTAGAAATTTCTGAACGCAAACGGCATTCCATTTTCAAAACGTATGTGTACACGTGCCATCTTCACATTTCGACATCGATTGCATTTTGTAATTTAAAAAAAGAACTTCATTTAACGACTTCTTATTGACATTTCTTTTGTTTTACGATATGTTTGGCGCCATTTTTTACTTGCGACGGATGAACATCCGTTTTTTATTTACATAACTTTGTATAACAGTTTTTTATTTTGAATTAAATACGGTATGTATACTTTTCACTATTAAAACACTAAAAAGCAATTAAAAAAGAACTTCGCGTCGAAAAACTGTATAGGGCATACTCAAATACTTCCCAAAATAAGGTCTACCTGATGTAATTAAAAAAGTTAGTTTCAGTTAGTCTGTCTACTGCGTAAAACGAAAATTTACTATACATTTTGATAATTTATTATCTATTACTCTTTTCACGTGTTAGTACTAACCGTAGAAGCGATGTTAACACGCAATGAATAACGAAAGTTGTGTTTTAGAATGCATTGTTCCATTGCATTTTGTAATTGACTTACTGATAAATGAAGACAAGGACGGACGGTACGCGATAAGGGACAACTTCAGTATAAGCATGTAGTTTGTATTTTTTTATAATCAAATAATAATTCCATACCTATATCATACAATATATCATTTAAAAAAAACAACTTTATTCGACTAAACGAGACCGAAAAGACGAAACCTACGCATTTAAAATAGATATAAATATTGTTAACGAAACAATATTCCATGAAATCAGTTTGAGTTTCATTTCTAATAAATTTTAGTGACGTCATTCCATTTAAAAAATTAAATAAAGAACATATCTAAACATGTAGCTTCGCAATGTTTAATCGTATTCCATTTTTAAAATAATGTATTATTCGAAATTTTAATATTTAAAACAATCTCCAATACAAAAAATTGTCTAAATCCTCTAATAAACCAATTAAACCAATCCGATAAGTTTTTGAATATCGAACGTGGGGAACATAGTTTATATCGAACCTAACACGTAATTATAGTGCTTATGTGTAAAGAAATAAGAGTGGTATTTGTTTAAACAGATAGTTAGATTAGCGATTGCGTGAACAACTTTCGCAGACGGACAACGGCCGGCGGGGACACAAGAAATTAAATCACATGCTCTGGTTTGTGCATAGCAACAGATTTACAGAACTTTATTTTAATCTTTTGGTGTAAAAAATACACCTATGTACTTATATGTTATACAATCCGATTTTGTAGGTTAATATTTATTATTACAAAGCTTTGATTTTATTTAATTTTTATTTATAATGCTGTTATAGAGTAGAAGTCCCAAACTAGGAGTCGCGAGCGATTATTGAGATATGTTGATTATTGAGATATGTTGATTATTGAGTATGTGTTGATTATTGAGATATGTTGATTATTGAGTATGTGTTGATACGACAGCCCTTTATTCATGTTGGTAACGCTTATATTTTTATTTTTTTCATTCCAATTATATCAAATGAGATGTCATCAAGTAGTTCTACGACTTGATACTAGGGAATCTACTTACCAATATATACACTCTCTCAAGATGTGAAATCTTTGTTAGATGGATAAAATATACTCTTTAAGACTTTTTAGAGAGATTGATATTATGTCAAATTATAAACTTAACACAGTAACTTTAATGAGAAAACACTCTAAATACTTTAAGTAAACGGAAAATTACCAATACGTTTCATTTTAACTTCACCTTTTAATAGCTCAGAAGTAGATCAAGGGCAGGTTGTTATCAACAAGGAGGGATTTTTTTACTTTATTTAGCTGTAACTCTAATTTGGACAGGACAGTGGGGGCGTGATTTTAAGTATTTAAAATTTAAATTTTAATAGCAAAATTCATTTATTTTAATACTTAGAAATGTGATTTATATTTTAAAGTGAATTTACGATAATAGCTAAAAGTAACAAAAATCCTAATTTAAATTCTAATATAAAATATTAAACGTATATAAAAGTTGTTTTAAGCAGTATTGTATAACTCAAAGTAGAGGCCTCCACTCTGAATGTCAGATCGAGTCGTCCCTTCACCGCGAACGAAGGCAAATCAAGCATAAAAATATTTCTTTTGTAACAATTCAAACTATTAAATAGCTTATAATTTAAAATGTTACTTTTACAAAAGAATCAATTATCTTTAAATTAATGCAATTAATTAGCAAATTCACAGTACAACACTAAAACGGTTTTTGAATTAAGTATATTCTAATTCTAAATACAAAACTAGTGTGTTGCCAACAACTATTTAATTTAAAAGGAATATTTCAGATATTTATTTTAAAAATGTTCATCATAACGGATGGTATCATTATGTAGGTATGCGAAGGAAGCTATAGAGATGTCTATCAAGATTGCGAATGGCGACTGCGTATATTTATAATTTTTAAAGTGTGAAATATGATTTATTATACGGATATTTATATGGTTAATTTAGTAAATTGTAATGTAATAATAGTAAATATGATTTAGCTTGTCATTGCGTTGGTGGTGGGGGGCAGGCAGAGAGAGCGGCGCGGCCTCGTGACGTCACTGAGGTCGCGGCGCGCGCTTCCTTGCTCTCAAGCCGAGGCAATACGCGCTGTTCCAATTTTGAATTTGATATTTTATTCACATAGCGGCTTTCCCGCTTTCTGATAAAGATCGCTTTTTGAAAACTATTAAAATGGCGCCGTTTTTTTTTTGTTGCAATTTTTGTTACAATTTGATGAATTCGCTTGTAATTATTTATTTATGCGGTTAGCAGCTATTCTAAACTTGATTAGAGTTCGTAGACGTTAGAAATAAATATTCCAATATATCATTTTCCAAGGAAAAGTTGGAATAGCAAAAAATATAGTAATGAAATATTATAACACGTCAGCATCAGTTCACAGTCACTACCACACTCGACATTTGGCATAAAACTAACGGAAAAACCTTTTTATGGAAAATTAATAAAAAATAATTTGAATTTGTATTTTAAACTAAAATTTGTTATTAGCAAAGCAAAATAGTTCTCAATAGTTTAAAGTAATATGATTAAAAAAAAGTACTTATTTTCTTAAGGCTTCAATCCATTATACTAATATTTTTTCTTAAATATAAAAACCACGACATAATCATATAATTACATCAGAAATACAACCTCACTAATTCCAGATTGTATCGTACGTTATAACAAAGAGAACATTAATTGTTAAGCAATGTTAGTAATTTTAAATATTGTCGTATTATACCAAATCTAATACATACGTTTCGAATCGTATTTTTAATTATATTATTATAGTTATTGCGCGACAAAATTTAATAGGCCACAGTTTTTGACAACCCTGTTGGTGACAATCATAAATAATTTTCTTTAAAAAAAATAACTTGATAATCCAAAATTAAGATTCGAACCTAAACCCTAGCTAGATAAGTAACGCACAAAAAAGACCTATAACGTCTAAACAAAAAGGTCGCATTTTATTTATACGCAACAAACCATCGCAATAAATTAGACCTAACAGTGAAAAACCTCGAGAGAATTCTACAATATTACATCTAACAAAATTGCAAACTTTTTAACTTTATGTTTTATTCATATGGCAATACCATCATCCGCATTTTTATTAAATACACTCATTTGTCATTGTGTGTGGTGTTCTTTTTTTAAATTTTAATTATTACAGTTTTTTTTTTCTAAATATACAATCATCACAAACAAAACACTATTAAGATATTATTTATATTTACCAACAATAAATTTATTTGTTCTTTAAAAGTGTGATTAAAGTACCTAAAAGATACATTGGTACTGAACTCGAAGGAGATACATATGTACCGCCCGCTTTTAATAGAACAAAAAAAATCCATCAACAACTTATTCACATTTTCATTCGTTTTAACATCAAAATATTTTATGACAACAAATAAAAAATCCGATTATAATAATATTAATAAAAGATTAACATTAAAAAATTAACTCAGACAATACAATTAGGACAGATTTACTTTGAATCCCGCAGCAAAACGTTGCACTAGTATTTTTATCTCCCTCCCGCCCCCTCGGATAGAGCGGGACAGAAATTGTATCACGCATAACTGTCCACGAGATTGGTTTATTAGCAAGATAAATTGATTCCAGTTATCGATGACATCCGGAGAGCTTTTGTTCCTAATTCAAATTTATATTTTACAAAAAAGCGCTTCCACGTTTCTAACACACGCGTGACGTCACATTACCCTCCCCCCACTTCAGTCCCTTCTTAAACCCCACTTGATTAATACTGTATGCCTCATTTAATAACTTTTCCTTTAAACGTAGTTTTCGCCACTAAACTTTTGCTATCTCAAAAGGCTAACTAATTTACTTTTGTTTCAAATATAAAGACGTATGTAAAAGTATTTATAAAACCGGTTTTTAAAATACCTTTCTGTTTTCCTTTCAACATCTTCAATAAGTAGATACAATTAATAAACAATAAATGAACAACATTAAAACTATTACATAGTTGCAAATAACAAACTTTATTGTGAAGACAACAAAGGTCAGAATCCTACCTGTGTTAATTAGAGAAGAAGATCACAATACGGCCCAAGACATGCACACATATACAATAATAAAGAACGCGAATAACAAACGCCGTCGCAACACACGCGCGCCCGCGTCGGTATCTAGACGTGAACTGGTGGTATTTCGACGAACGCTCTGTCGCGGGCATGGAGTGAACAGCTGATGGGTTTAGAACCATCACACCTGTGAACACGTTATGCTTGCATCTTTTTCCCTCTCGAACGCGTTCGCATTGAATACATTAATAAATGTATCATATTGTAATGAATTAGTTTGTAGTTATTTATATTGACTTCTTATTGACTTAAATAATAAATCTAAAAAAGTCAAAATATCTAATATATATTTATTTAAATACTAGCTTTTACCTACGGCTTCACTCGCATTTAATAAGTATCAAAGATCATTTCAATAAAAATGAATCAATATGATTCCAAACAGCTGATAGTCAGTTGGAAACTATAGCAAAAACTATTATTTTTTAAAAATTAAAAGTATCCTATATTACTTCTAGTACCTCCAAAAATATGTGTACAAAGTTTCATGATGATCGGTTAAGTAATTGTTGCGTGAAAACGTAACAAACAAACATTCACATTTATAATATTAGTAGGGAAGTAAGGAATAAGGATTGACATATCACAAATAGACCATCCAGTAGAAATGACTACAATTCGTCCTATCTAACATGTCAATTGAGAATTGTGACGAATCAAGCTAGCAATGTACAATTATTATAAGAAATTGAAAATAATAAATGTCGATAACGATTATATCCTTAAATAAAGAAAAGTATAATCATAGTTTAATCAGCGTAATTTAACGATGTGGTCGGGTTTGGGAATTAATTGCGTAGTTACGAGCCCGGGAACATCAACTGCTTGCTAACCGAGCAGCGCGAGAAAAGGACGTCTGGAATTTTGTACATACTTGTAATAAATTCCCTATTAAAATCTAAGCTGTACGTAATTCTTAGATTGGATTTGCCTTTCCTGATCTAGTGTTACATTGATTTAGTGTTAGTGTTACACTTATGAATTGTTATTTACTTTTTTTTCTGAATGAAAATTCTTTCTTTTTTTTTTGTTAATTATTTTATGTACAGGCTATGATTGGCGAGTTTCTTGTGGTCTTCTTCTCGTCATACGCCTTTCCGAAGCCATTATAGATTCTAACGATGAGCAAGCGCACGCCTTTACTGCCTATGCTAATAAACGATTTTCGTTTTATTTCATTTCATTAGTACCGGCTGATATTTTTGGGATGAGAGATTCAAACACGATGTTTATTGGTGACACATCAGATATTTGTACATGATATAAAAGAAAATATTTCCATTCATATATTTTTACGTAGAAATATAACCCTGGTATTATTTCTTCATTATTTAACACGTCTCAATACAATTACGATCAATTTAATAGATACAATTTGAGTTGATATCCGCGTGGTCTCTCACAAGAAAATTATGTACATACTAAAGTTGAGTTATATTATTTTTATTATTAAAATGTCGTAAGTACTTTAGAAATAAATAGTGACATGTGTCATTTGATTGTTGAATCAAACCAAATCAGACTACTTCGTAACTAGCTATGCATTTTACTACGTATCTTATTGAAGAAACATCGATCCAGGTAGACGAGGCGGGGCGCTTGTAACAATCAAATTTTAATGTAGGCAATGACATCCGCTTTTGTGCGCAAGGGCATAAAGGACGTCAGGTAAAGTTAAAAAAAACGTACAATTTTACATTGATACAAGAACTGCTATTAGAATTAGATTGTTTATGGAAAGAAAATATTTTATTACAAATATTGATTTGCTTAAAAGTGTTCTAATTTCAAACTAGAAATCCTATAATAAATGGACAACTGTATGTTTCTATACAAGTAACTAATCACATACGTTAATAAATATTCACAAATTAATATTTTGACAGAAAATCGAACCGCTTTGTTCCAGCGTCTTCAATTGTAAAAACACTAAGAAAGTACGTAAACACGAAGACTTTTAAATTGAATTTACGCCATCGCAGTCTATCCTTCAGAACTAAAGACCGTTATATACATAAATAAAAAAACTATGCATATATATAACCATCTATACCAGTGATTCCCAACCTTTTTTTTTTGTTGCGGCACACAAAGAAAAAGATGATTTTAAATTTTTTTTTAAATATATTATTTAATAATATTAACATTATTATACATCTAAAATTTGGCGACACAGAATTTCATGGCACAGTGGTTAAGAATCACTGATCTACACGCATATATCCACAAATAGTAGCGTTGTTTACAATAATACACGTAGTATAATAACGAAATACCGATGATGTAATGAAACTGATCTTATAAATGCTTAACAAAACAACACTATTACTGCGTATATTTTTGCCAATGTTTGTAAACAAGTCCGAGACAGTATAGCGAGAGTCGGTTGCGTAGGTCGAGGACCGACGAGTGCCTACGCAATACAAATAAACAGATAATTTTTTTTAATCAAGTATTTTAGTATTTAGAAGTAAGCATAAAGCAAGCCGGTATAGCAGATATTACTTTTACCTATATGTACATGTATAGGTAGGTATATACTACCGCCTTTTGTTTTTTTTTTATTTTTATTTTCTTCTGTTCTTCAAATGTATTTTAATTTGTGAAATAAAGAGTTATTATTATTATTATATATAGATTATTATTATATATGCATCCCTATAAAATTAACATTATAATTTATATATAAATAACTAATTTAAAACACTTAATGCGTCTTTATAATTACCTATAGCGTTTATTTTGATTATTTTTAACACAATATACTTAACGAGACAGAACGGATGAGCATCTATATCACTTAAATAAGAGTATTTTTTATCTACACATAAAGTCATTACATAGGTCTGTCTATTTAAACAATTAACGTAAACATGAGAAACAATAATAATAATAATAATAAAATGTTTATTTTTAAAATAAATTTTAGAATTTGTTGCCTTGGCGCCAAAAACCAGTGTTGGTTTGTCTTGGCGCTGCACATTCATTTTATATTTCTAAATGTAACTTAACTATAATATAAAAATATGTTTAATACACAATAAACAATATATCGGTAATAAGAAAAAATATTTTAATTTCATAATTACGGGTAGGTTTGAGAAACAGCCTTCTGTTTTTAACACGCTTTTTTATTAGCTTGAGTTGTATGTATGTAACAGAATCTTTGAGCATAATTTTCACCAATTTCCAGAAGTCTGATTAATTTGAAACTTTGCAAACGTATTAAGGATCGATGACAATGCAATAATTTAATAACAGTTTCCCATTATCCTTATTAGGACCGCCAGGATTTATAAATTCTTTTATAGATCCTGTGTAGTGGAGTAAAAGAGATAAAGCTAGCGCGCGTGTTTTTTTTAGTTTTTTAAATTATTTAATTATTATATTATTTTGTTATATAATAAGAGGTAGGCAGTGGTTGTGGATTTTTTCATTTTTAAGATCAATATAAGCGCCTAATTCGTAGTATTTAGGACAACGCGGTAAGTTTCATTACCGAGCCGTACGTTGACCTCGCTCGGAGTCGGTTACTTCGGTTCACTCCAACCTTCATACACATGCTCTTAATATTGCGTACAATTTGCTTCATATTGAATTGATCGGGGATTTCATTTTAAATAATTTATTTGTACATTGGAATTCCAACATTAGTTAAACATAAATTTGTTTTAAAAAATTACTAATGTTACTCATATAGACAGAATTCTAAAAAAGAAAGAAACACTCATTAAATTATCTTATGATATATTTTTTATGAGACGATTGCGTTGATAAATTTCAACTGTTTTCTAGCAGAAATAGGTCAAATTAAGCAATTCGCTTTTGTACCTATTTTTTAATAAATATGAATTTTACAGTTACGTATCAGTTGTATATTTATTGAAGCGTCTGATAAATAAATATAGAATATGAAAAATAATAGAAGTCACCAGTTTTATAAAGATTATTCAAATATACTAGAGAAGCTATTTCAAACGAAATATATGCGCTCAATACAGGGACATGTGATTAACATTGCTTATAGAAATTGCTTTAACGAGATAGAATTGATATCTTAAAGCAGCGGTTCTCAAACTTTTTTGGCGAAGGAAAAAGCCTTGATATAATTATAAAAAACTGATTTATATATATTTATGAATAACCATATTGCAATGTAATATTACGTAATATTTAGTTGGAATATTTAGATGTAACCTTAATTTAATTTTGACATTTGAATTACTGTATTTTTTATTTGATTTGATTGTTATTTTGATTTAATTGATGAGTGATTGTATTTTTGTTTCTTTTTTGCTTTAATTGTAAATAGTTTTGTAATGTAAGTGCATGTTGTGTCCACTTTGCATAGGGCCTACAATCTGATTGTTATAATGCTTAGTACGATGTTAATTCCAAGTCTAATTGTAGAGCCCTGTTTGTGGACCCAATAAATAAATAAATAAATAATCTCCCTTTGGTAGGTATTTTTTGCAGTAAGGGGTTCCGCGGAACACACTTTGAGAATGGCTGTCTTAAAATAAATAAAATAATTCGAATATAATCAATCAATTTAATATGACTCTTTGCTGACATTATTTGAATATTATTATAAATCGAATATACTAATTTAATAACTTAACCCCACTCAAAATTTACCTATGTTTACTTTAATAATACATAAATACAATGACACGTCGTATTGTGGTGAGAATTAGTGGTTGACTAAAACGTATAAGTCCACTGGGCTAATATATAGCGTAATAACTTAGTTCCTAAGTGTTTTCTCTGATATATTTAATTCACTCGATTTATAAAGTTGATATAAATAAAGAAGTGTTATGGTGGAAGGAGCGCAGGTCTATAATGAATTGCCGAATAATATAACTAATATTAAAAATATTATTAAATTTAAATATGAATTAAAAAAACATATAATGGGTTTGAGTGCCTTGTGATGAAGTTGTCAATATTCTACGTACGTTATGTTTATTTATTTATTTTTTGTCTCAATTAAGTGAATTTCTGTAGTTCTTTTCGAGGAAATAAATGTCTTAAACCTTATATAATGACAAATAATTGTCAATTTTAACAACAAACAGACATCTAACGCCGTTTTTCTACAATTGCGAGTTATTTCACATTCTACATTGACTCATCGATTCGGCCGACAAACATCCGTACATTCTAAATTTAAATACCATTAATAACTTTTTAAGTATATTTGAGACTGTACGCGGCTTGCTATCCCGCGAATATAAAACTATATTGTATAATTATTTATTGCCTCAAGTTAGAACAATTCCGTCAATTATCACTAAAAGTAAACTCACAGACTATATTATGAGAAGCAAGCGATGATTGCTTGTGTGGGTTGTCATATAGGTACCTACATATAATAATATAAATATATATGTATATACGCACGTCTAACTAATCTTTTCAGGGGCATTCAAGCAAAATTCCTTTTCATGTCAATGTAGTAGGAAAATATATCATCAATTTTGCCTACATATATCTATATAGGTACATATATATATATATTTACACACACTTGAACTATTTAATATTATATAAACAATCTATTTTTAAATAGATTTAGCGTCACCATCTCTGCCAATGATTGCCAGTTGCTACAAAATGCCTAATGCTATTAAGCTCGCTATTGTATAATGTTTTGTTTGTACAATAAATATATTTTATTTGTTTGTTTGTTTTAGGTGTAAACATTGTATGAACCTTTTTAATATGAATTTTACAAAAAAAATTATCAAGTTACAATTTTTGAAAAAGCGAGCTTCAAGTTCAAATTTCGAATTTAAAAAAAATTGTTATCATCGCTTTTTTATTAAAGTTTGACTAGTGTGTTCAGAATTAAAAGCTACTATACATCGATCATTAAAAAAGATTCAAATTGAAGTTGCAACTTTAAAAAGACTCGAAAATTGTGACATAGAATTTGTTATAACTCGAACAATAAAACGTATAACACGTACATCCGAAACAAATACCAAAAAAATCATTAAAACAAACGCGATAACAAAGTAAGACGCATAAAGTTTATAAAAAAATAAATAGTTTATAAATAGAAATTATGAGTAGATTGTTTCGTATCGAACCCGGGACAGACTGGCGTGCTGACCAATGGCCGCAGAGAACGTCAGATGGAGACAGATGTTATATTATGTATGTCCCGTCCTTACGCCGAACTCCATAATATATGGTATCAATATCTCTTCCTACCCTACATCAATATATTAGTAAAATCCCAAATTACATGGAATTTTGTGTTCTAAAATAACTTATTGATTTACCTATGTTATTTACAACGGAGCTTCGAAGGTTTCCCTCTACTACGTTCCGTAAATGGGTCAAGATTGGAGATCTCGGAAAGGCATAAACTTTTCTTTTTACGGAACTATTATTGAATATTGCACCCGAGTCTTTATATGCGTATGAAATAGTAAACAGATCTGCGTTTTGAAGGTCACTCACATTCAGATCAATATACTAGAGGAGATGTATTAAACGAAATTTGTGCGAAATCCATTGATACAATGGTTTCTCTTTTTATAGTAACTTGCATATTTACTATACTATGTGATGTTGAGCTAAAACGCAAAAAATCCCCGCTATACCGACTTGAATTTTTTCTCAGTACACCTCCTATTACATGATAGGATAAGACTGTCGAAGCAGAGAGAGAGAGAGATCCGTATAGGAGGTTTTCTATTCCAGCACAGTGCGTCTGATAGAAAATAATAATAATAATAAAGGTATTTATCGTACAAACATGTATTTAAATTTATCGTCTAAAATACTTACGAATAAATACGTACCAGTTTTGAGAGATCGGAGTGTAATTTCTATACTATAGATATATGTATAAATCTTGAGATGTTTTGAGTTTGAATTTAACTCAATAAGATTAAACTTTGAGACCCGATTAAAAGCAACGTCTCTTTTAATTAATTAAGTATATTGATATAAATCGATAATTAATAATTGTTATAAGAATATTCTGATCGGAACCTGTGTTTTTAATTATTGTAAGTAAACAGTCCTGCGTCTATTACTCGAGGTTCATAAATGTAAATTGAAGACGAAATATCCCGTTTTGGTTAATGTGGCCAAAATTTAGAAGTTAATACGGATAATATTAATTAAATTGATATTACATTTATTAAAAAACTAGCTTTTACACGCGGCTTCGCTCGCATTTAAGTCATTAAATAAGTGTCAGAGATCATTTCAATAGAAATGAATCAATGTGATTTCAAACAGCTAACAGCTATAGTCAGTTGGAAACTATAGTAAAAAAATATATATATTTTTATCCTATGTTACTTGTAGTACCTCCAAAAATATGTGTACAAAGTTTCATGATGATCGGTTAAGTAGTTGTTGAGTGAAAACGTAACAAACAAACTCACATTCACATTTATAATATTAGTAGGGATTATTAACGGATTTATCTTATATTATGTTTGTAAACTTAAAGGTAGTCAAGTGATTTGTCCCACGTGACAGGTATTGCCTAGTGTGGGACCAATGAAAATCTTAAGTTTATAATATAATATATAATAATGTTTTATTTTTTATATTTTATTAGTTATGTAGGTAAAGTAAAACAATTGAAATAATGCTTACGAAGATAATTTTTTCCGAATATATAAATACTAAACGGGGAATAGACAAGAGGCAAGAGACAGGAGTTGCCAATGTAAAAATATCACAATATAGACAAACTATTTTAAGTATTGCATGTTAAAGAGTGGTGAGTAAAAAAACAAATGATTATTTATTTATATATTGATGCGCAAAATGTGGCTTACACAGTCGCGTCAATCACTTTTATTTTAAATTAATTATAGCTACAGAACGGGGATAGGTATGGACAATAAAAAACATTAATTATTAGGTTTACTAAAGTAACTTGACTATTACAAATTATCAATAAAACGAGCCCTCAAGCCGGCATGGCGGAGGCGACTGTTTACGCAAACATTTGTCCGAGATAACATTTAATTAAATATATCATAATATTATTTATAGATTGCTGTGAATTAAAGATATCATATTCATAAAATATCATATTTTTTTTGTTTTCTGTTGTTTTGTCTGTGTTATATTTTTATTTATTTGTAATGAAATATGTAGACTGTAAATGGACTTATAACTTGACTGTTTGACGGCGATATCAAAGAGAAGTAGAGATGTCACATCTCACAATAGTGATGTCATCGTATACTTTACGATTTAATCGAATACATTATACACGAATTTAATGTATAATAAAATAAAATATTTAACTTAAAAAATAAAAAGGTCCGACTTTCATAAGATATGTGGGCAAAAGACCACAGTCGTAGTCCGTGCAAATCTATGAACTATGGTAATATTAGTAATAGAAGACTGCCCCTTCGTCCCATATTACCCACCTTTCCCCCACTCCTATTTGCCCCCCACGTGGCAAGGGACCAGCGAAACTCCTAAATAAAACGTCGTAAGTGACAAAAGACTGAGTATGCGATAAGCTTAAAAGAATAATGACGTATCTCTAGAAATATTTTAAAGAAATATATCTCTAATTGTTTACACTTTAAAGTCGAATTAAGGTAGCATGTACAAGGTATTTTTTCTAGTTTTTCTTCAAGTCCTAGATTTAATTGGTTGTAATTCCGCATTAAGAGTCAATTACTTCAATGTTTAGTTTAACATGAGTCAATTTAGTTTTGTTTTATTAACTTTTGAAGGTACGATGTTTTAATGATTTGAAACAATTCATTATTTCTTCACGACTCCTTCCTATTAAGGGGTAAATTGGTTTTTGAATTACATTTGAACTTTGAACGTCTTCACAAGCCGGCATATTGAAGGCAGATTCGCAGCTCGCACATGCTTCTGCTGTTCCAGCTGTTTTTATTCATTGTGATTTAGCTCCTCAGACCGGACTACTATTATAGTGGATGTAGAAGAAAAATATTTGTATATTTGTATTTTTAAACTTAGTAATTTGACACAATTTAAATACCTACTTCAAATAATAATAAATAACTAGTGTAGTCCGTTAATATTACTTAATAAAACATTTTTATATATAATAATAATAATATAAATACTATAATTAAAAACTATATGATAAACTAGAGATTCAAATGTACTATGATATTGATATTAAAATAAGAAAAAACTGCATTAAATAATTATTAATAAAACCAAGAATCGAATCGGATTAAATATGTAAAACAACACCAATATTTCTATCAATCTAATATAATAAATCTAACTTGGAAAATAAGCCGCCAGCTATTAGCTAAATAAATAAATTATAATTTACACGGCTAACCTAAAACCAATGCCACTATCGATCCGTCGACTATAGCAAGTTTATTCTCACAGCCCTTCTGAAGCAAAAATATTTCTTACACATCGATGTAACAAAGTAAAAGTTGAAAAAAGATTTTATGTTGAAGTAATTTTACGCTTTCACCTCCACTGTATAGCATAACATACTATATATAGCATATATACGATGACAACTTTGATGTTTTGCCGCGCGTACATTCTTATTACTATACGCCAGCCATTCTCAAAGTGTGCTCCGCGAAAATAGTAATATGTACATTCATATACATGTAGAAATATGACGTAATATTACGTTGATTATTAATAGAGAATACATATTAACATTTTTTAAATTATTTTAGGGCTCCGTCAAATATATTTCTATTCAAAAGAGTTCCGTCATTAAAAGTTTGAGAACCGCTGTTATTTTCCATTATACATATATCGTATGTTAGGTAGGAATTTACAAAATACACTAACCCCAAATATTCGCTTCAACAAAACGTTCAGTACAAGGTATCGTGATATAGTGATAGATTAACGTCAAGTGTAAAATTACTTTAATTTTTAAACTGTGACATTAATGACATCTTTTTTTGTGACATGTGATAAGTTCTACAATTATAAGTTCTTAGACGTTTTTAGACAACATTCTGCTTAGTTAATACGTCGTTTTTATTGAAAATAATACGAGGGGTTTCTCTTCACCAGATTTTTATTATCACGACCAAAACAGACAGTAGAGACGTAAAATTACTTTTTATAAACTAATTGTCAAAGGTACTTATATGACCTATGACAATAGTTTTCATACTTTATGTTTCTTATGATTTTAATTTGGATATAATATCAAAAGTATGATCGTAAATAAAATAGGTATTATAATACATATATATGTATTTTATATACATACATATACCTATGTTATTAATTTGACATTTATTGTAACCACTGTGTAATCTGATTTATAAATTGTTATTCACTTTTTTTTCTGAATTAAAATTCAGTTTTTTTTTATTATCATTACTTTATGTACAGGCTATGATTGACGAGTTTCTTGTGATATTCTTCTCGCCATACGCCTTCCCGAAGTCACGGTAGAGTCTAACGATGAGCAAGTGCACGCCTTTAGTGCCTATGCTAATAAACGATTTTCATTCATTCATTCATTCATTCATTATTTCTTCACAATTACGTAGAATATAAATATATAGTTTTTTTAAAGCATGTATACATAAAAAAAATGCATTTCATTAAGTTAATTAATATTAAATTATAACACTCTAAAACAGGTAATACATTTATAAAACAGAAGATATATATTTTTGCCCGTTCGCGTAAATAACGAGGTCACGATCGTCGTATCGAAAGGAACTTTCCAAAGGTTCATCGAACAAAATCTGTTTATAATATCGCGATCAATTTTAAGTAACTTCAAAAGAAATATGTACGTTTAATTGCTTAGTTACATTTATATTTGATTATACAAGGCTATTTATATACCTACATATATTCAATAATACGCATTTTATCGTATTACGAAGGCAACATAGGCTGTCTAAACACACTATAGGAAATATTGTAATCTATCAAAAGGTAGATACAATTACAATAAACATTAAAGATGAAATACAAAGACAGACGTTGATTTTCGTGAACTTCGAAAATTTTGATGCCCCGGTCATGGCAGCTCTTTGTGGAATGGGGAACACAATATATACCTACGTACTGTTTATACATCTATACAAACTTCTACTAAGTTATTTAGCGATAATAATTCTCGTTTTATACATTGCTATTTTTCGCACTAACTAGTCGTGGTTGTAATGTAATAAAGAAGTCTTTTACTTAAAAGTCTCGAAATCAAATATATTATTGATTTAATTATGATATTAGTAGCGGCCAGTTTCGGCTTCGGACGGATGGATATTTATTTATTTAACATTTAGAATTTTAAAAAAAGCGATGAAAGACGTTTTATGGCAATTTTTGGCAACTTTGGGTTATTTTATTGTAGTTTTAATAAGGATCCTTATTTTTTTCCTGTAATTTATATAGCCTATATTGATCAGTGATAATGTAGCATTCAAATGGTGAAAGAATTTTTGAAATCGGTCCAGTAGTTTTTGAGCCAATTCGTTATAAACATACAAAAATACAAATCTTTCCTCTGTATAATATTAGTATAGATTAATAAAATACAAATATACATTACACATTTGTTTAATAGTTGTAAAAATAGAGAAAGCAAGCAATGTACACGAAACAGTGTATTTTACGTCGCTTTGTATAAGCAGCTGTGTGTCACTTGACTAACCGTGTTCGCTTTCATTTCACTAACAACTCCCGGTTTTTAGGGATAACTTGAACATAATATGTGGCTTATGCTAATTATCATAGATTATTTCATTGGTTGTAATTATTGTAATAATTAACTTTGATTAAACACGTTGTCCCTTAGCGACAGTTTTATAATATTTATTATATAATTATTCCGAAGTTATTTTTAAAATTAGAATTCCTCTTTTCTAATTCCGGATTAGTGATTTACAAACAAAACTTTTAAATAGCGAAGTAGTACTGAAATAATGTTATACAAATTTATTTAATTAAATTTTATTTATATTATAATTGTATACTTATAGGAATCTACAGAACCAATGTACTATTTTATAAAGATCAGAGCGGGTCATGTTTTTTCCCTCTATGACAGGTTTACAGTGGTGTCGGTCACTATAACACGCAGTTCTTCCGCCCGCAGGCAGGTAGGAGTCCGCCCCTAACAGCGAGGCACTTTTTAAAATTCATAGCAACAATGTTAAGCGGTCAATTGTTTAGTTTTATTGTAATTATTTTTGTAACACCTCTTGATAGCAGATTTATTAACACTAGATTTACCAGCTTAAATATACCTATTTCTACCAAAACCAAAAAAGTATATATTTGTTACAAATATATATAAAATAATACAAAATTCATAAAACTAATTCTTCGGTTATAAATTAAAGAAGAATAGAAGAATTAAAGAAAATGTTACATGCAGTAGGAATTTTAATGTGATCTTGCAATACCAGTCATTTTGAATGGTCTGGTAAATCTAGTGTTAATTCTTTATTTGATTTAGATCTTAATGAAAATATAAATAATTAAAGTGATTCGAGAATTTCAGAATTAATATTTCAGTAATTTCAGGACAGTTATCTATTATATACGCCTATGATAGACATAGTCATGAGCAAGATGCACTTAGACGTCATTATATCGACTTAAAAAGTACCCTTTTCTTTATAATAGCGTAAAGTTATATAATAACTTGTCAGATAATACTAAAGTGTTGAATAATTTAGAATTTAATAAACGTATAAAACAAATAAAATTAACAAAGCATTTTATTCTAAATGAAACTACAAATGACATCCAATACTTAATTTTATTATATTTATTATATATTTATTTCTTTCTCCCCTCTTCCTTACATCTAATTGGTTCTTGTTTTTTATTTTTATGTATTTTTGTAATTTTATTAGAAGTGTAGTATCTATCCCTTTATCGCCTTGAGCATGCCGTCCTATCCTATAATTAAAATTTCATTTAGTTTATATAATAGTAGTCATTTTTATAATATGTAGTTCTAATGTAATTTTGTAGGTAGGCTTTATAAATAAATAAATATCTATTGTTGAAGTGAACAAGGCGCTATTACGTTTGCTGCATATTATCGTTTAATTATATATCGATAAGTCCAAGTCAAGAAATAAAAAAGTGAACTTTTACTCACAATTTGTACAACGAACCAAACGATAGAACAGTTACATATATAACTGGTACTAGACGCGCTGCTCACCCCTAACAGCTATTAAATCTTGAAGATAATTTACCTCAGTTCACAGATTGTCCTTCTATTAGTAAAATTAATGTTTTTTGGCGCATGTGGGCGTTCTGTTTATCCGCTTTCTGTGTCACGGTCGCATGCAAAGAGTAAAATCATTTTATTTCCAATTCATTGTATGAATGTTCATATCGTTATTTAATTATTGTAGCGGTTCTCAAACTTTTTTGGCGAAGGAAAAAGCCTTAATATAATTATAAAAAACTGATTTATATGTATTTATGAATAATCATATTGCAATGTAATATTTAGTTGGAATATTTAGATGTAACCTTATAATCTCCCTTTGGTAGGTATTTTTTGCAGTATTTTAGCCCTAGAGTTCCGCGGAACACACTTTGAGAATGGCTGATTTATTGTATAGATATAGAATGAATAGGTATGGGTTTGATTTCCGTAACAATCCACTTACTAATTGAGGTAAGACTTGATAATTGCGTAACTATGATATAAGATTCAAATGAATGTACCTACTACACAACGCATAAATACTTAATATTGTTACCCGAAGTTATTTCCGAACGTGCTATCTAATTTAAAACGAATGTTGAAAGATGTTTGCAAAATAAACGCGGTAGGGCTTAATACGCATAAGACATTTTAATTTCGATGATTATTATCAAATTTAAAACAGTCATGGTTGATTTTGCAAAGTTACCCCGAATTGCTCTATAAGCTATAAAAATAAACGATCAGTGATCCAAGGTTTCATCCTAGGACGAAATAATAGGTATTATGTAGTTTATTTACATATATATTTTTTGTGTTTTTTTTTTCATCTTCCTTATATCTATATAGTTCTTTTTTTAAAATTTTCATTATTGTGTAACATCTAAACTATGTATCTGATCCCTTTATCATCTTGAGCATGCCGTCCTAACCTATAAATAAAATTTAATTTAGTTTGTATAATAGTACTCCTTTTTATAATAAATAGTCATAATGTAATTTTGTAGGCAAGCTTTATAAATAAATAAATATTTTATTTGTATTAAAAATTCGATTAATCCAGTATTCAATCCAATTTTAAGCCGCAAAAGGCATTTTAAATTAATTAATTGCGAGTTATATTCCTTCAAACACCACTTCGAGTCACTATTACTTCGGTTGGAATTAGATTTGGTTTACTAAAAATAGCACGCCATAAGTTATTAACTTTAACAAGAAATTCCATTACAAAATCCCCTTCTATTTGTATCGAAGAAAGACACACAATGCGTAGATAAAATAAAAATCTTTGACGACAAGTCAGAAGGGTCTTTCAAGTTCATATAAATATTCAAAGAAAGGTTAACAGCATGGTTCACGAAGGTGTTTCACCCTTCATAAAAACAGCCGTTTGTCTGCGGACAAGCTTTAGCTTCGATAACGACCGCTTTATTATATGCTATCTTACTTTTTAATTATAAAATAGACACATGTACTAACAGATCTTTATAGATTTATAAGTTAAACGTATTATCACATTCACTTTATTATTCATCGTAACTTCAAAACAAATATCTATAAGAAATATTATTATTATATAAATTATCTTATAATGTTTTTCAGTTCACTATAGTCTTAATTTTTAATTATTTCAATCTGACGTTTCGCAAATACAACCATGGTCATCAACGCAATAGTAAACCTTAAAATGCCCTGATCTTAATTAGGTTACTTAATACCATAGGTCTCAAGACAAGAACAACACAAACCTATCACACCCAGACCTGTAATAAGTATCTGTTTTGATCGTTTTTTTTTTAAATCAAAAAAACTATGTCAATCTCATTTAACAATAATACATACTCCGAAATTGCTACATATACATAAACAAAAAATGAAACTACTATAATGTGACGCTTCCTAGGGTCCAGTGGGCTTATCACGAATTTAGTCTGGCTTTCGAATCGAGCTGTCACAAGTAAAACGGATCCGTTAGCAATCGGGATCATGAATTTTTACTAACGACTAACGAGCACCAGCAATCTATCAAATGAACGAAAGATCGAGACGTTCGAAAATCAACAAAAAGAATCTAAAATGTTGTAGTTCCAAATCCGCACGCGGTGGCGCTGCTCAAATTTCCATACAAATCGCTTGAAGCGAACTCGGTTCGAAAGCCAGACTAAAATTCGTGATAAGCCCACAGAGCGATTTAAAGTTATTGTACATTGTTTGTTTAGATTCTTCGTTGTTTTATTGAGTATCTTAGACCATAGAAGATTAGAAGCTATTTCAAAAATAAAACATAAATTGCCAAATAGTAGTATTTTTGAGTGAAAAATTCGCGACTTTCAATACATCATAAGTACTATTTGTGTAATAACAAAATAGTTCTTCCTCGATATTATCGTGAGAGGTTTTACAAGTGATTCAGACATGTCAAGGTCTTAATAAATACTTCGAAGTAAACCATACGAGATACGCCGCCGCTCCGTCAGCTTCTACGAATTTCATTCTTGAATAATATTTTAATTATATTTTATCGCTGGCTTATTAGACGGTTTGTTATTCGAAACTATTTATTATATATTAACTAATGTTTAAAAGTTTTAGTGAAAAAAGAGAAATGTATTTGTTATTTAACAAAAAATAAATTCCAATATGCACGATTGCTATAAGTAAAGTTTCTAAAACTAATTAAAATATACGCTATAGTAAGCTAAATAAAATATATATAATATTATACATACAAATTGCTACAGCGAGATATATTAAAAATGATATTAGTATCTTTTTAAAAATAAATAATTAAGCGTGTTAATTAAATGGAAAGATGTAAATTAAAAAGTGTTGTGTGAATTGTAAATGTTTATTGACGCACAGCATTCTCAGGGATTGGGGGATAGGATCTTTTGTTATCGGAGGTTGTTCCCTGGACCCTTTCTGGGGTCGTTGTGCGATCGTTCTTCGTGTGCGTGAACAAGTACATCATAGAACTTTATTTCTCACAATATCTTTTTTCGTTATGCAACGCTGCAATGTATTTGGGTTTATTAAATACTTGTAAAATGTAACTACAATGTAACTTTTATTCATATGTATGTATTTAAGTATATATTATTATTTTATGTAATGTATGTATTATTTTTTTATTGAAAGCCCAGCATATGACCACACTCCGCCTGATGTTAAGCTAGAGTGCGGTCCATGGGCATAAACGACTGCACTATGCCGGCTTGAATAGATGAATGTGCTCTGTCCAAATTAACAGGACACACTCCTCTCGTTATCCCGGCTACTTCCAAGCTATTGTGTATATTTAGTTATTATTTTCTTCATATTGCACTAAATATCATCGACAGAGATTAGCTGGTAGATATTGCCGACGGCATGCATTAAGCTTGCCTGTGTGAAAAATATATTTTTTGCAATAAAGAATTTATTTATTTTATTACAAAGATTTAATTCTCGATTTAAAAAATATATATTCGGTAATATTTTGGTCCCCTGTGACAGGCATTGTCTAGTGTAGACGTGATATACAGGTACATACTAATAAAAAAAGATCCACATTAGAATTATGACTATTAAATAACTAAACTAAAAAACAAATGAAATAGATAATTATAATACTGACTTGACTGTGTTATTGAGTAATGTTTATAATGAAATTAATATATTGCGTCCTCTTCTATGAACACATGATACTTACTACTTTCGATAATTGTTTACTAAGAAATGAATGGTGGGTGGGACTAATATCTATATCTATATATATAGTATATATGAATATATATTAGATTAAAGATTAATAAAAAACGACATCAATATACACGTTAATGAACTTTTAAACTTCGACCGTCTTTGAAACATAAAACTGCAAATGATTCGAGAACCGAGCCTCGAGCAAAAACAAGGGAGTGCGCGCCCACCCGCTACTGACAGAATTGGGGGCCCTATTCTGCAACGAACCAATGCCTACAAATCCAACTTTATTATCTTATTGGAGATTTATAACACGTATTTTAAATAATTTAAACTTGATTATACGGATCGAAAGCTTTGCAGCCTTCGTGGTAAGCTGCAAAGGTCTGTTACATTGTGTTCGTGAATAACCTCAGACATTAAATTTAGTAGTATCCATTATTTAATTGTTAAATACATTGATCTCGGATAAGACAATACAATAATGCCCCGCTTTACGCGAGGGATAACTGAAATTCCCGCGACCATAGAGAAGTTGATGACTACATTATGTTTATACGCACTCTTTCGCGTAATTTAATAATAAATTTGAATTTCGCGTTATAGTTAACACGCGCATAACGGGGTCGCGTAAAGCGGGGTATTACTGTAATCAAACCGGTTACTTCACTTATTACTAAAATAATGTACATAACATTACTGTTTGACTATTTCTTCATAATACTTTTTTTTTTCTTCAAAACTTTAAGGAAATATAAATCCCAAGAATTGACCTCCAGGTTAAAATATTCCAGTAGTGTACACGTGCGCGGCGACAGCACCCGAAGTGTATCCGAGCATTGCCGAACAAGTGACTTAACGATCTACAATATCGCTTAGTGACGCATCCATTGCATTTTACGAAGAATTATTACACCACATTATTATATCTTTAATTGTATTCTCAATATGAGAATTTTTAAATTAAATTTTTATGTACTTGTATATTTTGTACAATACTAGATATATTTTCAGAAATAACGTAGTTAGAACTAATATTTTCTCCATTTTTTTTTTTTCAAATAACTTCAAAACAATCCTACATCTCATAAACAAAATTATCCTCAATGGTTTCTGAGATACTCAATACAATAACGAATAATCTACACAAACAAACTATGCGCAATAACAACTTTAAATTTCAATTTTGTAGATCATCTTAACAAGACTCAGCGATATATCAGTAATAACAATAATATTCTACTAAAATCCTTGTCTAACAATGCGATAATATATTTTAATTGAAAAGTAAATTTCAAAATCTTTACGTCATTACCAATTGAATGGAGCGTAACCTAAAGACTGTCAGAAACCACTTTTCTTTTATATTAGTTAGATGTTGGGGTCACACGAGCCAGACAAATATCTCATGAAGGAAACCATTTTGGCGTCGTCATACGTCAAGGTGGGGGAAGACATAATTAAAAATATTTATGCTAATTTATTTATTTATTTATTCATCTACCTACAAAATTACATTAAAACTACATATTATAAAAAGGACTACTATTATATAAACTAAATGGAATTTTAATTATAGGATAGGACGGCATGTTCAAGGCGATAAAAGGATAGATACTACACTTCCAATAAAATTACAAAAATACATAAAAATAAAAAAAAACAAGAACCAAATAGATGTAAGGAAGAGGGGAGAAAGAAGAAAAAAAAATTATAAAGAGGAAAGATTTGTATGTTTGTAACGAATTGGCTCAAAAACGACTGAACCTATTTCAAAAATTCTTTCACCATTTGAATGCTACATTATCACTGATCAATATAGGCTATATAAATTACAGAAAAAAATAAGGATCCTTACTAAAACTACAATAATGTAACCCAAGGTTGCCAAAAGTTACCATAAAAGGCAAGCGTCGTTGAAATATGAAACATTATTAAACTTCATAGTACTTTAAGTCTTAATTACTACGCGAATGAAGTCGAGAGGAACAGGTAGTTATATATTAATTTCTGTTATAATTTAGGGCTCCTTATTTATACTAATACTTTTGTCCAAAAATTATTTTTTTAGTTAGTCCCGCTACCTTGACAAACATAAACGCCCTGTACGGGGAGTCGGAGGGGTTGGCTGATACATGGCGATTTTGACAGGTGTACCATATGGTAACACCATACTGCTATTACGTGAGCACAATAACAATATAACAAATTAAACGTCACAGCGCGCTTTCATAGCGTAAAAGTTTGTTAATTAAAAATTTTGACATAACTATATTAGCTCGGCACTAGAATATAGAATAGAACTGCTTGAAGATGATTCAATTTACCTTTTGGAGAGTTTCTTGTGATTTCTTCTCGTCGTACGTCTTTCCAAAATCTCCGTAGACTCTGACGATAGGCAAGAGCTTGATGTGCCAATACGAAATAAAGATTTTGAAGAAAATGACGTCTTGATGTCGATAGCAAAAAATAAATAAATTATTAATTGATATATTAATTATCAAAGGTCTTGCTGCAAATAATTATATACATAAGAGATTTCTACCTATTCACTATTGGAAGATAGAAGCGAAGATAGTTGCGCTAGAATAACATATAGCAACTACATTAATTGATCGAATAATTAAGAATTTATGTTTGATATTGTTAAAAAGTGTACGCGCGTAGTAATATATATTATTATTTAATTATTTAATTACAATACTAACTCTATTTAACGACAAATTCTCTAAAACGTCGAAATGTTGGCTTACCTTGTTATCCATACAATGATACACTCTATGTAGCATCACACCCATTCTAAACAACGACAACAATACATCATTATTAAGCAATAAACAGTACTTTCTAAGTTGCAGAAATTAATAAAAACTACAGTTGTGTACGTTCTTTATTATTTATTAGTAAATACATATGTATTATAATAGTAATATAAAATTGATTTTTCTCCCCTCTATTTAGCAACAACAGTCCCTTAAATGTCGCTATATAGAGTTTGCACTGTTGTATCATGAACATATTAAAATTAATTTAAAAAAGTGTATACGCCTTATTGCGTTTTGAGCGTATTTTAATAAATGAAAAACTTCTTTACTCGTTATTACTTTTTTTTACTTATATTTTTTGAATTAGATATGAATTACAATGTGGGCTTAAAATAAAACGTAAAATTTCTTAAAAATAAAATGAAAAACTGACGGCACGTTTGACCGCCAAAATTAGGCATCGAATTGTCCGAACATTATCGCAGTGAGGCTGTGGAGATGTCAAGCTCATGTGGGTGTGCAAGTTATATGTAAATAATAAATAGGTATAAAGTATTGTCAATAATTCGGTCTAAGATTGCGTGCGGTATCCGTTACAAATATTCTGACGTTAACATCGATTTACAGTAACCACGCATCAATGACTCTTATGCCACTACTCTTAACACATCAATTGTGTCTATAAAAGCGATACTGTTGTCACAGAAAAATGTTCACAAACATAACTCGCCTTCACTATCCCGACCTAGCTTTACTTTTTAAATTGAAATTGTAAGATTAAGACATTATATTCACATTCATTTTGACGAGTTTCTTGTGGTCTTCTTCTCGCCATACGCCTTTCCGAAGTCACTGTAGAGTCTAACGATGAGAAAGTGTCTATGCTAATAAACGATTTTCATTTTCATAAAATTAAAAAGACACTAAAATAATGTGGTTTGGATTCCCTATCCCCCCCTCCCTCCTCCCCCTAAATCTTCAATGGTAAGAAGAATTTCATGTTTTATGAGCAGACCGCAGAGGACGATAACAGTGGTGAGTTAGTACACTCCACTAGCTACCAAAGACGAAACACTTTTCATTTATACGCGCACATATATTATATATATCTATATGTGTATAGGAGTATATATTTATTCACATATTTATTTCTCATTGAAGTTGACAAAGCTAAGGAAATTAATTTTTCTAATGGGAATAGTATTTTTAGTGGATTTTATTTGGTTTTTTTTATTAATTTGGTAGATAGACTGACGATGGTTATTAGTCCAGTATGTCGTAGTTTTTTGTTCTGCGTTTGTTTTGTTCTTATTGTCCCAGTCCTGATTGATTGATCACTATAATGTTGGCTATTCTAGTTTGTTATTATAAATATAAATAATCAAATTGCGAAGGGTTTTTCTTATATAATAATAATATAAGAAAATTATATTTTTGAAGTAATGTAAATTTATTATGAACGATTTAGTTCTAAACGCTTGAAACGTCATAAAAAGAAGAGAGGAGAAAGTGTGGTTAGTAGAAACGTACTGAGGGGGCGCTATTCTTGTAGACTTACAGTATTCAATAAAAATATAATACAGAGTAAAAAAAACTTCCAATAGTAGTTTCAAAATTTCATACGTTTTAAAATTTAATAGTGTCTACCTTATGCTCATATTTAAATACTTATTAAACAAACTCAGAAATCGTGTTTATAATTTTATCTGCTTCTAAGAAATAACTTATTACGTAATTTAAAACATTTTAAATAATTAATCTCACATATCGAAAGTTTTGCAGCCGTGTCGCAAATACAAGTGCTTTAAACACGTCGGATCAAGTTAACCATAATATCAAATAATTTTTAAAGAGAATAGTCATCCAAATCGTGCGACCGGTCGACCAACTGATCGAGCAAACACAAAAGGGAATTTGAATTTTAGGAAAATTAACTTTTTAAGCACTCTAATCTCAACCTTTGCGGATTATTTTAACCAACAAATTTATATAACCTCATTTACATAAATATAGGTAGTAAGTAGGTTCAAAGTTCAAAACATTATTTATATTCCCATTGTCCATTAAGCGTAGTGTTGTTATACGCTTCGTTTATGAAATTTATCTTAAAATGACTTCGACTCGATTCAATATGTAGATTCTTAGTTGTTTTTATGACACGAAGACTTTATATTTTTATTATATTAAGTTATGATTAGAGGGTAGTTATGTAAACCTTTTATATACTACTGCATTGTCTGACACTTAACAAGTTCGATAAATAATTACACTTAAGAAGGACTTTTATTTTCATAACTACGATATATACATAAATTTTGAAGGTATATCAACAAAAAAAAAACGAAAATTGCCAAAATGTTAGTTCCTTCTAAACCCGACGACATATAAGGCAGACTGCACTGCAGAGTAGCACCACACTATCTTTTGCAAGGGTAGCCACGTGCAGCAAACAGACGTGGACGCGTTTCAAGATTGGCTTGTAGGTAGTCGAGCATAAACAGAAGCATATCCTGTCAACTTAGGCAGTACATATTCGTCCTTTCAACAGTACTACACAGCTTACACTAACGACATCTACCCAGTTAAATAGTAGGCATTAATATTTATTCAGTACTGTCAAAGATTTGGATACAAAATTAATATAAGAGTTATTTTGATTTATATTGACAGATGAAGACGTTGGATCGTTATTTCTTTTAGCTTTGAGCTGTATATGGCTATGTATTTATATGTTTATCTACTCTATAATCAATATAATTACTTCATTTACATAATTAATAGATTTTATTAATACATGCATTGTGTCCCAATAAATAACAATATTATCTATTAAGAAATCAGAATAGGCGATACCATTTCGTAGAATAACAATAGTGTAATATGTATCATAGGTTCATTTAAAATTCTAGACAAGGAATAAGTTAGTTTTTTTTGCAAGTTACTGACCTTTAAGAAATTTGGTAGCCACATAAAAAAACATTTTATTAACATGAAAATATATTTTCAAGTATCAATTGACGTTGGAAGTAATGATTTAATTACTCAGTTTAGTTAAACACTGGAATAAGTTATAAAGTGAAAAAAACGGCAAAAATATTCTAAAAAAGAAGATAAAAGACATAAACAGACGGTTTTGCGGTCAGAATTTTTGAATATAATTCGAATATAATGGTACTCATGAATATTTAAAAATGGAATCATCGATCATTGGTTCTAAATTCGATTGTTAAATTTCGTGTTTTGCAAGTTGGTAGCGCTGAGCGTCGGTTGAGGTCAATGTCTTTTTGGCTGACACACATAATCGCCGCAATATGCGCGACTACAATATTTTATAATGGAAATACATGGTGGAATTATTAGCTAAATCCTAAATTAGGACACCCTCTGTTATAGAAGTCAGGACAAAGACAACACAGACACGGAAACATATATTTTAATATTGTATAACTAATTTAAAAGATTCTATACAGCTTACGACCGCCTTTACGCAGTAATGTCACATAAAGTGTTTTAAATTAATTTGATCAGACGGAATCGTACCTGGGTCGCTAACAATCACGACACAAGCCGTTCCAAATAAAAGACACGTTATTAATATAATTATAAATTTCAAATTGCTTATCCAAGTCTTTAAAAGGTGTGCATATATTTATTTCAAACAATAAAAATATATTACAAATACGATTTCGTTTAGTTTTGATTACAAAGTGCTTGTCTTCATAAAAAAAGGGTCAGATTACTGCGAGCGTGCATGATGTCATGGTTTAAGGAACGCTTATCGCATGGACTTACACAGGGATAGACAGAAATTATTAAATGTTACACAAATTTTTATTCTTGTATTTTAATATGAATATCTAATATTAGTACTACTTTTATTAATTTTTAAAGAGCGTAGCCCGTGAAGTAGCCGGAATAACGAGAGGAGTGTGCCCTGTTGATTTGGAGAGAACACATTCGTCTCCTCAAGCCGGTATAGTGGAGTCAGTTGTCTATGCTCATGGACCGCACTCTAGCTTAACATCAGGCGGAGTGTGGCCATATGCTGGGCTATTACTAAAAAATAAAAAAATATATAGATCTTTCATTATATTATTGAAATCTCATAACAATAGTTTATTTTAGTCCGACAGATGTCGCTCACTATAATCGGCAATTACGAAGCGGCTATATAGTTAAGAGGCGTAATCACCACATTAACAAATACATGTAATCCTGATTTAACATTGAAATTTGATTTATAATATATATATTGAAAGCTTGTATAGTGTATATCGTTTATAATATAATATCTAACTATGTCTTTCATCTCAATAATAATAATAATAATAATAGATAACTGTCCTGAAATTACTGAAATATTAAGCCTGAAATTGTTAAATCAATTTAATTATTAATATTTTCATTAAGATCTAAAACAAATAAAGAATTAATAAATATGCTATCAAGAGGTGTTACAAAAATAATCACGATAAAACTAAACAATTGACCGCTTAACATTGTTGCTATGAATTTTAAAAGCTGCCGCGCTGTTAGGGGCGGACTCCTACCTGCCTGCGGGCAGAAGAACCGCGTGTTATAGTGACCGACACCACTGTAAACCTGTATCAATTCCAGATGTTACGTTGAACAGGGTTTTGTTTGTCAGCAGACTTGGTAGCTCAATAAAACAAGTATTAGACCAGGTTGAAAGAACACGCTTCTGTTATTTCTGGTTCATTCCAAACTGATCGCTAAACTTAATTAGGCTTCTTCACCAGTTTTATTCTTCATATATTTACTATTATATATATATTATATTAGTTAGGTCAGCCATTCTCAAAGTGTGCTCCGCGGAACCCTAGGGCTAAAATACTGCAAAAAATACCTACCAAAGGGAGATTATAAGGTTACATCTAAATGTTCCAACTAAATATTACGTAATATTACATTGCAATATGATTATTCATAAATACATATAAATCAGTTTTTTATAATTATATTAAGGCTTTTTTTCGCCAAAAAAGTTTGAGAACCGCTGAGTTTCCGAATATGATTTAACAAATTTAAAAATACTGCATCCGGCCTACTATCGTCTATATTTTGGCTAAATAACCTCATAAATGAAATTAAATTATTAAGAATAAAAATTTAAAATGTAGTAATTATGACGCTTAAATAGATCTCACATGCAGCAACGTATCACATGTGTCGCGACCGGGTTCGAACTTCGGTCGATGCACTTTACAATGAACGAGGCTTCTTCAAGTTTGATATTTTTTATCGTTTATGTATTATATACCAATCGTTTAAAATTCTCAATTTATTTCGAAAAGTATACGGGTGCAATGTTTCGCAGTTTTGCTAGACCAGCAGAAAAAGCCTTAATATAGTTATAAAAAACTGATTTATATGTATTTATGAATAATCATATTGCAATGTAATATTACGTAATATTTAGTTGGAATATTTAGATGTGACCTTATAATCTCCCTTTGGTACGTATTTTTTGCAGTATTTTAGCCCTAGGGTTTCGCAGAACACACTTTGATAATGGCTGTACTAGACTATAGTTAGACCGAAAGATAAGGACATTGTATGTATAAAAATACTTGAAGAAGAAACTGACGAATGTATCTTAGAATGTATCCACCCCACGCGGAGAGGTCACTCAACCCCCAAATGGTTTAGAGGTCGCTGCAATACTAACAAAAATGCACCACATTCAGCCCCCACAAGTCAACCTATGGGGTATCGATTATATTATCCCTTCATCCCGGGCTTTAGTAACATAATCATACTCTAAAATCAACTCTATGTCTGATTGATTTAGAGTATAATTTGAAGTATAATAAAATTGGTTCTTAAGACGTGTGAGTTTGAAATATTAGTTCAACTGGTTGCTACAAGAGGGAGCTAATAGTGTTTGGGTTTGAATTAGTATGAATGAATTGCTATAATACAAGTTTTACTTTGGTTATTTGGCGGTAAATTATATTTGCTTATTAATTTTATTCATAAGTAATCTCTTTCTTTTGCATTATTATTTCAGTTATTGATGTATTTTATGTAATATGTAATAAAAAAAACCATTAATAAGCCACATAGTCTTTTAAATAAATTGAATCATATTCGTGAATATCCTTAGACAAATTATCTTCAAATGGATACAGATTGGACTTTGGTTGTAACATTTACCCAAACATGAACGCGTTGGTTTGTCTATAATTGTCTATGAATGAAATTTAATAAATGAAAATTCACTTTTTTTGTTAATTATTTCATGTACAAGCTATGATTAACGAGTTTCTTGTGGTCTTCTCGTCATATACTTTTCCGAAGTCATGGTTGATTATTCATAAATACATATAAATCAGTTTTTTATAATTATATTAAGGCTTCTTCCTTCGCCAAAAAAGTTTGAGAACCGCTGAGTTTCCGAATATGATTTAACAAATTTAAAAATACTGCATCCGGCCTACTATCGTCTATATTTTGGCTAAATAACCTCATAAATGAAATTAAATTATTAAGGATAAAAATTTAAAATGTAGTAATTATGACGCTTAAATAGATATCACATGCAGCAACGTATCACATGTGTCGCGACCGGGTTCGAACTTCGGTCGATGCACTTTACAATGAATTGGACTTTGGTTGTAACATTTACCAAAACATGAACGCGTTGGTTTGTCTATAATTGTCTATGAATGAAATTTAATAAATGAAAATTCACTTTTTTTGTTAATTATTTCATGTACAAGCTATGATTAACGAGTTTCTTGTGGTCTTCTCGTCATACACTTTTCCGAAGTCATGGTAGAGTCTAACGATGAGCAAGCGCACGCCTTTAGTGCCTATGCCTATAAACTATTTTCATTTCATATCATATTGCTTTATATATGTATATGTGTGCTTAGTTATTTTTAATAACTATGGGCTTATCACGAATTTAGTCTGGCTTTCGAATCGAGCTGTCACAAGTAAAACGGATCCGTTAGCAACCGGGATCATGAATTTTTACTAACGACTAACGAGCACCAGCAATTTATCAAATGAACGAAAGATCGAGACGTTCGAAAATTAACAAAAAGTATCTAAAATATTGTAGTTCCAAATCCGCACGCGGTAGTTCTGCTCAAATTTCCATACAAATCGCTTGAAGCGAACTCGGTTCGAAACCCAGACTAAAATTCGTGATAAGCCCACTAGCAACATTATAATGGTATAATTATTTTAAAGATCTATTACAATCGAAGAATAATAATACATCACATATACATAGTATTCTATTTAGGCCCAGAGTAATAAATAAATACACAATGAACTCCTTTACCCTATTGTCATATTTTTTATACATCTCACCTGTCACAAACGAACATAAGTGCGACTATCTGTTGGTTACACGCGGAGCAGGGGGGAGGGGCTTTGGAATGTCGCTCGGAGACCCGATGAGTAATATTCAATGCTTTCATTTACCTTGTTAATAAATCACGCTTATATTTACTATGTTGCCTATACATGCCTTTTTGTGACACTATATATATACATATGTAGGTATATTGAAAACGATTATTTGATGGGCATTTTGGGGGTTTATTTGTCTTGATATCTATAGGACAGGGTAATCTAGCTAGAGCGCTGTAGTTTTATTAATTTATTTCATTTTAAAACTTTTACAGAATTATGCACAATCTATGCTCAAGCGCGAGTCTCTAAAATCCCGCTTCAAGTCGAGATCACTACTTGAGCGTCGTTTCCAAATAAAACCTAAATCTTCACTTTTATTTGTAAAGTAACTCTTATATAATTTCCTTAATACACGTTTTTAAAAGCATGGCGTGCTAATGACGCCCGCAATCGTACTAGCTGTGCATCTATACACGTAGAAAGTGAAATAAAATAATTATTACCTCGGTTATTACCGTAAATACATAATTTATTATCAGTAGACGAAGCGCCGTAATTGGTAACAAGAAGTTATTCATTATTTAGTCGTTTAGTTTAGTCTCGATAAACCGGCCGACCCATGCCTAGTGATGGACCGTTCCTCGCAAATAACTAAATCATTAAAATTTTTGGTCAATCGCTAAAATGTGTAAAAATATAAAAATAGTACAATTTGACAACCCTAATCTTAAATTACCGTTGAAATTTACGCATATATACACACATATAATTATAAAGTAAATATGTTTACAAATAAATAAGAAAACTCAAATCGCAATTTACAAATATTTAAAGCAATTAGTCGAATGTTAATTTTTATAATATTAAAAATTTAACAAGTTATATTTGCTACTAAACACTGTTTAGGCATTCAAGTGATAATACTCTTTATTACTTCGTGTCAAAGAGTTAATTTCGTTCGTACATTTACTCTCTTTTACACGCCAGCTACTGAGAATGAGTTTGTTCTAGGGTTGTCACATTGTCTATTATTTTATTTTATTTTATTTTAATATATATAAAAATTAGTGGAGTATTATTTACAAATTAAATAATTTAGATATTAATAATTGTTTTCCTGTCATAATCCCTGTATTGAACAAAAAAATATATGACAAAGTGACAACCCTATTTCGGGTCCCTATTATTGCTTAGTCCAAGATGAAATCTGTAATTTTATTATTACTTGTAAGGGCGTTTACGGAAAATTACTTGCTAAGTCGAATTGAGTTCTTTTCTCACGGATTAGAGCTCACTTTTCTATTAAATACTGATAATTATTGTTCATACGTTTTCGCGGTTATGAGTCGTTGTCAAATGTTAATCAGTATTCTCGTATGGTACAAATTATGAAATAATACTAATTCGACCAAAAAATTCATCCACTTTTCGCAATTGAACTTCTTTTCTGTGGCATTTCTGTAAAAAAAACATCTTACTTGGTATAAGAAGCCTATAGATAAGAAATCGCTCGCACGAAAAGTTACTCAATGTTGTCATTGACTAATACATACATTTTTTTAATAATAAGTTTATTATATTTAGCTACTTCTATATCTATATTAAGCTGTTTAATTATTACAAGCAAATAAATAAATGTATAATAATTAATTAAAAAGACCACGGTTAGCTTCGTCGGTTGTTGATTTTTCTTGACGATAAGCAAGGATATACGACCAATGTCACAATGGGTGAAACTATCATAAAGCGTGAACCGGATGTGTGCTACTTTTGAATTAGTAGCCTAATACTGAATAAAACTCAAAACTATATTCCAAATAATATTTTTAAGTTTAATTTTACATAAGTAATATGTAAAAAATATATAATTTAAATGTGGTTTAACGCAAGGAGGCATTTAAGTGAGTAATGAAATGGTTTACAGGTTGACTTTAATTATTACGTAGCTAAGGTTGTTAGCTTTGTTTTCGTCGTGTTTATTTTAACGTTTTACGACTTTTATTGAAAACAAAGCGCCCACGCTAGCTTGCTTGCTTAGCTTCAAAGTAGTTGTAAATGTACAAAAGAGCGCCATCATGTTTATGTCTATCAAAATACACTTTACTTACAAAACCGTAAGATGGCGCTGAATAAAAAACACAAAATAACATTTACTATAGCTATAAAAGAATAAAATATGTTTTTTATTTGTATCAAAATATAAATAACTAAGGAATATATATTTTTTTGATCAAAATTATAATTATACATATTGTGTTAACAATGATAAACCGGTAAGTTAAAAAAGTAGTTCAATAATCAGAAAATAATATTGAAAATTTGACACTTTAACTTTGTTGGTTTCATATCATGTATTGTTGAATGAGTCGCAACACTTTTTGACAACTTGTCGTGTCGCAGGCGGGCAATGTCTCATATTTCGTGAAAATAAATAAGATATAGCGTGTTTCTTTGTTCTTAAATGTTGTGACTTTAGTATTATCAAGTATAATACTTTTTAAATCAAGATGTTGGAATCTTGTGTAGGTGTAGAAACGGATCTTGACAAGGCGCTTACAAAATTCAATGGTATCGAAGAACATTCTGAGAGAATTCTGTCCGAAACAATCGAACACATCGAAAATTTACGTAAAGAAATTGCTGATAGTAAGTGTTTAGTAGCTAATATTATACAAATATAACTAACATTGCTTTTGGCTTTGTTATAGTCGTTTAAATGATCGTTTTTTTACGTGCCAACATCGTACGTAATAACTTGTTTATCAATGACTTTCATTTTTAACTTCTATTTTTCCTGCTAATTAACTGATTAAATAGTAACATTATTAGTTTTTACGTGTTTATATCAATCCGATAACGGTTTGTTTATTATTTTCGTGAATCTAATTTCAGTTCCTCCAGACCAAAATTTGACGCCTGACCAAACTGAGATTGTTCGCCAGACTGTACAAAGATGCAAGGAAGCTATACAAAGACTCTCAGCAGGTTTTTAAAATTATTACGTATCATTAAGTCTAAAATGCATGTTTACTTATTGAAATTTACTTGTAATACATTTTATTTATAAAGTTTTTATTTTAAACTATTATAAATTATTAACAACTTGCAATAGTACTGCATTGCCATTTACATAAAGACATGTAGTAAAAATAAAAGTTACTCTTTTCAGATCACCGAGACCTCCATGCCAGTGTGTCACGTGTTGGCAAGTCGATAGATCGTCATTTCATCGCAGAGTTTGGTGCAGTTGCTCCGAAAGCTGAACAATTTTTGTCAGATGAGAAACGCCCGTATATGGAACAGGCTATAGCACAACATTTGTATAGACAGGTTAATTAATGTAGAATATTATTCCAAACCTGAGGGTCTACTCGAGATCTTTAAGTTAACAATTTAATGTACAACCACACTACTACTTGCCCAATTCCTGGTTATTACTGTAATAAAAATTGCATTGTTTTAAGTCTGGGTGTAAATACAACCCCATGTTGTCTTTATGTTGATATTTGGAATCCTAGTTTGTAAGAAGACTAAAAAAGAGTTACTAGAGTATATTTATAATCATTCCTTTTTGTCTTTCGCCATCCATACCATTGTCACTTGGATTGCAAACAAACGTAATTTATTATTGTGTGTAAAATATATGAAATTGGTACTGCAGGGCTTGGAGGATGCGGCAGACACTTTAATAGCGGAGTCAGGCATTGAAACAATAGAGAGAGGTGAACCGTTTGCAGAACTGCTGAAAACTGCCGCGGCATTAGCGCAAGGGGACACTGAACCTGCACTGCAATGGTTGGAGGCGCATAAGGACAATTTAAATCATTCACCACTGCCTTTTACATTACATAGGATGCATTTCTTTAAGGTTTGTTTGTTTTTGAGCTTGTTATAGGATTTTTTCTGGACTGTATACCATTAGTATGATATGTATAATATATGCAGTCGAATACATGTAGACTTAATCTAAACTTCTTACACTAGTAGAACAATTTTAATTTGGAAGGCTGGTTTCGGAACTGTCAGTTGTAACTGTGACACCATGTCATTTAGCTGCCAAAGATAAAGTCAGAGGCAACTTACAGACAGCCTAACTTTGAAAATAGATAGAAGAAACTCATACAAAACTGTGTTGTGTTTTAGGGCAATATTGTCTTTAAATAAAATTTAGTATTTATTTTAATTATGTTAAAATTTTCCAAACACAATCTTTGTATAGTCATTTACATTTATATATTCTTGAGCTAATGTCAAAAAAGTATGTAAGGTAGCACTGACACCTTGAAGTTGTGTCATTTTTGAAGTATAGGAAGCAAAGGAGCATGTTTAAATCATTAAATCCTATGTAAGTACATATATATACTTACTTAGTACACATTTAAATTTCCAGTTATCACGTGAGCAAGGTGTGGCTGCAGCTGTGACATACGCCCGGGAGCGGTTATCCGTGTTAGCCATACGACATGAGAGGGAATTGGCCGCGGCCATTTGCGCTCTGGCTTGGATAATAAATGATGCACCACCACCAGAGCACTATGCACAGCTGCTGGATGAGAAGGCTCTAGGTAGGTGATACTGGCACGGTGCAAGGAACCTTATGGAATTAAAAAATGTTTAGTGACATACCTTCAGTCATTGTCATTGGTAGGATGATATACTGCATACAGAGGAGGTCCCAGAAAATTTTGATGGTTTTGCCTTTAAATTAATATATATATAAGTATATATCAGCCATTCTCAGTGTGTTCTGCGAACCCTAGGGCTAAAATACTGCAAAAAATACCTACCAAATGGAGACTATAAGGTTACATCTAAATATTCCAATTAAATATTACGTAATATTACATTGCAATATGATTATTCATAAATACATATAAATCAGTTTTTTATAATTATATTAAGGCTTTTTCCTTCGCCAAAAAAGTTTGAGAACTGCTGATATATATAATAATAGTGATGCTTTATTTAAATAATTAAGTTTATACATAAAGGATTCCCACACTAGGCCAGGCCCGTCATGTTTTTATGAATTAAGTTCAATCTGTCGTCAATCTGTTTTTTAATTTAGCAAAAATGCTTATATGAAGTCATATTTATCCAGGTCTAGCAGCTTCGGAGATGTTCATAAGGGAAGCGTGTCTGTTATTGCGTTTGGCCCCGTTGTCCCCCCTGGCCGCTGGGGTGGAGGCGGGCTGTCGCATGTTGCCGGCCTTACACGACATAAGGAATAAAATGTCACATCCGCATGTTGTTGCCGCCTGGGCTGATGATTTACCACTTGGGGTATGTTGGTTCAAAGCAGTGACATTACATTATTAGACCTTTAAGATGTCTCATCTGTATATTGTATATTTGTTTCATCAAACCCGCAATATCAAAATCAAAACTCTTTTTGTCATATAAACCCTTTAGGCTCTATGGATTCTGAAAGGCATATGACGAGAAAAAATCACAAGAAATTCGCCAATCATAGCACAATTAATCCAATTTATACAATTAATGTAAATAATATTAGTACCTAAGTATATAAGCATACCAACATACACAATAACCACAAAAATATAGTGAAAGCGAAGAAACAATGACCTACAACTTGTAGTAATATGTCACTGATAATTTCCAGGTGGATGTGGGCGAAGCAGGTGGTGGTTATCATTCAGTATTTGCATGTCCCATTCTGAGGCAACAAGCTTCGGAACAAAATCCTCCGATGAGACTTTTATGCGGACATGTTATATCGAGGGATGCTCTCAATAAGCTGGCACAAGGCGTCAAGTATGTCGTTTTTATTTATTTTACAGATTTGTGAAAGTGCACTTGTTGCAAGTTTAAACAGATTGCTTATTTCTTCCAAAACTCTCAGGGCTTATGCGCTATGTGGGTAGCTAAAAATGTCGACACCAAGATCGTTTCTCTTTCTATCGCTTATATACCTACAAAAACTGTATCCATTTGAAAATCGCTATCTGTACTTGACCATAATTACTGTAAAGGTTTTAAAATATTGTTTTAAAATAATAAAAATCATTAGAGGTAAACTGCAAAAATATTATTTAATTAATTTTTAAATTCAAAATTCTTTATTGATTGCATGTTGTATGTAAAAATTGTTACAATTTGATTTCTCTGAATGTGAGCTTTGTTAGGGCGTTGCATTGTTTTGGAAGATATACAATTAATATATATTTATGTCATGTCTTGTCATATATATAACAAGCATGTTTATTTGTATATTTATTTAATTCATTTATAACTTTTCTTCATAAATATGTATTGTGTATATTTAGTTATTATTTTCTTCACATTGCACCGAATATCACAGCTCACACCGACAAAGGTTAGCTGGTAGATAATGTCGACGGCATTAAGCTCGCCTATGTGCAATTTTTTTATGCAATAAAGAATTTATTTATTTATATGCATCGCGCTGCATATTATAGAAAAGAACGATCTAGTCAAGAAAACTATAACATTCAGTTTAGCTCCATAGGTTATATATTTTTTCCCAATTTGAATTCAATCTTTCCAAGGCTAAATTCCCACTGTAATCAGATTTAGGTCCGTATTCAAAAATTATACTCGAGCAATGATCTCTACATACTTAAGCTCAGATTGTATACTCGAGTAATGACTTTCACAAATCTGTTTATATTTATTCTGAAACTAAGTGTAGCTGCCTTTATATGTGTTATTATTGTGCTTGTTCATTATATGTTTAATTTTGTATTTGTATATAAGATATAGTGGGGTGAATGTGGGAAGTGGGGATCGATCTACCTGTCATTATTAGGTAGGATAAATGTAATTTTTTATTAACGGAATCTCTGAAATTGTTTTTGAGTTTTTTTTTTTTAAATAATATTTTGTCTACAAATATAAGCGTTTTGTAAAAATTAATATCATATTACAATTTTTTAATGATTATTTTGGGTTAATTTATTTAATTTAATGTTTAATCTTGACTGTGGATGTACGTAGTCATCAATGACATGTGACTCTTATATATATATTTTTTTGGTATATAATTTACTAATATATAGATTTATTGATATATATTTCGTTTATTTGTCTGTTTTTTTTTTTACTAATTCGTGGTGTGTGTCAGTTGTGCTGATAGGGTCTACTCTATGATCGCTTTCTAAAATGCAATCACGTAGTTGTTTTAAAATTCACATGTTCTTTTGCAATCGATGTTTTGTTTCTCTTTCCCCAAATCTCTCGAAGGTTACTGCGGAATTATTGTCTGTGTGGGCGATTTTGAATAGGTCTTTAGTTTGTTGCTACATTATTGACAATTTTTAGTGCCCACGCACTTTGGGAGATGTTCAGGGCATCACAAATATCGAGACCAAACAGCGCGTACGCTTTGATCAGATCGACGCCAACGAGACGTTCACAAAGGTATTAAATTGACCCACCGTCCGCGGCGCTCGCTCGTGGCATACATTTATTGTTAGAGACAAACAGAGAAATGTAACTGTGCTGTGCGTTAATCAAAATTTCATATTTCAATAAGGCTCGTTCATACTGTTAAATTAAATATACAAATAAAATAGTTATAGTTGGTCTCCATTTTGTAGTAAGGAAAAACTGGATTCGGACAACAAAGATGAAAGGCAATGTTAATAAAATAAAAGAAACCCAGCAACATATTATATCAGTTAGTTTCGGCGAGTCTTAAAAGTAATTGATAACTCGAGTCTGTCTTTCGACAATAGATCTATGATTTACGGCTTGCTGGACGGTGGGCGCGACACCTTCGACTGGTCTCCACAAATGTCAACTTTTCTAGCCCTAAATCCCCGCTTTTATTATTGAAAAAACAAAGAAAAAAGTTGTAATTATTTAGCAAATAAAAATGTAAAATTAACTGTTAAATATTTTATAGGTTTATAATGATAAAGTGAAAGATTGGATTAGCTGTAAATAGATATTGGTTTGGCATAATTGCGTTCAAGAGTAGACCCGCCGGCCGAGGTGCTACCGTCCATACAATCATAATATATATAAAAACAAATGATCTGAAGAAAAAACAATGAAATAACACTGTAGATACCTAATTCTAGGAAACTGAAACGGAAACTCAACGATTAACCGATTTAACTCGCATTTACGATTTGATATCTTTTTTTTAATTCAAATTCATTTATTTAGTAATATGGGAATTAATGGTAGTATCACATATTTTAAAAATTGCGTTATGGTATGCAATTATATAAATACAATTAAAATTTATTATAATGTCAAACTTAAATGCTGATGTCAAATTAAATTTAAACTTTATATATAAAAACTTTTTATACGTTCTCAGTGTTCGTAACCATGATACCCAATTGATATCTATATATAAAATTTATAGTAAATTCCTTTGAAATATATTTTTTGGAATTATTTAAACCCTTATTTTAACTGTTATAAAAAGGTTTGTTTTACAAGTTGATTTAAAATTTAGATACAAACTAATTTTTTTAACAATACAATAACTGCATTGTGCATTTATTATATTCCAAGATCATTGGCATTTAATTTTTTTTTTAAATATATGTTATTACAAAGCCTACAATACTATTAAATTTTTCTTTGGGCAACTGGTATCTATCATTTGCATTGAAAATGGTTTGTTTTTAAATTTAATTTGGAAAAAATGCTCTAGTAAAGCCTTAAGATTTATTACAGAAGTGATTTTAATTGGGTTTCTTGATATTATTTATGGAAGTTGTTAGCTATTACTTATTTATAATTTGCATGTTTTTTTTTGTTCTGTATCAAATTTGTTAACGGAATGTCTTAGTTATACTTTAAGTAGATTTTTAGATATTTTTTTTAAATTTTGGGATAATAAGTCGAAGTTACGTTACCACCTGGGGTTAGGTTTAGGCACGTTGACATTTGGGGAGATATCTAATCTAGGTTTTAAACAGCGTCATTGTCCACGGATACGATTCTTGGTTTTGCACGCCTGTCAAGCTTTCGTTTGCATACAAAGACTGGTTTATTACGAAAATTAATAATGTTTATATAAAAGTGAATAGCTCATATATAGCTTATACAATCGAACACATTGGATAAGTGATTCTCTTTAAAAGAGGTTCTACATTGTCACTCATAGACTAGCCATACACGAACTGCTTGAAGCGGTGGACAGCAATTGAATCTGACCGCTCGAGCGGATTTCAGGGATAAAAAAATCGGGAATTGATCATTGTCTCGCTTATCCAGGTTCGATTGTATTTGAAAAAATAATATTTATTTGTAACTGTATAATATATTTTTTGTAATAAATGCAGTTTGGGAGATATTGTTGTATTATTCACGGACTCGGTTGGCAACCAATCGGGAACATGCGGATGCAAAGACACGCATCAGTGGACAATGGTTCTAAGAAATTGATTTTAATGAAAAATAAACGACTTTGTGCGGCTTATTGTTGAGTTTATTTTAGTTATTCATTTCTCTTTCCAAATGTCATGATAAATACAATAATAAGCATCACAAAGGGATTTAATATTGAATAAAATGTTTTATTTAATTGCGATATGTTTCTTGGTTCCAGGCTGAAGTGTCCGTATTGCCCGATGGAGCAGTCGCCGTCGGAAGCGAGACAGATATATTTCTCTTAACTTCGCTTAAAGCTGAAAAAAGTATATTTGAAATATGTATCTACCCACTCAAGATATTTTGCTATAAAATAATAGTTTATTTTATTATTAAAAAATCTGTTAAAATATACATTTTTTTATTTGACTTAAATAAGTATATTGTTGCGTTTATTGACTTGACTGAATACCAATTTAGGCTTGGATCAGCTCGCTGTAAGATATTGGGGTAGAATAAAAATAAAAATAAAGGGGTGGGGATAAATAGTTAATAAGACAGTGGATTCTAATTGTAGGCAAAAACCAATTGAAGATTAGTTGTATTTCAATTGTTTGTTGAAATCCGATTGCTATGTCGTCGTGATTTTGTAATGAAGCAATAAAAAAAATTATTTTCAGCGTAGCCTTGTTTTCATATTATCCGAAAACACTGCCTTTAATATTTAAATCATTAATAAGGGAGACTAAACATTGTTTTTAAATTATAGTTTTTCACTTTCTTTAAAGGAACTAATCCTGTGATTGTTTCAATATGAAGCAGAAAATAAAATTATTTTTAAATTTACCACATATTTTGTGTCCTCAAATCTCTATCAATAATATATTTAGTTATAACTACTAATGAAAATAAATAATTGATTTAAAATTGTTTCTTTTTAAACTACCCTCTGGAGCAGCGAATCGAAGTGCGACAGTGTATGTATGCATTTGACAGCAAATTTGACGCTAGTAGAAAGTATATGGGAGCATTTGCAATAGGAATCAGATGCATCATGTATAGAAATAAAAGAGCTTTCTCAGTACATACTTTATTTGGTGGATATGTACACATCGACAAAATAAAGGGCAAAAAATAATAGAAATTAAGCAAAAAATAAAACAACAATAATCAATAAAACGTTCTTAAAAAGTAAACTATAACAAATAACCCGGAAATTACATTCAATCATACAAATTATAAATAAAACTTCAGAGATCATCCCACGAAAATGAAATATACCTTCACTTAGGCCAGCTGTGAATAGAGACCCCAAAGGGATTGTAAAGTAAAATTCAAGGGATGATTTCCGATACAAACCAATATCTTACAATAATACCCTCTTAAATAAACATTACTAACCAACGAATTAATTAAATCATGTTGTCCTTTTCAATCTTACCTTATTAAGGGTTCAATAGAGCGAGACAAAACATAATTGAACTGAGTCATCGCTCAGTAAGTAACTCTATAAGAAGGTAAACGTTTAAAACTAAATAACGGCGATATTTCAATATCATGACTTTATATTCTATTAAATTGAGATTGCTTTAGAAACATACTTCAATCATCAATTACGACGAAATTGTCTGATACGTTTTGCAAGAAAACTCAATAATCATTATTAAGTCAAATGTATTTGAATAAACGTTACAAAAAAAGTTACGTTACGAAATATAATTTTATTTGTCAGGGTCCATGTCTGCTACGTCAATATTTTTGTGTAAATCAGATTTTTACAATTTATATTACAGAATCCAATTAACATTGTCTGAACTAACATTTTGGCAATTTTCATTTTATTGTTGAAATATGAATTACAATCTCATGAAAAAAATAAATAACATTTCCTCAATGATTTTCCGAGATACTACATAAACCATGCACTATAACTATTTTAAATTGCGATTTTGTAGATCCCTACCATGTGAACAGGATCCAACGATATTAAGCAAATTAAGAAATGAATAAACAATAATTCGCCGTGTTTTAAACAAAAAACGATAATATTATCACACATATACGGAGTACTATCAGTATATATATATTAATTAATATTATTGCTATTATTAATAACTATTAAAAGAACACCGCCTAATGGCGTTTTACTTTATGAACGACTGTAACAGAATGAGAACAATACGATTAATAGTTTCGTCGCGTATCGACCGAGTTAACGACTCACAAAGGTATGAATCTGCTTATTCAAATCTATTAATAAATATTATAATAAACATCTAAGCGTGTAACAAAAATCACATATCACAGCTAAATACCTATATTGCTTTTTATTAAGTCCCAAAATATTCTACACAGTGGAGAGTCCTAAATCTAACTTAGACATACCTTTTAGTCGTTAACTCTGAGGTTATTTCGCATACCATCCTCTCCCATCTGTCCAATGTGAATCCACTATTTTGGACACAGAACACGCATAAGCAATAAGTGAACTGGGTTTTCCTTTAACAAAATAATTACCAATGATTTATTTTTCTTTTGTTTTCTTTGTTTTGCGGATCATTTGCCGCCCTTTTATGAATAGCGCCTAACATGTTGCCCCCCTTCCTCCTTTATGCCACTAACCGTGAAGTTACAAGAAAAGAACTTCAGACGTTTCAATATAGTGTTTTGCTGCTTATAATGAATACTGCCCACCAATGCAATCACCCTGTTACAGGCCGACACATGAAAACAACAAGTAAGTATGGAAGACGCACTTAATTACAGCGAACGCTAACACTAAATATTATCTCTTTTAAAACAGCATAATTCAAATATATTTTATTTTATCACTTACACGTATTATAGCAAATGTTGCACCCTATGGTTAATATTATTAATTTTTAAATACATAAGTTGTATTATTTGGCACACAGAGCGTCCGCGAGCCTTTCATATGAGGAGGGACAAATTTAACAAAACATTTGTTAGTTTAGTGCGAGTCTCCCACAATAACAAGTAACGTAAAGTTTAACTATCAATTGTATGTAGATATTTGCAATAATAGAAATTTTGCACTTTGAAATGGCAGGTCGTAAAGTGCAACGGAACTCATGGATCAAACATGCTGTCGCAAGTTGAATCTTTAACTTTATTATAAAAAAATATACGTATATATTTCATTAAATTTGTCCCCAAATATTCCAATTTCTAAAAAGCAAATGTAATTTTAAATGTTAACCGATTACAATTGCCCAAAGAGGCTTAGTTCAACAAAGGCGGCGCGCGCGGTCTCACCGCTTACAAGCCTTGTGAGATAAAACAACACAAATAATAATAATAATAACAAAAACTTATATGACGCTCGAAAACTTAATAAAACAATATGAAAAGCATGTCCAATGTAAAATTGTTCTTAAAAAATCAAGTATTGTTTATATTACTGCCTAATTCAATTTATTATTTCCATTAATTAATTTTTTTTAATTTTCGTTTAATTAAACGAAATTTAAGACGTCATATAAATTTAGATTTCAAAGCTTCATTTGACCGATGCAGACGTAATGTATATTAAAAAAAAACAACTAAATAATAATAACAATAAAACATCAACTTTCACTTCAGTCAATTTCAGTCAGTCTAACACAAATACACATTTGAGCATAATTAGAGGAACGAATAATTTATTAATGCCATTTCAAACAGACATCAAATTTAAAATTTGAAAATGGAAGCAGCAATTTTTTTTTAAAAAAAAGAAAAACACTCAAAACTTGCCATCGGCCAAATAAATTAACAATTTTTAAAACAATAACATAATTCAAAAGCTTATCACATCATGAAACCGTTGACGGCGTTGCTGTACACGAGTCATGCTGAAACACCAATGTATACATACATCAAAAGCAATATAACTAACTAATCCGGCCTGCATCAATATTTTATATTTTAAACATAATAAAAGAAACCGCCAAAAATAACTATAGTCTAGCAAGCAGAACAGCGACAAATGTAAATCTTTTTTTATTTAATTTTTAAATTAATATCACTATTCATTTGTTTATCATAGTAAAAGCAAACTACAGACTCTACTTTTAGTAGATTTCGACAAGCAATGTTGCCATGTGAAAAAAATTAACTTACTGTGAGATACTAGCAACAAAATCATTTTGAGTGTAGCAACACCGGCAACGTCCTAAAACCTAATTGGTGTATCGTTTACTAAATACCTAAGAAGACTGTTAATAGACCTAGCGAGGCACTTGACTGCCAGAAGTACTAATAGACAGGGCTAAGACCATATCCCGAATTGCATGCACAAGTATTCCCAACGAATAATGCACATAAAATACATCGTGTTCAAAACTTATAAAATTATTCTTAGCTTATTCAAAAACATGATTTAAAAATTCTTAAACAAATATAGGAATAATTTTTCAAAAGAGCAATGATTATAAATTTAAAACTACATCAAAAGAACAAAATTCTTTCTCACTTTTAATGTACATTAAATGACCCAAAATTATATATTCTTTTTGAAACCGTAAAAATTTCATTTGACGATCCTTTATTCGTTGGGAAGACGATAACCACCAGACCTTCAACAGTCCAGTAATCGAGTACAATACGTTTACAATTACGAAGATTTAAATTTATACAATAGAACCAACAATTTATATAGCCGTCTCTCTTACTCACCATACATATGAAAGAGAACGACGAAATTAAACATGATCAAAATTTGTTGACTATTTCAGCGTACGACCGAATTTTTTTTTGTAATTTACGTAATTGGAAATTACATCATTCGAATGAGCGTACCGATATTTTTGCCCGTCAATGTAATTTATTACAGCATTTTCTGTACACCTACTAACACGTGTCGATAACTATATGTATTGATGTTTAGTTAGAATTCACCAGAAACAACGTGTTATTTTGTAAAAACGTCTTTTTAGTGTATATTTTTAAACACCCATTTACTACAAGAAAACTATGTAATATTATCACTTAGAACGATATAAGAAACCTAACAGTACGAATTGAAGGCTAAGCCGTTTTCATATAAATATCAATTCAGCTTAAAACTAATTAGCATCGCTTTCAAATATTGCTCACACGTCCAATTGTCGCATATTACAACAAAAACAACAAACAAAAAGAATTGTTAATTCAAAAACAATATATATAATAAAAACAATTTACCATAGAAACAAAATATCCAATTAAAAAGCATATGTGTTCCAATCAGAATATACCTATATAACTAATTTCGAATACTTTAAGCAGCTTACAGTAATCCGACGTTTCAAGCCGCATTAAATGTTTTAAATTAGTTTCTTTTTAACCTTAAAAATCACTATCAGAAGTTACTAGAATCAAGTTTTTCATAAAGCTCGTAGTTTGAAGATTATAAATATCAATTTATTAGATACATTGTGTAGGTTCTATACCAGCGATTCTCAACCTTTTTTTGTTGCTAAATCACTGTTCTATACCTACATAATTCATCCGGGGAAATGACCATTACAAATACAAAAAAATCAATGTAATCAATTTAAATAAGGTATTTGTGTTGAAAATAGATTTCATGAAAACCGACAAGATCATAAAACAGAAACGACGCTAAAACAATGGATGATCTCTACATGAAACAGAATTATAGAAAGCGTTTGAGAATAGATTCATCACACTATACTCAAGTAAGGATCAGATGATTACGCTCGACCGTCGTTTCAGAATAAGGACTTTAGTGTCGCATCATTATCCCCGGATGAGGTAATAATAAAAAAAAAGGAAACAAATTTTAAACAACATAATCGTTACACGTAAAATTAAATTAAATAATTAAAGAAAACAATTCACCTATTAAAATTATAACAAACAAAATATAACTAAATGCATCGAAGGACGCATGCGAACGAACGAATTGCGTACATTTATTAAGGGTCCATGTGCCGCGTACAAATATTATAAACCATAAATAAATATATTAGAAACAGAGGCGATTGGTCTCCACGTAACCAATCGCAGCCACTCAAAAGGTAACTTCAATAAACTATTCAATAATGCGCAACAGAAATCAATTGTTCGCTGTCTATACCAGAGGTTCCCAAACTATGGATCTTGAAAATGTAATATCTATGTGTGTTAATAGAACACTCCTTCATTCATATTGATAACGATTATATTTTTTGTCATTCTAATTAGAATCTCTTAGTATTACCAATATTTATACCACTAGTTTTGAAATGGTTGGAAATTTTTGCTAGATGGGCCGAAGCAAAGTCAACTTTGGGAAGCACTGGTCTATACAATTTTTTTAATTTTAATTACTTTCAATCTGTTACCAAAGCTTTACAAGCATCATGACCGTTGTGTTGATATTAGATGTTTTCTAAATAAAAAAAAATACCTGTCACACATCATTATAAAATTAAAAATAATTATAACGAATTAACTAAAGCTTATTTATAATTAATTATTGCTTATAATTGAATTATTTAACTTATTATTTTCAATAAATAAGTTTTATCCTATACTAACTGGGCTGGTTATAATTTTTCGGACTAGAAATGTTACATTAGCTAATTATTGGTGTTAAAAATAGTTCCTTTTTTCTTGCATTAAGTCAACATTGGCAGTATATATGTTTTCAAATTAGATTCACAAATGACAATGTATTTAACAAAAACTGCTTGTTTCCTGTAACTGAAAAAAACAATCTAAAAACTTTTTTCAATTTCTTATAGAAGAATATCAATAGAATCTAACTTTTGCTATCACTACCATAATCAACTCGGGAATCGAAAAAGATGTACGGTTAGCAAAAAAGTCGAGAAACAATATGGCAGAGACTTTAGTTAAATGCATATAAACTACAGTTAACGTATTCGAAGTACAGTCCGCATAAAAACATCAAAACAGACAATTAAGGAAATGAAATTATGCCAAAGGTACGTTTCGGAGTTTATAGTCGAACAAAATCTCGGTCATACGTTCGCTTAAACATGCCATTCATGTTTTGTCATAGGGGTAAAGAATGCTAGCTCGGCGCAGGGGTGATGCCAGCCAGATTCAGCAACGCCTCAGCAGTCCTGCGCTCTTCACAGCCGCTGTACGAGTGCTCGTCGCGGGCACAGCGCGATATTACAAGCGAAGCTTCAGGCGGTAACTAGAAACACAATACACCAGCTTTAAAGAGACATTTAATAACATTTTTTGCAGTATTTTAGCCTTAGGGTTCCGCGGAACACACTTTGAGAATGGCTGCCTTAAACCATGTTTATTTTTTCTAGTGACCCAGTAACACAATTTTTCATAACGACAAATGTTAGTTGACCGTTATATTCGACAATTATGATAAACACAATGGATTTTAAATTATATAAACCCAAGTTCGTTTTATTATTTTCATTTTTAGCCGCTTGTTTCAGTATCACTTTACGTACATACCTGTTCTAAGATACCTGGTCCATACTTCATGGCGAGCACGGTGGCCGCAGCCAAGTACTCGTCTGCGCCCGGTGCCATCTCATGTTCGGCCCCGTTCGGGACGCGCCCGAAAGCCTGGGACAAGTTCTTATAATTATGTAGACAATTACTTTATAAAATGCCTAAAAGCTTCCTACAATCATTTGTCATACTACTATTTACAAAAGTTACATATATTTATTTATAAGATATATTTACTCAGCACAAATGTTTAACCAATTTAACACTATTGTGCTTTTGTATTGATATATATTTTGCAGCCGTTTTCTTAATGAAGTTCCATCGTAATCACAATGAGGAAAAACTATTCAATATAAACGCTTTTAAATTCATTAAATCAAGTTCACGACTAGCGGTTCTCAAACATTTTTGGCGAAGAAAAAAGCTCTATAATTTTTTTAAAAACAGATTTATATGTATTTATTAATAATCATATTGCAATGTAATATCACATACATATTTATACATATAATTATGTATGTATTACTGCTATTAAATTTTATGTTGGAATAATGAGGTGTAACCTTATAATCTCCCTTTGGTAGGTATTTTTTGAAGTATTTTCGTTCTAGTGTTCCACGGAGCACACTTTGCGAATGACTGTCTTAGACTAACTATCAAAAATTTTTTTTTTTATATTTTAACAATACTAATTATGATAAAGTTCAATGAAAGAATATGCAAATTAAAAACAAAGTCACAATGGATTCCAAAATGATTAAATAAGGCAATACATGTCAACTCACTTGTAGTAATGTCGCTCTGTGCTGCGGGTCCACAGTCCAGAGTGACCCTTTGCCCAGTCCTGGAGCAGCTGCAACCTGGCCCAATTTACAACATACAATCACATATATAAATACATATACAATAAATAGAGTGACTTCAAACTAGGATTGATCAGTACTTGAGTGTAGAGTCTGTGCTCAAGTACGTAACTTACTACGAAAGAAAAAGTGAATCTATACTAAAGCGCGTTTGTAAAATAAACGCTTCATTAAAATCCCTCAAGTAGAGATAAGCAATCGTTTTCGAGTACGGACCTCAAACTCGAAAGAACTACACATTTTTTTAAAGAGAAAAATTTAATTTATATGAATAAATAATGTATGCTATATCTAGTGATTCAGATTCCTGTATCAAGTGTCGTTAATAGAGTCATAGATTATCACAGGCATACATATAAAAATAATACTACATAAATATTTACCTTATGAAAACACTTATTCAAAGACAAGTTATGCCTAACACTATTTTTCCATCCCTGTGGTGCGCTGCGGAAGTATGGAAAGTGCTTTATTATCCAAGCGTATATTTCCTTGACAGGCAAGGCCCTCGACGGAGCCGCCTCTATGGCCATGAAGATGAGACACGAGAAGGAATAGGGGGGTTTCGCGTGGAGCACCGGAGGCGACGGCGGAGACGGCGGGGCCTTCTGCGGGGTCCTGGGCGGCGATATCGGCTGGGTCAGTGGGGGCGGCGTTATCGGTTGTTCTGTCTGCAATGAGAGAACATTTCAATATAGGAATCAAGCGCCATCTGAAGGAAAAACTTGGAATTATTTAAAGTGCAAGACACTTTATATTTTTCAAATTATTGCTTATAATGAGATCACTTATAAAATCAACCCTACCTTAACAACGACATGACTCCCTATAATTCTGTGATTATCGTCGACATCACCTTTGCTTAAATTAATACCTGAAATAATAAAAAATAGATTTAGGCTACGATTGACGGGTTTCTGATGATCTTTTCATCACACGCCTTTCTAAAGCCATTGTAGAGTCTGACGATGAGCAAGCAAGCGCACGCCTTTAGTGCCTATGCTAATAAACGATTTTCACACAGCCCTGTAATGTCGATTCATGACATTATTATTATAAACTTACCTCTAAGTAAATTTTTATCCTGAAGCCAGCTCAGGCTCTTCAATTCGTCATCATGATCTGGAGGTGGTAGATTGCCAGCGTTACCTCCACATGCGACACTGCAAAAGATAAATTCACATAACTCCATGTTTCCTACAAAAATGTAAAAATCTTTGCTTGATGTTGAACAAAAATGCAATCTAAGAGTAGAGACAATAATCATCAACATGGGCGTAGCCAGCCATGGGCTCAGGGAGAGGCAGCAGTCTAAAACAATATGTAACTATCAAACTATTTACCCCGGTTAATCTTTTTCGTGTCGACTGACAACTGTCAAGTGTGAACTTTCTTACGGATATTAAGTATTGTAGTTAGTACCTAGATAATTAAGTTTTTTAGATTTGATTAGGTGCCTTACAGGTCAGAGCCAGGGTGGGGCAAGTGCCCCAACCTGCCCCACCTTGGCTACGCCCATGCTCATAGATAGAAAGCAAAATAAATATACTAACGCAGTAACAGGCATTTCTTGATCGGAATCATCTGTTCCGTCATCGACAATATCTTCAAAGTTTTCAATGACACGTCCGGAGACTTCCAGCCGCCGCAGCGACCTACCACTTGAAGCGACATGCCGAGCTATCTGTCGTATGAGACGCCGTGATAATGGTAGCGCTGGACGGGCACCTTTCGCTGGTGAACCACCTCGTTCGCCGCGCATCGGTGCCATCTAGGAAAAGCAGCAAAATCAGCAACACGTCCACGCTTCTCATCTTATACCTGACTACCTTATTTACATTATATACTTTTGTAGAATAACTTCAAAAAAGCAGATAATTGTTTTAGATCTGGATATTATATGGGTGTCAAGGTCGTATGCATTGTATTTATTCATTAAAGAAAGTTTTAAAGAAATTATGATTTAAATAAAAAAGTCAAACACGGCCGAATCTAACGTAATTTAAACCAAAGGTTCCCAAACTTTTTCGTCTAACGCCCACTTTGAAATCAATTATTTTGGTGTACCCCCCCTTTTTTACCTTAAAAACCTCAATAACATTTAGTCTCGCCTGGAGTTTAATTAAACCCTTACCGCCCTAGGCCTCCAGTGTCCACTTTGGGAAAGATTGTTTAAATATTAAAATTCAAATTCAAGTGAAGCTTCCAACCTGCTATACTTATAAATGTTGAATCGAATCAGGGACCTCAACACGTCAAAGAGGCAGTAATTTTGTAAAAGCCGCTATTACAATTAAATCTTTATACTTAGTATTAAGCCCTAGGAGACAGTCTGCAAATTAAAATGACGAGTTGTAGACACAACTTTAAATGTATATCTAATTGTAAACAATTGTATATCTTGAATAATGACGTAACGAATTGTACTTCAGATTACGTCATGTAAGGTCAGTAAAAAAAGTACCTATTGTAACCTACTGTATTTTATCGTATTACTGACGTACATTCTTATTATTGTTCTCCTATTTTTACATCTACGATAGAGTTATACAAATTAATTACTAATAAATCCATATAGATAAGATCAACTGATCAAATCTGTGACATTCACAGATTTAACCATCAAATTAAATTACGACGTGTTAAACGCAAACAATGCAATAACTAAACGCAAGTCAAATACTCAATCACGTCGCACAAACTCGGCCCAATTCCACAAGGCTGTTCTCATAATTTTTCTTAAACAATTTTTATTGAGTTGTTGGTAACACACAATACTTCAAGGCGACAAACGTCAAATAGTTCTAGAAGGTCGCGCAGATACATGCTCCATGTGTATTTGTACACACACATACGATAGCATAATAATAAACGTGGTCGGTATACTTTGCTACTCGAGCATAAAAGGAAGAACATCTTAAGACCCGAAATTCTAAAGTACGCAATTTAACAAAAAAAAAACTTTTGACTATTTAAATTTGGAATACGTCGATTTAAAACGAGCTTCACAAATTTACAAATAAAATTGTATAATTTAATCTCATGTTTAAAAAAAAAATCATTACGCCCGATGAACTTTGGCCTTTGTCGAGCCACTGTGACGGAATTGCCGTCTCGAGCGGAAACCGGGTGTACGCGAAAGTTAGATCTTACAATATTGAATACGCTTGAAAATGGGCCAGTTAAAGAGTACTTTTAGCTGTAAAATGTATTTTTAAAACTAAATAATTAATTTTCGAAAAGGCCAGTACAGTGATAGCGATAAAGCCGGTTTTTAACCTCCATTCTTAAGCACTTGAGAACCTTTTCAATCACTAACTAGCCGAGGTTATGTGTACACTCAACAAACTTTATTTAAGTAAAATTACAGTAATTTTATAGACATTTCTTTCTACTAATTTAAACATCACCATAATTGCATAGATATCTGAAATTATCTGTGAACGTTGTATAACTAATTTAAAACAATATATACGGCTTATAGTCGTTTAAAAAAAAGAATTTATATGAAAAAGATTTGTAGCCCTCGTGGTTGTAAGCCGCATAAGTAATTTTAAACCACAACCGTCTGACATTTAAAAGGGTGAGGTGTAGGTTATAATTCATACGAAAGAAGTAATATATTTATATTAATCTTCAGTCGTTTTGAATTTATAACTCTACATTTCTATTTCTATTTATCAGTCATTCCTATTGGAACACTTGGACTTGTCAAAATATAACTATATTTATCAATACAACAATGCAGCAACGACGACAGCGCCCCCTACTCACTCCAATAACAAATATTAACTACTAGATACAATCAGGTTTCACAAACTGTCATTTGCAGCTTCATTCATAGTGTAAAAAGCTTTGTCAATTAACGTTTGTTTTATACGTGTTGTAAATAGTAATTCGTTTAACATTTTGACATCATCTGACAAGTTATTATACGTGTTTACGCCATTACAGAGGTAGCTCTTTGAAACATTAGTTTGGTATTTAATTAAAATTACTAATAACCTAATAACTAACACCACATTTACGGTTCCAAACCTTCGAATCATCCTGACGTATACATATATATTTTCTATAGAGATTATATACATGCAAACTGTTAATTAAAAATTGTACGTCGATTTCTAGGAAAGCATCCGCCATGTTTGAGCAGACACTAGCTGGTATCGACGTTTGTTCTAGCACCGCTGCAAAGTTATTCGACCATATTGGACGAACACTGATCGGCGATGCGGGATTATTGCTACTCTTAACTTAACCAAAAACACGACATCCATAAATAATACAAAAAAAAACAATCGTGACAGATAAAAACAAATTTTTTTTTTCTTTATGAGACAAGAACACGAAAAAACAATGCAATTAAATCTGAACTTTTAAAATATCAACAACGAGGACATACAGTACAATTTTTTAAATATGAATTTTCCCGACGAGTTTTCCTTAAGTTCTAAGACTATCATAATCTTATAAAGTATATCTATCTCTCTCTAACAGACGTCGAAATAGCATAAATTTTGTTTAAGGAAAATAAACAAACATTTTGTTTAGATTAATGACTAAATAAAGCAAAATAGTTAATACGGAGGTTCGTTATTAAACGGCGCCATATGTATCTATGAAGCATTTGATATCTCTAAGAATTTGACATTATCATTATACGGGATTGATTGTGTCCACATTATGTGCGCGTATCAACTGAGCAGTAACTATGTGCCTTATCATTATAGGTGAATATTGTTAGGCCTTGTACAGTTTTTTGGTATAATAACCTATATTTCAGCAGACGCTTCGAAACCTCAACTTAGGAGTACGCCAGTCACATGATCGCAGGAAGTAAAAATTGTAATGTGGGTCAAGCAAAGATCTTCATTCTATAAATAGTAAACCAACACGACTGTTTTAATCATTATAACATATTCACTTTATAATAATTTTAAAAATATATGTATGTACTTACAAGATGAAAATTAAAAATTCAAAATTACCCGGTCAAAGTTTACTACTGAAGTTCCTAGTTATTAATTGATTGTATACGATATTAGATAATATTTAGTGTAACTGACTCCCTAGCAACGTAAATAAAACAAAACAGAGCACCAATGGCAGGCATGTGATGTAATAGTGGTGGTATGTGGTGTGCAGTGGGTCAACGAGGGTGGCGTCAACAGGACGTTGCTAGGAAACTGCGCGGCGACAGCTACGAGCGCGTGGTGCGACGTGGACGCTACGTCCGCGTGCGACGCACGTGCATCTACCTGCGCAACGACTAGGGTCGTTACATAATCGACTAGCCCTAGAAAGGGACTCGAGACGAACCATGTGCCCTGCCAGTCGACCCCCGCACCGTCATCACGCCATTCCATATTTAGAAGGAGCGCCATCGAGGCGATTGCGTCGCGACGTGGAACCCGACTCGCTTGTCGCATGCTCACACATTTTTAGATCTATACGTAAATGATACTACGCACCCCACGCATAACAATAGACGAAGCTTAACAAAATATATAAACACGCTGGTTCCAGGATCGAAGTGCGTAATTAGGATGATCACATATTAGAATTATCTCAGTATATGATTAAGGATAAAGAAAAATATTCAAAGATATCGAATATAACCACTACCATGTATTCTATATAAGGGACTCACCTTGCACGCTGAAGGATTGTTAACACGCACTAATTAAAAATAAATAATACTAAACAGCATTCCGCGTCCTCTTCTCTGCAAATCAACACCCAATCAAACCATAGAGCAGAAAATCGACCTACATAAACATATGATTTTTATAAGTAAAATACACTCAAGAAATAGTCTATGAATACCTTAATAATAATTTACATCTATTAATAAAGTGAGTTACACTTCTAAAAACAATAATTGTGTTATACATAAATTATAATATACTATTTATTATTCTATTTTATAGAAATAATAGGTAAACGTAAGTTTTTATTTGGCAATACCATTCCGTAGATTTATTTTTAAATTTGAAAATTAGCCCTGACAGTTTTATTAAAACTTTATCAAATATTCTAGAATAATTGTTTGGTATAAATAAAGTAAAGACGATTTAGCGATATATGTGTTGAATTTACATAAATACGATTTGTCTCACGTTCGTCTGGTTTTGTAGTAAACAAAACGTCACACATTTTGGCAACATCGATAACAACCAAAAAGAAGAAAACACGTTAACTTGACGTGGACGAAAGCAGCTGGCCCATTTAGCGGTGAAATGTACAAAGAAAATTAATATATTTATTAGATTTATAAGTGAATCTTATGAAATAATTGCTTAGTGAATGGTAGAAAATAGCAGCACGATGATTCCTAATATTGTAAGTAGTTATTTCGTTCAGACTTACTAAAAGAATCATGCAGTAAATGTTAATAAGTAATGCGGTGTGATATTTCGTGTTTGGCGTGATTCTTCATTGTGTTTTTACAGAAAATGTGCACTATATTAAGTGTATTTATATTACCGATACTCTTAAGTCAATATACGAGTGGAGCTGCAGTGATATCGATAGATTTGGGTTCTGAATGGATGAAAGTCGGTATTGTGTCGCCGGGAGTGCCTATGGAGATCGTGTTAAATAAGGAGTCGAAGAGGAAGACGCCTGCAGTGGTGGCATTCCGAGATGGTGTGAGAACGTTTGGAGAGGACGCTGTTACTGTTGGAGTGAGGTTTCCTAAAAACACTTACAAGTATTTATTGGATTTGTTGGGAAAGCCTTATGATCACCCCATTGTGCAATCTTTTAAGTGAGTAATATTCTTTTAGAAATTGAAACCGAAAATTATTCTAATTATTTCTAACCAGCCAATGTGATTATATTTAAATTTTAAATAATCAAAAAAAAAAAACATCTAAATCATAAACTCAAGATGTGACATTTTTTCAGTAGCATAATTTTATATTCACTTTTATTAAATCCACTTATAAATTATTGTATGCAATTAGTGATATTGAATGTTATAAAAAGAAAACAAATTTTTTTTCTTTCTTTGTATCATAGATGTTTTGAAAAAATAGTTCACATTCTATTTTTAAACTTTATCTTAAGAGGATTTTATTTCCATTTTTTTTTTAAAAACATTCACATTCTATTTTTAAATATTATTGGTTTTTTTTTACAGAGAACGTTTTCCATATTACAACATTGTTGAATCGAAGCGTGGTACTCCAGAGTTTGTTCATGATGATAAAACAACCTTTACTCCAGAAGAGTTAGTCGCTCAACTATTGGCAAAGGCCAAAGATTTTGCAGAAATTAGTCATGGTAAGGTTTAATTGAAAATTGACATTTAATTCCAGACATCTTGCTTATGTTGTATAATGTATTTCTAGGTCAACCGATAAAGGAATGTGTGGTAATAGTACCAGGTTATTTCAATCAGGTGGAGAGAAATGCTGTTAAAGATGCAGCATCATTGGCTGGTCTTAATGTTTTGCAATTAATTAATGACTATACAGCTATCGCAATTAATTATGGTATTTTTAGACGAAAGGTGAGAAATTTAGAGTTTAATTAACCTTTAAGTACTGAGGTTGGAGCCTCTCAGGTTTTGAGAAAATAAAATTTTTGATTTACTTTAATTCGTAAATTTGTTGATTTTTTAAAATAATGTTATTTATACTTGCTGATTTATGATCTCATGTGATTTTTTCCAAAAAATGCTAAGTGTTTTCTAGACTTTGAAGCGACAGTTAATTATATACAAGTAAATTATAATTAAAATATTTTATTATATTTAGATACATCCACTGAAACTAATTATTAAACACTAAACCCTAAAAACATTTTTAAATACAAGCACATATAAGAGAGAGGAGATTCATGTTAAATAGTGGATGTCGCTCTATAATCTATGCCTACTTCATTATGAGCATAGACATAAGTCTTATTGTTCTTGAAAAATGTTCACTTGTTTTATACAGGAAATCAATGAGACGGCCTGGTATGCATTGTTCTTTGACATGGGAGCCATGAGCACTAAAGCAGCTTTGGTCGAGTACCGTCTTGTTAAAATTAAAGAGAAAGGCTTCGTCGAGATTGTGCCTCAATTACAAGTCCTTGGTGTTGGTTATGATAGGTAAGTTTTTATACTATTATCAAAAATTAGTTATTTTGTAGCGCCCCCCTTTTTTACCTTAAAAACCTCAATAACAATCTCGCCTGAAGTTCTAGGCCTACAGTGCCCTCAAGGGGGCGTTATAGCCCACTTTGGGAAACACTGGTCTAAATAAATTTATACACACAAGGACGCTTATGTAGGTATCAGGACAAGGACACTATAAAAACCTCCAGACCCGAAACAAATGTCAATTTATTATAGCAATTTTTGTATAATGATTTATTTACAGAACTCTTGGTGGTTTAGAAATGACATTACGTCTTCGTGAGCATCTCATAGCGGGATGGTTGAAATCTGGCGGGGGCGATGTTCGTTCTAACCCAAGAGCAATGGAGAAATTGCTACAAGAAGCCGAACGACTCAAGATTGTGTTGTCAGCTAATACCGAATTTTACGCACAAATTGAGAGCTTGCTCGATGATAAGGATTTCAAGCTATTGGTATGTACATGAAATTACAAATCATCACCCATTACCAAATAGAGTCAGCATATTATTAAGTCCCCATATATGTTACATTTTCAAAAACAGACTGGTTACAAAATATATAAAAGTGATAGTGAAAGAGTAAATAAGTATAATAATTTTATTTATTTATTTAAGCACAGTCAATTCCAATATGCCATGCAAGGAGGAGTCAAGTACAAAAGATACACAATAATATTAGAATAAAATGTTAAAATCTAAATAATTAAACAAAAATAATCTCAAAGCAAATTTACATTTTACAATACACTGACCTTCTCACAGAAGGTCAGACATAATAATAATAATGGTCATTAAATTAGGTTCATAGTTTGTGGCTCTCTGTCACTTATTAGTGCATAGTGTAATCTTGAATAGAGTGTTTACTATGCTTATAGTATGTAATTTGATGCTAACTTTAGTATGGTAAAAACGGCTTTTATTCTTCAGCATAAATGGTATGGATATGATACTCTACTGTTATTTCTTCATACAATAATGACAGCTTAGTATCTAAAATCTCACGATTCGTGTTATTGAATAAAATTTATATACTTACTATACAGTTGCAAATAATTTACATTGTAATTGTATTTTATAATTGGTTGTTTCAGGCGTTACTTTGCGGAAATCCATATTAAAGGAAATTATTTAAAATTATTTTGCTTATAATTTCCGCTACATTAGCTGAATATTGGTGGAGGTTATTTTCCTTCATCGACCTAATGTAGTTGGAATTATAAGCAAAATAATTTCCTTTAATTGCATTTTATATGGATTGAAATAGAATTATTGCTTCTGAGTTGTGTTATTAGTTACCTTGTTTTGGCATTTAGGTAACCCGTGCAGAATTTGAAGAGCTGTGTGCAGATCTATGGCCTCGTGTCGGTGGTGTGGTGCGTAGAGCGATATCGGCCGCGGGCGGTACAGGCACCGGAGCGAGGCTGGTTCTGGCTGGTGGAGGAGGTCGGGTGCCCGCAGTGCAGAGCGCTTTGAAGGAAATCGTAGGTCATGAGCCGCATAAGAGTATTAATGCAGATGAGGCTGCCACTATGGGAGCGGTTTATAGGTTAGTTGGGTTTTCCTAGAATAAGCACTAAAATGTATATGGTCTTTCATTTCCATTTATGGCTTGGATATTTAATTAGTTATTTTAAATGACCCTTTATAACACTAAACACATGTCGTGAGTGGACTATTAACAAATTGGTAGATTCCATACATCAGGCAGTTCATGGTATATGAGATGCAGTGGTTATTGTGACAGTCTGATATAAATAATAGTAAATGTTTTGGGTATATTGATTGGTTTATTCTTGCCCTAATTCCTAACTCACAGTACATGGTATCTCAGTTTGGAGTCATGGCAAATGTATTTATTAGTTTTTAAAAGAAGACATCGTTATTACTCTGATTGCACTTAATTTGAAGGATTTCTTTTTCATTTTAGAGCCGCATCTCTTGCAACTGGTTTTAAAGTAGCACCCCTGAACGTGCGTGATGCTGTATTGTTGCCGATACAAGTTGTCTTTTCGAGGCAAGCCGAAGGCGGCGAGAAGACAGTACGTATTAGTTAATTTAAATTTATCTCAATTTGTACAGTCGACAATCTTTAAATGGATACAGCTTTTGTAGGTATATAAGCGATAGAAAGAGAAACGATCACGGTGTCGTGAACGGCAGAGAAGATATCTGCATCCCTTTCACATACGATACAATAAGAATATAGTTATCTCTTTCTAATGATTGTCTCTTGTCCAAAGTCCAATCTGTATCCATTTGAAGATTGTCGACTGTACAAGTTTGCTTTTGTAAGCGTTATAAAGAATTAATAGTTTGGAAATACCTGTAAATATATAAATATTTATAAGAAAAAAAGTCAAGGGAGACAGGCAATAATAATTGCTAGTTCTATTAAACAACAATAATAATATTTTCTTTATAATTTCAGCATGTAACTGTAAGTAGTTAATAGTGCATTTTTAATTCTAACCTTACTAATGTTTTTGAATGCGCTTTGATAAAAATTTGGAGAGTGTAATTGAAACTATAATTGCTTGTTAACTATGGACCGGTCACGAGTCACTGGTCACTCACGGCCGAATGTTGCTGACATGACATGAGATAAAATTGCTGTTCAACAATGTGCTAATTTCGGTAATAACCGTCGCTTGACATGATTGCTCCAAAACTATTCGAAAATTCGGATTAAATTAAATCTGCATAGTCTTAAGTCTAGTCGCGCAAAGTAGCGTTGCTTCTAAAATGCATGTCGGTATGGTTGTAAATATAATAGGTGGTACACAATTAAAACACACACTTTTATTATAGGTAAAACGTACGCTATTTGGACCAATGAACGCCTACCCACAAAAGAAAGTTATAACATTCAATAAACACACAGATGATTTCACTTTTAATGTCAACTATGCAGAACTAGATCATATTCCTTCAGCTGAACTCAAACTCATAGGCTCTCTGAATCTCTCTCAAGTCATGCTAACTGGAGTAAAAACTGCTTTGGAAGAGCATCAAGGTGAAAACATAGATCAGAAAGGAATTAAAGCACACTTTGGTATGGATGATTCAGGAATATTGAACTTAGTAAATGTGGAGTTTGTTGCTGAAAAAACTGTAATTGAGGACGAATCTGATAAAGACAGCACTCTATCGAAATTTGGCAGCACAATTAGTAAATTTTTCGGCTCGGATGCTGGAACCGATGAGAAACCAGAAGCATCGGCAGCAGAGGGCACTAAAAACAATACAACTAGTGCAAATGAAACAACAACTGAGAAGAATGTTACTGAATCAGATGTTAAGCCAAAACCTAAAGTCATTACCTTAAAAGAGACTATTAAAGCCGAACAATCAATCTTAACGCTTGAGCCGCTTTCCACAAAAGAATTCAAAGAATCTAAGATAAAGATTAAGGAATTAAACACAATTGATAGGAAGCGCATTCAGAGGGAGACGGCTTTGAATAATCTAGAAGCATTTGTAGTTGATGCTCAAATGAAGGTCGAAATGGATGAGTATGCCCAGTGTGCGACTCCAGAGATTATTGAACAACTAAAGAAACAATGTAAGGAGGTATCCGATTGGTTGTATGATGATGGTTATGACGCACCAACCGAAGAATACAAAAAGAAGTTAGACAGTTTACATGAAATAGCTAATCCGATTTTCTACAAACATTGGGAGCACAGAGAAAGACCTGATGCTGTCGAAGCTTTAAAAGGCATGTTGAAAAACGCAAATGATTTCTTAAAAATGGCCAAAAACCTCACTAAGGATAATGAAGAAAAGGATATATTTACTGATGTAGAGATTAAAGTTTTAGAGGGAAAAATAGAGGAAACCGAAGGCTGGTTGAAGAAATCGTTAGAGGAACAAAACTCGTTGAAGAAGAATGAAGAGATAAAACTAACAATTGAAAGTATTCGCGAAAACATGGCTAATCTCGATCGTGAAGTTAAATATTTACTTGGTAAAATGAAGCTATGGCGCCCAAAGAAGCCTGCTAAGGTAAAAAATGATACGGAATCAGAGGAAACAAAGAAACAGGAAAAAGTAATTCAAGAAGAAGAGAAGGAGACAGAAGATGACGAAAAGAAAGAGACAAAAGACGACGAACAGAAGGAGACGGAAAGTACAACAGAAGAACCTTTGCAATTAGAAGATGAAAATGAAGAGCATACAGAATTATAATTGTAATTAGATTTTTTAGGATAATATCGAAATTTTACAAATTTTCCATATTAATTTCAGCTGTTATGGAAGAAATGAAGTCAATAATTGGTTCTTTTTTCTGCTGAATAATTATGGTATATTGTTATTTATTTATTGAACTTTAAAAATTCCAATGATGTTTGCAGTGAAGCTTAACCCTGTATTTATTGTAATACTTTTTTATGTGATAAATTTTATATAAAGGCTATAATGTCAAGAGATGTGAGATTGAGTGGAGAGATGTTGAATGTTGTCTCAAAATAAACATGAGGTTTTGCGTTCTTCTCCTAGTCGCAAAGGTAAATGAATATAAAAATAATTTTTCTAATAGTGTTTTATTTCATCACGCAACCCTTATCCTGTAAATGAACGGTTGTACACGTCTATAGTGAGATTTTTTTGTGAATATTTGGCCTAACTAAAATCTGTAGAAATTTATTACTGCCTACCTCAAATTTCATAATTAATTCGATAGTTTGAAACTAAAATAAAAAGTAAATAGTAGAAACCTATTTAGTGTAACGTTATAGTAAGAACAAATATAATTTATACCAATATAGAATTAAAGATATAATGCACCTGCAACTATAGCTACATTATAAGCCAAACAGCGAAGAATGTACTTAAGAAACTCAATTATCCCCCTGACTTGTTCTGAAAGTACTTTTGTTTTTTGTAAATCCCTCGGGAAGCATCATCGCGGCGCCTGAGCATCGAGCAGTGCGGGGCGAAGACCTTGCGCCTTTCTTCGCAAGAGTGAGATATAAGTAGTGTCAGGTGACGCGTGGGAGTGAGACACAAAGAAAGCAGCTTGTTTTGAGCACAAAACAATCCAGTTTAGTGGCCGCCGGACGCCGGGCGACTCGTCTTTGTTGTTCATGCGTGTGGTATTTAAAATAGCAGTGATGTGAATGAATGGTAATAGTCAATAATAAATAACAAGAAATGTGTTTATGCATGTATAAACAGCGCATATAATGTGTTATATTTGAAAGCTGGATTGACTTGTGAATTTTTAAAGGTAAGTTAATTGTTCCCTCCCGTTCCCTCAGCATGGAATGCGAGAGGTACATGTAGGTGCCTATAGCTCACCTTGCGTCCACCGACCCTTTACAAGTGAAATGCAAGTTTTTGGAGATCGATTTCATAATCGATTTTATCAATGAAATGTTTGTTTATTATTTGAAACATGCGGCGACGCCCGGTCATTTGTTTGACGTCATTATATTGAATTGGTAATTTTTGAGAATACATCACGCCTTTAGGCGTTCGTAACAAACCTACTTTTTAGTGCGTTCGGCTAAACCAGCCATTCTCAAAGTGTGTTTCGCTAAAATACTGCAAAAAATACCTACCAAAGGGAGATTATAAGGTTACATCTATATATTCCAACTAAATATTACATTGCAATATGATTATTCATAAATACATATAAATCAGTTTTTTATAATTAATAATTATATTAAGGCTTTTTCCTTTGCCAAAAAAGTTTGAGAACCGCTGGGCTAAACCGACTTGAATAATAAGATGCAGTGTGGTCTAGCTTTGTTTTTAGACTAAGTTTCGAATTGTATCTAGTACATACTAAAACTAGGTGAAATAAATTAGATTTACACTGATAATGTTTTAAGAAATCACATTACTATAATAATGATGGAATAAACAATCGCTTTTATATGTATGTATATAAATCGAGATTATTATGAATCGTGATATAATTCAAAACAATAAATAAATAGATTACATAATTATAATACGTCAATAAGTCAGATTAATAAATTAATATTTTTTAAGATACATATCAGATACATATCTCGTCAGAATTTATTATTCTCTGTACAATATAATGTTAGTAGGTAAATTATTGCTTAGCTTTAATTAAGCATCGTTAAAAAATAATACAACTAATGTATATAATGTCTAAGTATATAAGCAAAATTTGGATATCTGCGTAAAAGTCTATTACATGAAATATATGAAATTTAAAAAAAAAATAGGGCCAGTAACTCAATTTTGAATTAGATCGTAAAATGAAATAAAGTATTCAAAAACGACCATTGACACTTAAAAATATTCTAAATAACTTTTTGAGTCAAATCTGAAGTTGTCGTAGTTAAGGAAGCTTTGATTTACCAGCCCAAGTCACTTCAAATCTACCTATCCTTCGTTAGTAGTTAAACTAAAATAAGTAATAAGAAACTAAATCGGTTCCTCTTGATGTTTTTAATTATGATACAAAATTATAAGATAACAGATGTGTACGTGATTTATATCACATTGGCAGATGACATATGACTATTGGATTGTTCAATTTTGCTTTAAACAGAGATCTTCAAAATAACGACATATAAAGAGGAACACTTTTGATAAACTGAACTCAGACTCTTCTCGGGTCCCTCTTGAACGATCATTCTTTACTCTTACCTACCCCCCATTGTTACTAGCCAGGGCTTCATCCAGACAGAATTTTGCCAAGTCGTGATTTTGAAACTTTTTGACTGAAAAAAGCGGGATTCTTTTGTCGAAAGCGGGACATAGTAAAAAAACGTATATAATCAAAAGTTTTTAAATATTTATCTTTTTATTTGAGTTTTATATTACGTTTACGTGACAATAGACAGCAAAAATAGCCATAGAAATGTATTTTAATGAAAATATGATATTTTAATTAGATTTACGCTATCGCCAGGTAGTTGAGTCTTCTTAGTCTTCTGAAAAAGAAAAAATCAAAATACAAAAACATAAATAGAGCCAAAAAAAGTTTTATTCATTAGAAATATATTTATAAGAATTATTTATTCCTGATGATATTTCTGTGAAGACTTAACTTCTTTTAAAATTTCCTTTTTCTCTTTAATAAAGATGAAGAACTCTTCACAGGATAAGTCTAGATTAAACTGGATGAGTAATTCTGCTCTCATTAAATTTATTGAACATTTATTTCTGGCATCCGACCATTTTAAATTCATCTGGGAAAAAACGCGTTCAGGAAAGCAGTTTGATGTTGGGATACTTAATATGAAAGACACTAGTTTAAACATATTTCTGGTATCTTTTTTTGGAAACTGTTGAAAGAGCTGGTGCCATTTCTGTGCGGTGGTGGCAGTGGTGACTTTACAATTTCTCACTAATACGTCCAAGGAGGATTTCAACAAGTTAAATTCTTCATATAAGTTATCTACCGAAATATCGCTTGTCAATTTTATTAAAGATACAGCATTTTCAATCATGTCAAAACTAACTTCACTTTCCAGGTTTATGAATTTAAGTCTAGAAAAAATATTTTCATCTGAAAAATTATAACGTTTGTCTAAATATTGTTGGCAATTTGTGTAAAAATTGTGGAAGTCTTCGTTGGCTTTGATCCGTTCAGATTCAACCAATTTATTTAAAATCTGTTTCGTCTGGTAACCGAAAAACCCATCCTTTAACCTTTGAGTCAACGTTGAGCGGAAGAAGCATAATGACGCATGCATTTCTGTTATGGCAATATCATTTCCCTGAGACTCTTTCATTAATTTTCCAAAAGCACTCATCACATTATGAACAAAATGCAAGTAGGCTAGAGTTTTTGTTTCCTCTGCTTCAGATTTAAAAATCTTTTCAATGGATTTTGCACATGATTCTTGCTTATTAAAGTAACTTTTCAAAGCAGGCCAAACCTTGATTACTCTCTCAACAGCAGGACAGAGCGACAGAAATCTTGTATTTGCGTGACGTAATAATTCAACCCATTCCATTTCCGTAGTTTCAAATATCTTCATCAATTCCGCACGACGCTTAGCTGAATGTGAGAAATGGCCGTATATTTTTAAGATGAGAGCTTCTACATCGATGTCTAATCTATCACATGCAAATTTGCTCATGTTATGCAAGATGTGAACGGAACAATTAGCTTTTAATATTTTTTCGTTTTTGGCAACGAGATTCGTGAAAACAGAATGATTTGAACCAAAGTTTACATTTGCATTGTCAGCACCATATGATGTTACTTGCGATAATTTTAAGTTATGTTTATCCAATGTTTCACAAAGTACCTTTGTTATTTGGTCGGCAGTTTCATCGTTACTCTCCACAAAATCTATTAATTTGTTTTGTATTCCTTTGTCTAAACTGAAATATCGCACACATATCGGAAACATTTTCCGGTTCCCTTTATTGCTGGCATCCGCAGAAATCGAAAAAAATAAATCTTCTAAATTTTGAATTGTGTCCTTTAAAGCTTCTTTTGCCAATATTTCACAAACGATTGTTTCACTCTTTGTCCTACCACATTTAACATTTTTAGCTATCTTAGAATCGGCGTACATGAGAGGCAATAACTTTTGAAAACAATCCATACTATTGTAGCTTAACGAATGTTTGACGGTGTGATATATAGAAGTAATTTCTGCGGTTGACGTTTTGTACATAATATCATCGAGATCACGATTAGACGTGGAAGTACCTGGTGCCTGGAAATAGCTACTTATGTTTCTTGCAGCACGAGAACTCGTGATCTTCGAGTGACTACTTGTTTTAGAATGCTTGACTACATCGTTTAATCCACCATGAGAAATAGTAAACTCTTTTTTACACAGTTTACAGTAAGCTTTATACTCATCCGACGTCACAATACACAACCAATTATAGTTATTTTCCCAATTTGAACTGTATTTCGTCAAGCGATGTTTTCCTAGTTTGGTTTTCTTCTTGGGTGCAATGTTTTCCGGTTCCGAGCAATCCGAAACATCACTATTGGCCTCATTCATCTTTAAACGATTATAATAAGTTCTCCGGTAATTTAAGAAAAAAAAAACACGTAAAAACTCAAACTTTTGTTTGTTCAATGTAATTAAACTAAATTACGCACGCAACGCAACTCACTACTCGCTCACTGCTATCTAAGCACTAAAACAAATGCAATAGATATTCGTTATTACTTCGCAAGTAATCGTGCGTTGTCGCGAAATAGAAATTTATAAACAAATGAAAATAAGAAAGAGAAAGAGAAGGAATCGTACCCTCTCTTTCCCGCGCTCGCGCGCTTGTCATCATTACGCGCCGAACGGCTCGCGCCCGGTCCGCGCTTGTCTGTGTCGTTCGACCGCGCTTCTTTAGCACGCTGCACGCATGGTCGAGTTATCCCCGAAAGCGGGACTAAGCCCGTCCCGCGCGGGACATTTAATTTTGATTAAAAAAGCGGGACGTCCCGCCAAAATCGGGACGTCTGGCAACGCTGTTTCAAATCGACATAACAGACGCCCATGGGCTGCTATAATAATAATATGATTAGCAAAATAATTACGACAAAAAAAATATTTAATGAATCGTCATTTGGTTTATGGTTATGGAAACATGACCTCAAGTTTAGAATTATTATCGCTTTCAAAGACAAAATACTAAAATAATGAAGCGTGCTTCAAAACATTGTTCAAATATCGGCTATTTGGGGCAAGTGTCATTGAATTTAAGGTACCTACATATATTACTGTTTAACTCTGTGGGTGGTATAGAATAAATGCATATGAAATGCTCTAAAAGCTCTCTTTTTTGTGTAAGTATCAACAGGGTGTAACGCACATACTACTTACATAAGGCGTGAATCGTGTTCCCGCAAAAGAGTGGCAAATTTAACAATTCTTCATTTGTCAACACACGGAAACAAAGTCAATTTGTGTGGACGAAACCGTCTTGTGAAATACATACAAGTATTCTCTCTTCAGATTTCTGCTTTCTGATTCACTCTTCTGGTGATCTTGAAATCGCGTCAAGAAATAGATGATGACAGTTCAACATTTTTGCCAAAATAGAGCTTGTGAAATAGATAACGGGGTAGCCATTTTACATTTAGATTGAACTTAATCAGATGTTAATTTAAAGAAACACAAAAAGACAAGCCCTTTATCTACTTAAAATCCAGATTTAGCTATAAAAATTACATAGACAAGATGACAATTTATTCGCTATTATTCGCTTACCTATTAAAACATTTTACGTGCCTATAACGTTCGAAAGCTATCTGCAATCACGATGACTATAAAGCTTTCATAATAAATAATTAAAAAATAATAATAAATTTGGCAACGTATGACTACACTTCGCCTGACGTTAAAGAGAGATCCCATATATCTATTACTAGCTTTTACCCGCGGCTTCGCTCGCATTTAAGTCATTAAACAAGTATCAGAGATCATTTCAATAGAAATGAATCAATATGATTCCAAACAGCTGAAACTATAGTCAATTGGAAACTATAGTAAAAAATAACATATTTTTTAAAATAAAAAGTATCCTATGTTACTTCTAGTACCTCCAAAAATATGTGCACAAAGTTTCATGATGATCGGTTAAGTACCTAGTTGTTGCGTGAAAACGTAACAAACAAACTCACATTCACATTTATAATATTAGTAGTGATTAAAGTGTGTTATTATTTCAATTTTATATCTAGAACAAAAGAAAATATGGTGTCTTATATATGACTATATTTATAGAGCTTCAATAAACAATTGGTGGACGGCATTTTGGTTTCTTTTTTAAGTGACAGCGTTTGAGTTACGATATGATATCATGCATTAAACTAATAAAACTTTCACTGGCGTTATTCGACCACCATGGCGGCGTGACGTACCCACTTGATTAAATATAGAGTGCCTCTTAACTTGTACGCGTATTTTATTTCTATCAGGCACGTAGCCCACCGTAGAAGATGGAAGTTGATAGGAGACTCCATGCAGCACGTGTTAAGTACACAATTTTTGAGGTTATGTTTAATTGACTATTTCTCGTGTTCATGGTTTAATACCCAGTATGTTATCCCTGGGTAGTATCATCACTTTCAAGCGTAATTCTGTTGAAATGATTGGAAGTACCCGTGTGGAGTGTGCCATGTCTGGATTTTATTTAATTTTTTTCAAATTCAAATTCATTTATTTCCCATAAATATGGCTAGTAACATAGGTTTTAAAATAATGTTAGTAGTATCACATACAGTAATGCCCCGCTTTACGCGAGGGATACGTTCCGAAAAAACTCGCGTTAACTGAAATTCCCGCGACCATAGAGAAGTTGAATGACTACATTATGTTTATACGCACTCTTTCGCGTAATTTAATAATAAATTAGAATTTCGCGTTATAGTGAAACCGCGCATAACGGGGTCGCGTAAAGCGGGGTATTACTGTATTTTACATAATGTATATGGCATGCAAATAATTCATACAATTAAATTTAAACTTACAAAATGTCACTCATAAATTCACCAATTGAATAGTAGGAGTTGTTTATTAAAAATACGTTGAGATTATCTTTAAATATGTTAAAATTATCAATGTCTCCTATAATCCTAGGTAAATGGTTGAATATGCGCGGGCCCATACCGAGTACACTCTTGATATAAAATAGACGTATCATATTTTAAAGGAATGCGGTTTACTGCACGTGTGAAATTTTGCACAATAATTTTAAAAAATGTAACCATTCGAAACGTTTTCTGAGAAAGCGGTCGCAAATCTTTCATTATGATATCAATCATCGCTTCGATTGGGACCACACGCGTGCTCTTCCGGGTTACGCCGAGTGTTAAGCGATTGAAACGAGAAAATGAAACCGTTCACGCCATCCGGTTTATAGAAAATAAAGACCGGAACATAAAAAAGGGTCGGAATGATTTTTATTATTATTTTGGGATATAATGATATTTAATTATGCGCACTATTAAGTACAGTTAGCATAAAAAATGTTGAAACGAGAATTTACAATTTTTGTTAGAATGGTCGCAGTTGTCGTATATCGTATATGAGTTTTGTTTTCGGAGTTATTTTGTACATGTTTTTATGCTAACGGTACTTAATACATTAAAATGTTTCAATAAATAACGTTTTTTTAAAATCAAATACTTATTGTATATTAAAGCGATCATACCAACGATCGAATTTTAAAATTGCAGCCGCTTATCATATCATAACGGTTTGTTATTTATTATGACATGTACTAATAAATATGAATACAGACTAGGATCTCTGTCATGGGTCGAAGGTCCCGGGTTCAATTTTCGGTCAAATCAAATATGTATTTATTCGTAATACTTAGTTATTTGTTTCAAGTCTATTAGTTGTCCTAATTTGGAGTAAATATACTGTATGTATATATACACTTATTATTTAGAAGTTGAGACGTAATATGTAGAAACAAAAGAATGAAAGAAAGGGTTAATAAATAAAGATAATAAAACAATAATGTATTATATGGATTAATGCAATTAAAAATGAATATGCGGGAACATTTTAATTTTAACACAAGACCTATTTGAATGGGCATAATAGTCTTTTGTTTTAATTGTTTTTTTTTATAGTTCTTAAAATGAGGGATATTTTTTTTATCAAAAGGGTGATATAATTAAGTAAACGTGTTTTGTGATCAGGGGGGCTACTCAGGCATATCCGAAGTTTCGTGATAAGGCCGTCACCTCTGTAGCTTACATGAATTTTGACAAAAAGTCAGTGGCACCGAAATCTAGCATATCATTTAAATGGTCCGAAGCGAAAGAGTTAAACTCTTGTCGAGTCCATTTTCGGATTAACAATCAAATTACCCCCCTGTGGGGCGTGGGCCCCACTTTGGGAAACACTGCCGTAGAGTCTAAAGAGCCTATGTGATATAAACATTTTGGTTGTACTTGCCCTATAGTTCATATTATAGTAGTGAGTCCGAGTTTGGGGTCAGAATCAAAAATATATTACATGCCAATATGTACCGCGTATTCTGTATGTTGGAGTGAAGCAATCAGACGCACGTATATTTCTTTATGGTCCCACAAAGAACAAATAAAATTTGCGTCCTTCATCAATTGATTAATTGTGATATGAGCAGTGTGACGCACGCGCTTACGTGTTTAGTTTGACAAGTGAAAAGGACGGGACATGATTCTAAAATACGTCGACTATAAATAATATGTAACTCATTAGCATGTATCCCAGGTACTATTGTAGGTACCGTTTTTAGGTGACTCTTTGATTGTAGTAGTAAACGATTTAGAGAAAATATGCGTTTAATTTTTTACTGTATTGATACAATAATTTTTGCGTTTTGTAAATTGTAACGCGTTCGTAGAGTTACGGTTCAATGGATAGCGAATTTTAGACGAATTTACGGTGAAATTTTTAATATCTATTATTATTATTGACACAATTAGAAAATATAAGTAGTGTTGAATATGCCTTTTTGGTGTTTAACAGGCCAATATATTACGCTGAGGTTTCAGGTTTGAATTTCGCTCGAAACTAATGTTTGTCTTGAAATATTTATTGATTGTAAGAGGTTTTTTTTGACATGAGGCTTTACGTGTGTATTAAAATTTTATAATTTCTTATTGAATACTCGACATTGGCAGAATTGTCTTTAATAGACATCTGAGGCCATTAATAAAAGAAGAAAAAGAAATATTTATTCATTAAAATAAATATGATTCAAAAAAGGAGATACTTATTTATTTCATTTTATTCTAATATTATATGTTATAAAAAACATGCATAACAAAACATTTAGTACTGCACTTAACTGAATGCAAGGTTAAGCTTTATGAGGTATATTACATTTTTATTGTTTTATGTTGTTTTTAACGTCAAAACTATGTTGTGCATATGAATTAGTACTACCTTTTTACAGTAGCTATTCACTATTCACTTGATCACACTCCACCTGCAAAGATCGAGTACCATCCATGAGCGGTGATAACTGTCTGCTAGCAGCAGTCACCTTCACTATGCTGGCTTGAGGAGACTCGTTATGCACGGCTAATTCTTCTTCTTCATTTATTAATGGCCTCAGATATCTATTAAAGACAATTCTGCCATTGTCGAGTATTCAATAGTTCAGTAATTATAAAATTTCAATTCACACGTAAACAAACTCTCATGTCAAAAAACTATTCTTAACAAATCACGTACTGGGATAATTCTTATACGAATTTAATTCACTGGCGTGTTCGCTAATAGACAGGTTCTTCAAATTAACAACAAGCCAATTACTATAATTTAAAAAAAATCTAATATCACTAGCCCATGTCAATAGACCGATAAGCATTCCATTGACTGCTGTCAAAATTAACATAAAACTATAATTCCTAATCAATATGAGCAACTAAAGAAGCATGAAATAATTAAATTTGCGAGATTAAAAAAACCTTTAGTCGTTTATTTTCTTTAAAACCGGCCCCGACGTCGAGTCCGACATTCCTAAAGCATTGCTCAAACTAAAAATTTACAATTAAATACATATATTTAAGCGGCTTACTTACTATCGCATTTGTTTTGATTATATTTCCTTTTTACGACGTTTCTAAAGCTTTGCAGCCGGAATAAATGCGATAGTAAACTATGGGAAACGCTGGCGTAAACGTGTTATAAATAAATTATAAAACTGTTGTTTATATAGTAGGTATATATCGCTGGGTCCTTTAACATGACAGGATCTACAAAATCGCAATTTTAAATGAGATCCTTTTAAAATTTGCTACTGTATATAGTTTGTGTAGATTCTTAGTGTGTAGTATCTCAGAAGTCAGAAATCATTGAAATGTTACTTATCTTTTGAAGGTATTACAAGAAAAAAACTATTTTTGTGTTTATGTTTATAAAACGCAGCGATTAATATTTTGCTTGTTATTTAATATTACATTTAATCTCCAGTAATTCCTTTTTTTACACTAAAACATTTGAGCTTTGTGATCTGTAGGTTGGTGTCAAAGTAAATAAACATGTAGTACAGCGGTTTTCAAACTTTTTTGGCGAAGGAAAAAGCCTTAATATAATTATAAAAAACTGATTTATATATATTTATGAATAATCATATTACGTAATATTTAGTTGGAATATTTAGATGTAACCTTATAATCCCCCTTTGGTAGGTATTTTTTGCAGTATTTTAGCCCTAGGGTTCCGCAGAACACCACTTTGAGAATAGCTGATGTAGTATGTTACTAGAGTTGCTTAATAAGGTAAGGTTCCACCAAAAATGGTTAGATGGAGTTGTTAATTTAAATCACAAATCGCGTGCTCAGTTCCAAATCTAATGTGTGCAACGTTAAAAATATCTAAAATTACGAGTTTGTGTTTTTTATATCTTTCACGTGTCCGACGGGATTCTTGTGCGTGGTGTGAGGTGTCTTAGTTGGGAATTTCGTTATAATTTTTCCATTCCCAATGTTTATTGCGTAATATTTTGCGTCACTTGGGGACTGCACTAGACAGAACGTAGATTTTAATTACATTACATTACTGTTTTTTGTTTTTTTTTGATTTAAATAATTTAGACTTTTTGTGGCTTCATATTGATAAATCACAATAAAAATCATAAATCAATCGTCCAGTCTAAAAGAAATACACCACTGTTATAATATAGACTGTTTTTGTTTAGCTGTTGACATTGATTGGTTAATATTGTTATTTTATGCTATTTAGACTCGATATTTTATTATTAATATTATTCTATTTTGTAATTGACTCCTCCTTGTATGGTGTATTGGAATTAACTGTAAGACCATGCAAGTGACTGTACTTATATAAATAAATAATAAATATAAATATAGTACATTAACATAGTACCTAATAAAAGCAATAATTGAAAAAAATAAACGTCAGTAACGAATAAAATATCAATGTCAGTAATCATATTTTTTTCGTAAAACATATCACGTTTCTTTTGTTTTATTCTGCATAGAGTCTTTACAATAGTCAATTTATAACGCGAATAACTTCGTATAATTACAATCATACTAAGATTAGGTTTAATACGTAATCTAAGAAACCATGACCTATAGTCAGCATTCACAATAATATAACACACAAGCACTATCTATATAACTCAAAAAGTAGAACTATACATATATCTCAATTGTTTTTTTTTAATAATAAACACGTTACACGACAACTATCTTTCTGACAACTTTATCCTATTGAGATAAAGTTTAATTCCTTTATTTGTTTGGTTAATTGTTTGCTGATACTATATCAATCTAAGAAATGCATATCTACGTATCTCTCTTTTAGTAAATAGCGTGAAGATACATGAATAATATAATAAATGGGCGCTATACAATTGTTATTTTCCTTAATTTTTAAAATTTACACCCTTTTTAATTATTTATTTATTTGTTTTCTTAAGAATAATATTGCATACTGTAGTTTTCGATGGTCCCACACTAGGCATTGCCTGTCACGTGGGACGATCATTTATTTATTTATTTAGACATTTACAAACAAACAGTTAACAAACCATAACATGTAAGTAACAACTACACTAGAGAAATAAAGCTAAATTTGTTAACCTAACAGTTGTGATAAACATTTAAAGAAAACTTTAACGAGAATTATAACGAGAACCCTGTCCTATCCTATTTAAAATTCATTTAGTTTGTATAATAGAGGTCTATTTTATTTAATAAATAAATAATATTGATAATAGTAACTTTTAAATAGTAGAACAATTTCATGACACTATATGTGCATTGTGCATGTGTATACATATATATAACATATACAATTAATATATGAATATGTGTGCGTAAGTTGCGTGTTTTGTTTTTTGTATTAATAAAGATTAATATTTATTTTCCCCTGCAGGTGGCGTTCGCCTCAACAACATGTATCTACCGTGGATATTAGTATTACTGTTAGGCATTTCAATTCCAGTAATTGCAGGTCAGTATTGTCGTCACGTGTTTACAATATACGCTTCAAAATAATTGATTTATTTATTCCTTCTAAGGTTTTTAACGTTCCTGTATTTTCTGTATTAAGTATTGCGATTGGCATTGTGAGCTCGGTGAGGTTTATTTTTGGATGGCAACATTGTCTTGTTTTTATCATCTGGTAACACCAGAGAGTGAATGTCAAGCAATTTGTCGGGTTGTAACTTTTAAATATGAATAATGAAAGTTGTAAAAATGGCAATTCTGAGATATGGATTGATGTATTTATAATATTGATAATAATACGAGAGAATTCTGTTGACATGAGTTTATTGACAACTGACATTGACAGTAGAGGCTAATTATCAAAGGTATACTGTTGTGTATACTCCTGGTTAATATTATAAAACATTTATGTCTATGGTAGTAGTCTATGTCGGTCTAATGTAAAGTCGTGTCGTCGTAGTAAATTGTGCATTTAATCTATAATTAAATAAAGTCGAGGCCCAGTCAACAGTCGTTTAATTCCAATATAAAACATATACGACCTTTTCCAACTAATCTATCTAAATCTAGATATACAATAAACTTTAAATTGAAACTGTTTCTAAAAAATAATCATGCGATGGTAATCCGATCTAAACCTGAACCGAGACACTCGATTACTTCGCCTAATAGCGATTTATCTAACTACATTAAAAACCGTGAAATCATTACTACTAATTGCTCCATACAAATCATCCACTCAAATTGTAAAGAATATTAATAAAGGGCCCCCGTCTTCACTAATCCCAAGTCCCTTGTCAAAATTCTTCTAAGATGAAATCGAAAAAAATGCTTAATATTGTCATAAATTCCTTTCTCGTCATACATTGCCGGTTAACAAAGGAGCGATAAATTTTAGTGTAAAATAAACAGCAATGGACGTCGAGTGATATAATGTTTTCGTTGACGTGTTTAAAATAGAGTGTTAATATATGGTTTTCTTTATGATGCGACTTAAAATATTAGGCTCATGGGACGAATTAATACATTTTTATGATCCAACCCATGTTTCGATATTGCAGATATATTGAGTTAGATTTTAATAACCAATAAAACAAATATTTTAAATAATATGAATTTGTTATTTTAAATTTAACTACTACATATTGTAAAAATTACTTTAGAATGCATAAACAAAACTTGACCCATAGGCCGAATAATAATTAGGCCAAATCGGGACTAAACCTAAAAATGTACCGTGACGAGATTCTATGTTTTTTTTGACAAGTCCCGGATGCCGCAGGTAGCCAGCCAGTAGATACAAATAAAGTTTCTTTACATTTACTGGGACGAGTTATGTCTGTACAGAAAAGGATAGAACTATTACAGCAGTTTTAGACAGACGTTTGAAACGTTTAATACAAGCTAAAGGTTCAGTAGAATAAAATGCACATGTTTTTCAGTGACTCCACTCCGCTTAACCTATTGGTCTATAAAAAAATATATGTAGGCAACAGACTAACATCTAAGTTGGTCTTTTTTAGTTGAAATTATTCTACTTTCAATTAATACAGAAAATATGTCACATAATATGATATAAAGTTTAAAACTCCTTATAAAATCGCGTATAATATTGTCCCGTAGAACCCTAAAAATGCTACAAACTTTGTGTACACAAGAAATTTTACGCCCGCTCGTTTTCCGAACTGTTTCTATTTGTACGACTTCATGGTAATTACAATGTACAAACAATAAACTCACATGCTATCTACTGTGTTAAGACATTGTAAATAATGTCTTCACTAAGTGGCTGAGATATCAAATTTTAGGCGGTTCTAACTAGATATTTGCTGATAAAAATATGTAATTAAATAAAACAACATGACCACCGCAAGCTTTATATTAACCCAGTGAAGTCTCGTAAATCCCAGCAAGCATAGCGGAAGTGACATTTCTAGTTTAGTTATCATATAAAAGAGTATTGTACAGAGGCGGCTCGTCCTAAAGAGCGCTGGTGCAGTGCGCTCCCACGAAAATTACAGAACTTATATTACAGCGGCGTAGATATAGGTAATATAATATACTATTGTATAGGCATAGTAGAATAGAATGAATGTAATGTAAGGATAGTATGTATTATGAAGAAATATAGATTACTTCTGTAATTTTCGTGGGAGTGCACTGCACCAGCGCTCTTTAAGATGAGCCGCCTCTGGTATTGTAGCACTAAGCCGGCATGGCGGAGGTGATTTATATAAAATAATACTAATAGTACCCACGTACAATCTAGATTTAAATACGTAATAATGATTCTAAGATTAAATCTTCACATTCGGACGTTGACTTAAAAAACGTCTCGAGTAGCACTCTGCGTCATCAGCGATTATACTATATATGAATAACCCACGCACAAGAAGGTCAAGTTCGTGGAAATAATTATATCTATTTATTGTGTATAAATATGAATATATGTTCGTATCGATAATCAACAGAATGCCAGGGTCAACAAACTTAAAAGTTGCAGAATTTACTAAGATCACGAAGATATATTGGGTTAAACTTTAGTTGAGGACGGCAGGAATTATTAAATGTAAAAAGAATTACTAAATATATGTTTTATATATTGAATTTTATACCAAATGCAAATATTATTACTTCGAAAATTCCAAAAAAAAAAAACTAACATTTTAGATTGATTTTTTTTTAAAGATATAAGGTATTTACTCAAATATATTCATCGAACTTCGTATTAAGGTAAAGGGCCCAGTTTCTGACACTTTAAGAGTGATTCTAAGATTATCATAGGATAACTTATAAAAAATTTAATGTGAATCAATAATGTTTTATTTTAAAAATAAGTTGGCGATTTCTTGAACAGATTATATGCGTTAAATAATTTTTTAACCAAATGAATAATAGAAATTAATATTTTAAAAATTAATGTTTAGAGACCCAGTTTCTGACACTCAAAAATTTATTTTGTTGTAGTTTCTGACACTAACAACGGCCTAGTTTCTGACACTCAATTGAAAATTATTTTTTAGGTTACATACTATCAAGTTCCAATTTTTAACAATAAATGATATTTTATTTACTCTACAAAATATTCAACATTAATTAACTACTGTAATTAAAGAAAATTATAAGACAAAGAATCACTATAAACCTAAATAAATATTTTTACATTTTATGGAGATGTGTTTTGCGCGCGAACTAAAAATCTAGTTGGTCGCGCCTGCACTAAAAATCGAGTTGGTCGCGCCTGCGCTAAAATCGAGTTGGCCGCGCCTTATGAGTGTCAATAACTGCAACATGCCAATAAAATTGGGCCTAGTTATTGACACTCATATTTTAATAATAAAATATTGTTTTTAATGATATTTTAATATTTTATAGTGAAGAAAAGGCTATTATTAATCATACAATATATAATTATATATGTTTTTATACTTACATGACTGTTAAAACGCGTATTCAATATACGGACACTTACGTCAATAACTTAGACTACAACTGAAAAATCGCTTCGACCGTCACTCAGGGCCTTAAATATTTTTTTTTTGTATAAAGTTGTTTTGTTTATAACTATTTCTATTATAAAATCAGTACTTAATTAAATTATTTTACTTTTGAAAAAATTAATTAACTTATATAAGAAACAATTTTTCTTTAAATTGAAATTAAAGTGAAAAGTGTCAGAAACTGGGTCAGTGTCAATAACTGGGCCTTTTACCTTATTATAACAAAACACTTACGAGAGCTTTTTGAAACTAATTAAAACCTAAAATGGATATAAGTTTTGATCAGAATTGGCTCAATTTATAATAGATAAAAAAAAAGATAAGATATTATACTACAAAATATCGCCTCTGTAGATAATGGGCTTTAATGAAGAACCTATACTTATATTCATTTAATTTCATTTTAAAAGGTTTCTTTTCCTTTTCACAACTTCTGTTATTACTTTTTCTTCTTTTATTAATGGTCCCAGATATCTATTAAAGACAATCCTGCCAATGTCGAGTGTTCGAGTGGCAGCCCAATAAGAAATTATAAAATTTTAATTTACACATAAACCCTCATGTCTAGAAAAAAACCTTTCCATCTTTTTAAAAAACACAACCCAACAAATCACTTGACAATTACTCTCTGGTTATTATATTATCTGGTAATTATAAATGATAAAAATAAGACAACAACGACGAGTTGCCATTCAAAAATAAAACTAACCATTTTAAAAAAAAGGCACACTTATACACAATACAAAATATTCTATATAGTAAATACAGAATCATTAATTAACAATCATAACAACATGTCTTACATTAATAAGAATTTGACAAAATTATCTCAAAAAACAAATGGCTTCAAAGGAAATTATTTATAATTATTTTGCTTATAATTCCCGCACAAGAATTTATCTATTTGTCTATGAGACAAATTATTGAATGTTGGTGGAGGTTAGTTTCCTTCATCGACCTAATGTAGCGGGAATTATAAGAAAAATAATTTTAAATAATTTCCTTTAATATGAATTTCCGTAAAGTAACGCCTGAAACAATTAAAAATGAGTTTAAGTTAAATATGCAAATTGAATCCGCAGAATAAAACGAATTGAAGTAGCTTAATATGTTAATTTAAAATACTAAATAACCTTGACAGAATACTACATAGAGTTCAAAGAATGGCCAGTGTCAGTGACAGCGCGCGTGCACGAAAAGGCGATCTTCGAATGCACCATGAGTGTGCCCGCTGAGAAGATAGTCTGGAGATCGAATCCGGCGCTAGATTTTGACAGATATTGGGATAAATGGATCGATATTGAAGATGGAGTTGAAAGTAATAATATTACATCAAAAATCGTAATTACAGCTAAGACATCATTGTGGTTTCAAGTTAGTATGCCTTTATTATTTATTACAACAAAAAAATTAATCATATTTATTTAATTATTACTAATGATTTAGTTTAAAAATAAATTATTTCTTTTCTTCCTTTATTAACGGCCTTAGATGTCTTATGAAGCCAATTCTGCCAATGTCGACTTGCGTATGAGATTCCAATAAGAAATTTTAAAATTATTCTAATTTAGTTAAAATTTAAAATCTACAATCGGCCAATTAACTGACTGGTTTTTTCTCCCCCCCCCCCTGGTGTTTTCAGATGTCAAAAATAAAACATCAATGGTAATGTTGACACTGAAAATTAAAAATATCTAATAATACCTAAAAAATAAGCGCGAACATGATGCAGTCCTTATCTTTTGTTTATATTTAAAAAATTAAATACTAATTAATTCTGTAAAATCCTCAGTGTGTAGCGTGGTACGGCGGAGTGACCTTAGCTTCAATACCAGCCCGTTTGACAATTGCCAATATGGACATAACAAATAATAATAAAGAAAAAAGATTTCTCTATGTGCCAGCCACGAATGACGTCGTGATGCATTGTAAGCCACCTAAATCTGATCCTCCAGCAGCGCTATCTTGGTGGAAGGAAAATCAGGTAATAAATCTAATACTGGTTCATATTATTTTAATTTAATACGCATATTAAGATTTGAAATATTTCATACGTTATAAAATATTTGGAGTGTTATTTATATACTGCTAGTCACTGATCATATGTGATTCGCGACTGGGCATATGTCTTCAAACCGGAACGTATGAAACTATATGAAAAAGTTGTATGTAAGGGTCTATCTATTTTGATAGGGTTTGAGTGTTATTTTTTGTTTTTGTTTGGAGCGTTTTTAGTTCTGCCCGTCTCCGATAGTTTTGTATTTGTTTTTAATTGTAAAATCCGTACTATGTGCACTATATTTTTAGATTTGCGATTTACTATATTTTTAAATTTCAGAGTGGAAGAAGACCAATAGATTCTCATCATGGTCTGCTAATAAGAAATAATGTAACATTAGATGACACTGGCATATATGGCTGTACAGCATTAAATGAATTGACTGGTCAGAAAGAGGTGTTACCTGAAATAACGTATTTGCAAGTTGAAAAAATAAAAAGTGACGTAGAGAACCGGTAAAGTAATATCTATGTATTTATAAAAAGAACAGTTTTTTTTTAAATTATATATTTTTAATTTGGGGCTTTTATCTGTCATGACATATCAGTTCTATCGTACCTTAGCTAAATCTACAAAACTTAAAATAAACACACATCCGATGTCGGTTCAGCTAAAATGGTCTGCGGTAACCGACATCTAGTCTGCAGTCTCTGTGAAAGACAAAGTTATGACGCATTTTAATATTAGCGTTATTGCTTAAGGTTTCTGGAAACTGATGAATACTTGGGGCCAATGAAAGATGGTAAACATATAAAGATTCTTCAGCCGAATGAGTCTTTGCGTTTGTGGTGCGGAGCGGTTGGTTTGCCGCGTCCGGTTATAACGTGGACTTGGAATGACAAAGAGTTGCCTCGTGAGAGTAAAATCACTCAAACTACTCAACACTTGTTCATATCACGATTTCGAGCTGAAGACGAGGTATTTAAAACTGTATTTTGACTCCAAATTACCAAAATTCTATACAAACATTAATTTTTTTTAAAACTTTTATTATTAAAAGAAAGAAATTTTTGTATGGAGTAATTTTTGAACATCGTATGTATGACTGTTTATATATACGTGTGTGTGTGTGTGCGTATGCGTGCGTGCGTGCATGTGTGTGTGTCTATGTAAATCATGTTACTGTTGTTATGTTTTTTTATATATGTTATAGTAATCTTATTTATTAAGGAATCCCTCCCTTAACATTTTTTCTTAATAAATATTTAAAGGTTGGCTGGTAGAGAATAGCTCTCTAGCATTAAGCCCGCCTTGTACACATGTACGAAGTTTTTAAATATGTAAATAAATTAATATAAACCTACCGGTGGTGTTCTGAACTAAAATCACTACGTACAAAAAGAAAAAACTTTAATTATTTCTTAACTTACTTTACAGGGTACATACACCTGTTCATACAATAAAAATTCTCGTCGCATGTGGCTAGTACGAATTTCTAAAGATCCATATTGGGATGACATCGCTACAGGGGTTAATGTAAGCGAAGGTGGAACCGCGCGAGTGTCATGCGGGAAACCGCACGGTTACCCGCCGCCGCGTGTACATTGGCTCTTGAACTCTAAACCTATTTTCAGTAATGACCGTGTCAACTTGTCTAGTAAGTGTTTTTGAAGTTATTTTACTTAGAATTTTTTGAGTCGTAATTAATTACACTACAAAGGCGACGGGTCAAATGACTATACAAAGTTAATTGTAAAAATTAACAGTAGTCAGAAGCATTTCAGTGTTATTTGTGGTCAAATGACCATTGTCGTCTTTTTACTATTAAGGTCTAGTGAACATAACATAATGAGACGGCATATAATAAGAAAAGACTATCCTTGTCAATCAGGACAGAGCATCAAGCCGGCATGGTGGAAGCGACTCTGTCCTGCACACATTTCAATTAGTATTACCTATAATTTTAGTTTATATGTGTAGTTGTTTGTTTTTTCTAGCATATAATATATATGATTCCATACATTTTAGATTCTGAGTTAATTATTGAACGAGTCGCGAAACGTCATGCCGGGATAGTGCAGTGCTTCGCCTGCAACGACCACAAATGCGCTTATGACGCGGCTTTGTTGACCGTTATACCGATGCAAATAACTGATTCTGTAAGTTTTATTATTTATTAATTTAAACAATAATCTATATGTGATTTTTTTTTTATTTTAAAACACAGGTTGTTTCATAAATTAAATTTACGTAGGCAACCTACATATACACTCTGTATATGATAGTTCAGAAACAATTGAACATATTGTGTCCCTCGCTTGACGTTGATTTCTGTAATACATTCTATATGTATCTATCTGATCTCTATACAATACATTTTTCAAACGTGTCATAATTGTAATTTATCTCGTTTTCAGGATTACGCGGGGGATATTACAATGGCTGATAGATTTCCAATGCATCCTCCAAAAAGGCATAATCGAAAAAATTCTAGAAAACATAAAGGTATATGATGTAAACAGTATTCTCTAGTCTATCGTGGTCGTTACACTAGTCCAGGTTTTTTAAAACAAGAAGTTTAATAAAATTTGTTGTGTATTTTTTGAATTCACGGATAAAAGATAATTAAACGAGCATTCGGACAGCTTCTTCTTCTTCCATTAATGGCCTCAGATATCTATTAAAGACAATTCTGCCAATGTCGAGTATTCAGGCAGCAGCCCAATAAGAGGTCCAAGCGGACATCTTGAAGAATGGAAGACAATACACTAGACCACGTGTTCAATTAAGTGTCAAAATGGGAATAACAATAAATTAGCTAGCGCCACCTAGTGGTCAACTGTGTAATCACTGGGCTTTAATTGAACCGTATTCTGGAACTAAATAATAAATCAATAAGTACCTACATACATATACAATGCCCCGATAAATATTAGCACGAACCAAGTATAGAATTATAAAAAAACGTTACAGGTATTAACTTAATTATCATTATTACAGCTGTATTAATACCACCAACTCGTCCAAACGTTACTAGAATGTCGAACAACAGCGTCATGGTGACCTGGTCTTCGGGCAAAGATGGCTTACCTATACAGTTCTTTAAGGTAACATTTCAATCTTGGCATAAGTCCTTACACACATAGGATTAGATAGATTTATATGACACTGTTTTGTTTTGTTGTAAATAAAACCAAAAGTTTTAATAATTGAAATTAAAGATTATTTTTATTAATACTTAACTATAATAATATTAGATATTATTAAAAAAAAAACGATATTTCGAGTCATAATTTAACAACTAGCTTTTAACAACATCTATGCATTAACGTGTCGTTGTGTCAAGACGTCCATAGACAATCGCGACACGACCAGAGACTATGGCGCTATGAAGTATGGCAAATCTGAAATATCGTTTTTTTACATATTTATCGTTTTCAGGTGCAATATCGCGAAGTGGATAACACGAACAAGTCGTGGCAAACAGCAAATGAGGTTATACCCCCAAACATACATTCATATCTAATTGGCGGTTTAATTCCTGATAAACATTACAAGTAAATATCATATATAATTATTTTTAATAAATCACGCACTGTGCCAGTCTATAATTGCCAAGCTATGAGTTTTAGTAACTCCGCTATACGCCCATAGATGGCGCTATCAAGTCTTATATTTTTTTACCATGCGTAGTTCTCAACATTAACATATAACTTGAAATTCTATTTGCAAAAAGGAGGCTTCCTGAAACCTCATGCGCCTAAATTAATATCAGTTGAAGCTGTCTCTCCCACACAAATGAAGCTCAATTGGACAGTGAGTATTTACAGCTAATATTCACAGCCAAACCCGATAAATAATAAGCTGTAAGAGTTTTTTAAAAATGGTTTGCGAATAACCTAAAACAATACTGTAATGGTCCGGGAGGTGGTGTCACTTTTGGACTAGTGATCGATCTGCACACAATTTTTTTACCATGCGTAGTTCTCAACATTAACATATAGGATTCGCGCGTCAGCCAGTCCAGTAGCGGTGGATGTGGGCGTGGAAGGCTGTGAAACTCGTCGAAAAATCTATGAAAAAAAGTGATAGATCTGCGAATGAAAATTTGTTTATATTGTAAATTATTGATGATTAAACGTAAAAATACTCGTCAGCCACTTTCCCGATGGTGGGATCATCGTCAGTCAGAGGTTTGAAGTCGTCGGAAAATTGGAAAATTCAAGTGATCGATCTTCACTTGAAATTTTGTGGAATGATTATTAATATCTAATCAAGCATGAAAGTGAACGTCAGCCACGTTGATCGTGGTGGATTCATCGTCAGTCGGCTTTCCAAAGTCGAGCGTGCTGACCAGATTCCTCTGGCGCGCTGCATCTTATGCAGCTCGATAGACGAAGAATCCACCGGCGTCGTGCCAACTGACGATTGTTTGTTTAAAGTGTGAAACAAGTTCTCTCTAATTTATTAATTTCAAGTCAATATAAATCACTTGACCGAATTTTTGAAGAAAATTAATCATTTTCTCTTTCACTCTGGCTGTCTGACTCATCCGTGGAGGTATCATCTTCATCATCTTAATCTGATGACTGATCGTAACTTTTATACAGTTTTATATTTGATTATTATTAGATAAATAATTACGCAATCGATGAAAACTTGTAATTTTTGTGAGATAAACTTAATGGTAAATGAAATATTATTTAACGATTAAATAAAACCATATTTCACAAATGAAAAAATCTTTTAAAAAGTTTGACCAATAATAACTGTTTAAGGGGCACACCTACCTAAAAAAAGGAGATCTTTGGGATTTTTTTAAAAAAAAAACTACTGAATCAATTGTTTTAAAATTTTAAGGGTATATTTATACATATTTTAAGAATACATAATAAAATTTTTGAAGAAAAATATTAAATATGTTTCGAGTTACACGCGATCTTCGACGGCGCCAAAAAAAAAAGTTGCTCCACTGCTGCAGTGATTCCGGCCTTTTCCGTGGAAACAAATTAAA
>JAPWLS010001180.1:0-36064 GCA_028551675.1 Tineola bisselliella
GGCAACAATTGATGAAGAGGAAGTGCTACGGGTTGACAGCCGGCTACAGTCGTCCACATTAACGGAGGGAATCAAGCGACCTCCAATCTTGGATGGGCGGCACCCCTTCACGCGGCTGCTCATCCTGCAGCAACATCAGAAAGCGAATCACGCCAATAATGAACGAGTCGTCAATGACCTGCGACAAGAGCAGTGGATCATCCATCTACGATCGGCAGTGCGAGCAGTGGCGCGCGGTTGTCAATATTGCCGCTTGCGCAAAGCCAAGTCCGACGTGCCAGCGTCTGGAGATCTACCTAGAATCCGGTGGGAAAAACCGGCGAGACCGTTCACCTTCAGCGGCGTGGACTACTTTGGACCGCTGACAGTGACAATTGGACGACGACACGATGTGCAAGTATGATGTCCTGTCCTCTCCCGATGCCGCTACTGTCGGCGTTACATCCACAACCAGCTTTAGCTTCAGATTTTCCCATTCATATTGGAATTAAGGTGAGTTTTATAGTGTACTTACTATTTAAATTTTAATAATAAATATATCAAATATAACAAATTAATAGGTATATATTTCGACCACTGCAGAGGTCATCGTTTGCGGCTTTATTTATTTTAAATAACAAATGAAAGGATTTATTTTTAAAATGGTTTTGGTATAATAAGGATGGATGATAGTATATAGGTAATTGAAAAAAAAAATAGATTTAATAACTACGGATTTGTGGCGCCCACAATCGTAAAGGAAATGATGGGCGTGAGAGTTGCTAAAGAGCTGTTAAAAGATCACAGAAGGTGTGACACTATAAATAAATATTGAATGAAATAGAAGATACCGTAAAGACGTGGTTCTTCACTATTCCTATTTCACAAATCTGTAAAAAAAATTACCTAATTTTATTATAATTATAAAATTTCATACAGAAAATTCAGTGCAATTACAAAAAAACAAAAAAAAACTTTAAAAACTTTTTGTTGACAGTCTTAAAACCGTTTGCTTTCTTAGATAAGTAGGAAAGAGAGAAAAAAAGACGTAATTTAATCCAGCCACCCTCGCGACGAGTTTCAGGCAACTTAAATTGCGAATATATCAAAGCTAAATAATATTAAGTAGGAATAAGGTTACATCGAGTTGAGAACTTGACATTTTATACTTAAGCTTTTAAAAATAGTACATTCGCTTCATTTTTTATTCATCGCATCACATAGACTGTAAAACTAACCATGACTTAAATTACATTAATAAGTGGAATAGATTAACTTAAACACTGTATTTATACTATTTTAAATGTAATTTGAAATTGATGAATAACCGATTGCAGCAATGTCCGAGGTTATTCAAATTAAAACGACTTTATGCTGCTTACTGTTGCGTTTATTTTAATTAATTTAATCTGACGTTCCAAACAAAACTTTGGAAATGTTTAAATTAATCAAAATGTATAAAATATGTATAATATATAATGCATAAAATATTTTAAATTAGTCATTAATTGTTGTTTTTTTTTACTTAACCATGCATCCGTCCCATTCATACATTAGAAAGGCATGGTATAACTTAATCGTTATACCTTCTTTTATTGTCATCATTCAAAATAAATGGTAATATAAAAAACACCTCAAATATTAATTAGGGTGGATTCTATAAGATTTTATCGCGACTTTAAAAGTATCAATATTAAAATAAAACTTATTGCCTTTAAGAGTAAAATCGTCTTAATTTATAAGTATTGATTCGTACCGTTCGAGTTTAATTAGTTTCTCGCTTTGAGATACAGCTTTCATTTATCATTGCTAGCAAACTGTATAGAATGGTATTAATTGTGAGTGAAGAATAAAATTGTAAAAGTAAATTAACTGTTCTATATTCAAAATGGTGTTAATTTTATTATTATTGTTGTTATTGTTTTTATGAAATAACTATAACAATATAATATACTAACTTTTGGTTATCTTTATATTTTTATAATATTCATTTATGATTGGGTGGTTACTGTATCACTTAAATAATTTTAAAAAATATAGGCATCGGTTTTGAGTTATTAAAAGCCTTTTATCTTCAATTTATTCAGAAAAGCTCGAACCGCAGTATAGTCATCAAAAAACTATTATGCACGAAGTTTCAAGCACACACGGTTAAAAAACACGTGCATTATAAATTATGGACGAGTGAATTCTACATATTTAAGTTTCCAAATTAAGTCAAAGTTTATGTAATTATATTTTTATTAATATATCAACTGATTGTTCTAAAAACTTTAATAGGTTTTTTAGGTTAAACAAATCATGTACAATACATGATCATAACAAAATACATTTGAAAATAGTCAGGTGGTTTTCATCATAAGTCTTCTCTTGATTCAATTTTCACTTAGAAGTATATTCCAGTAGTCACAGGCGAGATTTCAATTCATACATAATATTTGAATAAATAAATATGCATGAAACCAATTTATAGAGGCCGGCGGGAGGCACCTCGGACGGCACAATATCAGTGCCCTCATTAGTTTCTACCCCGCTGCTACGACGAGGCCTATGAGGAGCTACGGAAGTACTACGAGTCGCGGTAGATGCTACGCTGCGAGTTTCACGTCGTGATTGTTTCGTGTCAATTCCACAGAGACCGTTATAACTTCGCCGGAAGGCTGTCCCCTGTTTTCTAAGGCCTTTGTACTCTTGTCTAGGCTTTGCAGTATTTCACCTTCAAGGTTTATAAATAATTGTCTAAGACCTATAATAATAAGTTATAAATAAACGACATAATAATCTATTAAAGCTTTGATGTAACCACAATGCGGTGTAGCAAGTAAACATCATAGAATCTTTTCATTTAAGCTAACGAGAAGCGACGTCGCGGACAAAAAACGACCAAATATTAGTGCGGTGCGACGTTAAATAACAGATATTATACTGCGAACAATAAACGTGGCAACCTGCGCAACAATAAGCGATGTTCGCCGTTAATGGCGGAGCGTCCGTCATCTTGGATTATTTCAGTTTAGGAAATGAAATTGGCAAAGGTATGTCACGTTTTTTTCCGAATTAGGATTAATTTGACTACGTGACTCATGAGTGAACTATTTCACTTGTTTATATATAGTATAAGGCATCTACTACAAAGTTTTTTTTCCACTACAATATTCTATTGAGGTATTATTCTTTTTAAAAAATATACAAAAAAATTTAAGCAGTATATTCGTCCACTTTTCAATATATTTATTTTAAATAAAACTTATTATAATGGATAGTATATTTTAAAAAACACTATAGACACTTACAAGTTCATTTATATGCTCAATTAATATAAAAACATTGTGTCACCAACAACGAGCAAAAACTGTAAAAGTTTTCCTTTTAAAACTGGCTAACTCCAGCGAACTATAATCCTGCAATTGTTTATACGTAGTCGTCCGTTATGCCTTATTTACGCCACGTACGACAACTTTATTTTTTCATGTAGGACGGATAGAGAGGATAAAAGTTTTCCAATAAAAGACCTTTTCAATAAGTTTGCGGCGTTGTTCTTGCTTATTATAGGAAAGGTGACAATTGATGGTGGAAGGGAAATAAAATACGCCTTATTTTGTTGAAACACGCTTCGTGTTAATGTGACTTTAATGATTGTTGATTTATTTAAGTGTCGCTTTTATTTATAATTGCGTTTTATTATTTATTTTGTGAAGTGTTCGAGTGATCTAATAACAGCACAATTTATACCACTTTGTATTGGAATTGAATAAACGTATATTTTTGTATTTATTAGCATAACTCGAGAACACCTACTCAATATAAATAATGTAGATTTTTCTAAATAATCTTATAAAAAGAGATTGTTTATGTATTTTGTAATGCGATTAAACAACATATTACAAAGTTATATTGATATCGGATTTTAGGAGGTCCCAACACAGAGATACTTGATTGCAAACCTACGACTATCCCTTTCAGCCCACGGTTGCTCTTGAAATGTGTATAAAAACATTATTCTATGCTAAAACATAGTGTGATATTTCTATGTCTATCTCGTTATTTAAAATAGATAAATAAAGCATTTTTGTAAATAATCTCCGACATTGAAGTGATGTCTTCTTATTATTGTACTCGTAAAATATTCTTTTGACATAAACAAATTCTAATCTCACGATAATCTCCCCTATTATATTGTTTATTACCAGTAGACTTTTGACCGTGAAGAAATGTCCACAAAACTTAAGGGGATACTTAACAAATTACAAATTAGTTTTTAACGCTGGCGCCGGCCACCTTGTAATTGGGGATTTGCGTGCGGAACACCGATGTTTCGCTGTTTTCACGCACAAATTTTAATATACACAGAGGAAACGTAAGTGAAAAAAATATATTGGTTTTATTTTATTAGCATTTGATGTGTATACAATTATACGTCACTGGTGAAAACTAAAATGGGTGATTTTGAGTTCTATTAAAATTATAAATGAAAAAAAGATTAAAGACTAGTATAATTAAATATAACTTAGTTCTTTAGATGAAAGATATATTTATAGTTGTTTATAGTAATCCTTCTTACATATTTTCTAAGGTGGGGATAATTTAATGCTTTTCTTCTATAGGTCATTCGTAAATATATCATTAGAAGTACTCAATTTAAACTCAATTTAAAAAAATATATATATAATTATTGTTTTATTTAAGTATTTTTTTATATTATTCTTAAAAAAATAATGTTATAACCTTACTAATATAATACTAAATTAAATACTAAATGTAAGTCATATTATATTATATATTCAAAGAAACAAATTATTTATTTAAAAATATAATAAAATATTTTTTCTACAAAGCTCACAACATAGTTACCGCTGTGCAATGTTTCCCTAACCGCCGCCGGACGTCGTCGGCCGTCAAGTTTTCCGGAACGCCACATCCGGCTGGAATCGGCGCCGACAACCTCGTTTCCGGCGAAACAACGACGAGTCAATCCTTCTTCTACGATTAAGTAAAGGGCTTCAAAAATACTTTTTTTTAAACAAAAATCAGTTTTTGACTCATATATTTATAAAATAATGTTTAAAACATACATAACTTCTTGAATTAAAATCTACATCTAAAATGAATACATAAACATAAATATGTCGTTTACACAAATATGCGGTTATTAAAATAGACATGTCATGTAATTTTAATAAATGCATGACTGTTGAAGAAGGAATTTTTAAAACCCTGTGTACGTAGTCGTAACATAAAGATGCTTCCAACATAACAATGTTGCATTATTTACATAATTGAATCTTAACATTTTTATGAATATTATAATAAAAAATAATAGCTAATAAAAAGGTGAAATATTAAATCGTAATAGTTATGGCGAACATTACAAACTAGATAGTGAAATAGCTCTAAATATTAATAGGACCTGGAATAAGTTCTCGCTGTTTTTTTTTTGTTTTAAAAAAAATATTTAAAATATAAGGCTTACAATCACTTTACTCAAAGTATTGTCCATCATTAGAGACCACTTTCGCCCATCTTTCTGGCAGTAATTGAATCCCCTGTCGAAAAAACTATTCATCTTTTGATGCAATCCATGAATCGACCCATTTTTCGGTTTCTTCGAAAGAATGGAAGCGCTGCTCGCTCAAACCATGCGCCATCGACCGAAGCAAGTGGTAATCGGAGGGGGCTATGTCCGATGAATACAGCGGGTGGGGTAGAACTTCCCATTGAACCATTTCCAGGTAAGTTTGGACTGGTTTTGCAACATGTGGCCGAGTATTGTCATACAGTAAAATCACTTTGTCGTGTCTCTACTCGTATAGTGGCCGCTTTTCTTTCAGAGCTCGACTCAAACGCATCAACTGAAGTTGATAGCGAGCTCCTGTGATAGTTTCATTAGGTTCAAGCAGCTCATAATACATTACGCCCTGCTTATCCCACCAAATGCAGAATAGACGATGTTGATGCGTGACCGACATGATTTTTTACGCTTTGGATTGTCGTAGTGAATCCACTTTTCATCTCCAGTGATGATACGGTGCAGAAAACATTTTCTTTTCTGCCGTTGAAGCAGCAATTCACACATGAGAAAACGTCGTTCAACGTCTCTCGACTTCAACTCATATAGCACTCAATGTCCTTACTTTTGGATCATTTCTAACGCTTTTAAACTGTTGCCGCATCTACTTGCAATGTTTTCCCGAGCTCTACTAGCGCCTGACATGGATCTTCATCAAGCAATGCCTCCAATTTTTCGTCTTCAAACTTTCGTCAAAGTCATAATATTAAACCGTCTAAATCAATCCCTGAATGTCGTACTCGACAGAGCATTGTTTCAGCAAGAATTCTGTGTGCTTCAGCTGCAGATTTCTTTTGAATAAAGCAGTGCAATAAAATTCCCCGCAAAAACACTTTAGTTGGCACAAAAGTAGACATTTTCACAATAGGTAAACAAACACATTGTCGACACTGTGGTGAACTATATCTACTAGAATTTGAGGTTACATATAGGACTACTTAGCTGATGCGTTATCGTACAAAATTCCATGCACAGAGTGCCGCTATGCCATCTTTTAAAAAACAGCGAGAACCTATTCAAGGACCTAATAACACCATAAAATTATAAAACCTAACGCATAAAGCAACCAAATAGTTAAATTCTCGTATAAAATTCGATGCATTTCCACTCGTAATATGTAAATTTGTTTTACAAACTTACATTGTATCAGAAATTCAACAAACGATTACCTCCGGGAAGAGGTTCCGCTATTAAATTTTCAAGACTTCATACGAGTTTGGGACAATAAAAATTTAACTCAGATAAGAAGTCCCGCGACACTGGTTACGACCGGATAAATTCATGAGGAAGAAATACAGATGCTACTATGTTGCATACGTAAAATTTTTACACATTCACAAGAGAACTGCACAACTTGCCAATAGTATGTGATACTACAAAATACAGTCTATATATATCTACAAGAATATAAGTATACATGTATGTTTAAACTAAACAGAGTAGTAAAGTAGTAAAAAAGTGTAATTTCAATAAGTACGAATCGTTTGATCTCCACATTAAAATAAATAAAAATAGAAAAACAGCACATTTCGTAGGCCTTTTGTATTGGGTTATTCACGAACAGCATAATAACATTGACTAATTTAAAACACTTTATAATGTTTGCTTACCTAATCTATTACAAGAATAAAAAATTCGCGCACTGTAAGTCTAGTAGATAGTACTTTTTTAAATATATTGCTATTTTGAGATATGCGATTTGACTGTTTCATTTTTATAGTTTTATTAAGTAAGTACATTTTAATATTTTTATAATGAAAGTAAAGTAGATTAAATTATTATTTTATTTCATCATGAAACTGTTTTACGTTGAAAGCAAGCGATATCTAATAATTATTTACGTAATATAATAAATTTTTTCTTCTAATTAATTTAGGCCTAATGTAATTGGAACGCAGAATTCTTTATATTATGTTTCCATATAGTAAATATATCATATAAATACTGAGTCGTCCTAACTTATTTGTCGAAAAGATAACAAAAATATTGTAAATGTAGCCTAAATATTGCAGCATGAAAAATAAATTTCCAGTTTTTTCCTCATTCCGCAAACACGATAATTCAAAAAATAGTTTGAAACTAAAATCGATCTCATGTTTCTGGTTGTTTATTAAAAAAATACGTGGAATATCGCTGGATCCTCTACCGTTTAACTTCTTTAAGGGTACCAGTATATCCGATCAAACCCCGGCGTAAACTAATTTCAGTGAGCAAACTCTAGTTTCGTAAGCAAAAAAAGTACTGTGGAGTAGCAATATTCCGTGGACGGTTAACTAAATTGGATGCCGGTTACAGTATCAGTCTAACCCGCTAGATGTTTATAAAGTAAACAGTCAGGTTGTAAATTAAAGAATTAACAGAACCCACAATTTTCAAAGACTGTGAAGGATTGCTTTGGTTTTTTACCTTTTAACTTTTTTATTCAAAATTAATGATATTTATTTTGCTTTCGTGCTTCCCTTTAATTATGAAAGCGGCTTTCCCCACTAATACTATGCATTAATTCACAGGGTCAACATCTACTGTGCTGTCTTTGAAGAGTACTTTCTAAAATAATCTGTGAGCATAGTGCATGTCATTTAATTGTTAGCTGGACGCGGCCCTCGGTCGCTATATCGTGAAATGGTCAAGGTAATGCCGTAACAAAATGAATAAATCATCTCTGCTAACAATTTGCGTGTGTTTTGGGTTTCCATGTGTTAATCATCCATTAATACCTCGGACTATTTAATTAGTACTCTGGCTTTATGTTTAAATACTCAACGGACTATTAATCAACTGATTTGTGCAATATTTCACTTTCAATACATTTCTTAACACTAATGGTAAGCTTTAAAGTAAAGTAAACTACAATTCTAACCTAATTCTGTAATAAATTAACACAGCTGTTTTACTGGCTTATGCTCATAACATATAATCTCAAATACGTCACAATTATTTTTACAATATCTAACTCATGTCCTATACAATTTAAGACATGACATACATTTTATTATTTATTCACGTAACATCTCCCTGTGGCATACTTTTTGTGTTTTTCGTTTAGAAATATGAACGAGAATACTCGTATACAATTGCTTTGTGGTTTTATCTCTAAGCAACCTTGTATCGTCTGGCGTCTTATGATCTGGCTAAAACGAACGCAGCTCACATTGTGTGGACGTAGAAAATCACGTAGTAACTAAAACATATTCAGTGTGATAAATCCCTCAAATATTCAGCATTAAGCATGCATAAATATCCCTGATGAGGATTGTGCGCGTAATATTTTCTTGACTTCTCATAATCCAGAGTTGCATGTTATTATTAAGCGTGCCGATTTCTTTCCCCCTACAGGCTACTCTTCCACATTCCACCACCCCTTATTCCGCATCGTATCACTTCTCGCAAACGCGTTCTTTATCCAATTATACGAGGATAAATCTCACCTGTGACTGCTGAGGAAATAACCTACGAAAACGTTATATTAGGGAAAAGTTATTTTTTCTCAAATCCCCCGTCTTTTGTTTGGCACACTCATGCGTCGCTTTTTAATTTATCTTCTAAAAAAATAATTTGTTTAAATAACATATCTTATTTCATTTTGTATTTATAGAATATTGTAGTTAACAAAGCACCTAAATAAAGTTAAGGTAAAATTGTATTACTCCAATTCGACGAATTTTGTTTATTTATAAATGTTTGAGATAAATTGGTTCTATAATTAAAACTATTTAACAAATATATACATGTATATTCCTATAACATAATTCTTATTTAAAGTAAAGCATATTCTTGGAGACATGGGACCACGAATTAAATTACCCACTCCAACCGGTCAGATCGTTAGAAGACCCTCAAATCTGGAATTGACACGTAACTCATCCGCCTCACACTTATGGCTAAATTTAAAAAGGGAAGGAGTTCATCCATTTTAGGGATCGGATTTGACTCCGATCTCATTTCCGTCGACATCAAAGTAGGATAGCAATTGGGATTTATATTTGAATCAGCAATATTTAAACGCGAGCGGAGGTGAAGAACGATCGTCTAGTTAGTTACCCACTTGTGGCTCTGCCTCGATCGACGTTTCGACGACAAATAGAGGGTGCCCGCTTCTGAGTCCCAGTTAACGCGTCGCTTTTCTTTTTTATCAATTTCCTTGAGCGACTTGAGACTTGTCGCTGTAGATACGCCGCTAAACGACCTGATTGTTGGAAATACAATTTTTGTCAGCAAAGCCTCGATGTTTAATTTTAATAGATATCTTTTGTGCTTTATTTTTATTCATTTTTATCGATAACTATTATTTTTCCTTCTCCTCTTATTCTTTGATTCAGGAAATAATTGCTCCAATTATTCAGATTTATGTTTTTCCTTCACTTTATAGCGGTCCTGTTCAAACCGAATCGAATCAAAAGTTTATACAATGTAATTAAGTACTTAAACATTTCTCTTTGCAATATTTAAAAATCACTTCCGTCATTAAGTGGAGAACAATTGTCCGCGTTGATTGCTATAGCGACGCTCAACTTTCAAAAAAAAAACAAATAAATTAAATTTAATGATGCAAATTTTTCGAATTTTATCATGGGTTTATTTACACACGCAGTGCCGAATATATGCCAATTACCTATAAATAAAAAATATATACTAAATAAAAATCCCGGTAAAGTATTCAAAGTAAAATGCATAAGAAGGGAATATTCCATTGAGCGACAAAACTAAATTCAGGTCACTAAGTGATATATGACTCTGCTGAGATCTGAACTTAAGACACATAGCATGTTTAGATTGCTAGTTGGTGCAGAATAAAAAAGTTTTCCAATAATACAGCTGAAAATGTAGTCAAGAGATTAGTCTATCTAGTTCATTCGATATTTCATGGTTAGAATTTATTAACATTAAAATAAAATGGACATATTTTAATTTATTCTTTTGAATTTTGAATTTGTAATAGTTTGAATGATATAGATTTTAACATATAAATAGACAAGGCAATTTATTAAATTATAACAAGCACGATATAGCATTTTATTAATACAAGAAATCTGCTTTTTATTGGATACGCACTATTTATTAAGACGACTGTATGTACTAGGTTTTGAGTAAATTAATAAGGGTTTATACTACAAGGAATGTAGATCGCAGTTGTAACTAGGTAACTATTAAAGTAAGATAACCCTCCGCCCCCTACTTTTTACCACCTCACTCCCCATCGTTAGTACATTTAAGATACAAATTGCAGAAATAATAAAATTTAGATAGGACATTCACAATTGCAATAAGTGCTTGAAATTGTAATAAAATATAATTGTTATTTAAAGAAATATAAATTAAACATATTAAATTTTAGATAATATTAAATGAATTATAAAAGGTTATAGCTCGTGTCGAATTATATTTTGTTTTAATAGAATAATATTGATAATATATGTTTTTTCGGAATGTACTTGAATTAAAATTGATTTAGTATTAAAAACAACTTTTTTCATAAAACAAGAGGATAATTAATAAGTTGTTAGCCATTCTGTGTGATTAGTAATTTCATAATAGGGTCTTATTTTTCATAGAACTACAAAGTATAGCAGGTGGGATTTGCTCTCTTGAAATTCGCCCTTGAGTGCACATCATGGCCGCGGGCTAGCAATGGTATTAAAGTATTATTAATCTTGCTCAGCAAATTGTAGAGATTTTTATTCAGTTACCTTAGCTAGCTTCATAAACCTTGGTATATTAAATCCTGTTGAAATTCTTATCGAGAACAATATAATTATACCATCGTGGTCATGGTGAGATAATGCCTGAAAAGCTTTCGAAATTTCAGTAATAAGCCGCTTAATGTCTATTAAATTAGATAATGTATGTATTGATTGGTTGATATTTCGTCGGTCTCTGCCGGAGAGGATCCATTTCCAGTAAGTGCATAAATTATGAAAATAATTAGACAATTGAATAGTTCTCGCATTAATTATTTTATTTATTTATTTATAACTTTATTGCACTTACATACAAAAGGCGAACTTAATGCCCTTTAACCCTTAGGACCAGCAGGAAGGTAGTATTCGGAAGGAATAGGTGCAGATCAAAAAGAACATAACAAGAATAAACGAGAAAAAATAAAAAGAACCTTACCACATTTACACAGATAAAAATAAATAAAGACACATATATAAATATAAACTCAATAATAATATAATGAAAATTATCTTTAGTAGTTTTTAATTTTAACATTTTGGTGATAAAATATAATTGATTACTTAATTTCGAACACTAACTTTGGCTCTTCTCTTTATATAAGACAAAGGCTTCCAATGAAATAGTTATTCAAATATTTATTATTCAAGTCAAAGCGGTCGCCGTAAACCGAAGATATTGCAATAGCATTGTTTCAAAGAGATTAGTTCGCTTGCGTTTCTGCGTTGTAGAGATTGATCAAAAACAGCTAAAATAAATTAAGTCTAAATTAATATTTTTTATTAATTAAAATTGAAAGTTAAATGAATGAAAACAGAAAATTAATGAAATAGTTACAGTAGATACCTAATATATTCGTACAATCATCATAAATTGTATTATACAATATAGTAAAGTTTATTTGTGTGATGATGCACATCTCGAGAACTGTCAATCCGATTTGATAAATTATCCATGTGTTATATTTCCCGTTTATTTAGAAAGACTTTTTTATAGAGATGATTTGCATTGAGTTACTGAAGGTAAATTTTGAATTATAAGACATGCGAAATATATTTAAAGGAATATAATCACGATATTTGAAGATTTTTTATTAGTCCTTTCATTGGGGCTAGGAATCGAAAAATCGAATTATTAGAATTAATTTCTTGAATAGAAACGATATCCAATATTTATGTAACTAATTTAACAATACTAGTCTAAGACATTATAATACAAATTAGGCCTGGATGAAACCACGAGGCGCAGCTAGTAATAAATGTAAACATTAAAAATGTACAAAAGCTAAATAAATAACGGTTTTATCGTTTTAAGTATTGCGGCCTATTTAGTGGTTTTATTATGTAAATAATGAAATTACATTAAACTCTTAAATAAACATGAAAATTAATAATGCATTAATCTGTAACGTAAATTTTTCCATTAAAATTTTGCAAGTTATAATTGAATTGCATTTATTGATTTTACCATATGATATACGATTGTTTAAATAATAACATTGCCCAGTACGAGGATTACAATGAAAACTGTATTACTAGAAAATCTCAAATGTATCATTAGAAAATGTAATTTTTGATCTGAAATCCTATTAGTTTTGCAAAACATATTATTCTGTCACTATGCGCGATATAGGCAGTAAAACATTGAATTTTATGCTTTTCTATTAGTACGTGCAATAGTACTATAGTTTATAGACATATCAATGTGTCACGTGATTTATTTTAGCTTGTCTCAGGTAGGTCTTGGAGTTTATTTGCCTCATAAACTAATATCGGTTGAATAGATTTATTTGACATCAAGAATTCTCTTATTATTACGGTTTTAGTGAAATGTATAAATAATGATGATTTATTTGACAGTTTTTCAGACATTATGAAATAAGTTATACTATGACATTGTCCCTGTAACAAAGGTGCTCGTCAAAATATCGTTGTCTCACGACCCGATGCGGGCACAAGTTTAACTTTGATTAAAGATATGTATATCAGTTGAAAGGCAGGTAGGTAGCTTTCATTAGTTCTGAAGCACAAAGGAGGCCCTGATTATATCTACAACCGCAACATCTGTTCGAACTGACTGTGACTCTACATTTAAGCGTCTTATCTTCACCAATCATTTTTAAATTACCTAAACATGTTTAAATTTTCATAAATTCTAATTTTAGTACGAAGCCATACTTTTACACCACTTCTTTATATATGCATGATCTCTCTCCTAGAGGGCCTAGTTGATTTTAACATTGAAAATATGCAATCACATAATTATTGAAAGATTTTTTGTAAGGGGTATTTTTAGTTCAGTGTATCACCGATAGGTTTACATTTTGTTTGCTCTATACGAAAAGGCTTTGAATGAATGCATTGGGTTTTTTTCAATGATAAAATCGGCTCTAGGGACATAGAATCCATCATGGATTTTACACGGTCATCAGATTATGCTAACAATCACTGTATTTTAATAATGTTAGCGAATAACCTAAGATCCCTCTACAAATATATTTTCTCGTCCTAAAAAGTATAGTGAAAGTAAAATATTTGCTTATTTTAAAGTATTGGGTTTTATTAAAATAAGTAAAACTTTTCTTTTCAAGAAAATCTAGTCTTTCTTGAAGTGAAATCTCCGATTTAACTGTTTGTCTTGAAGCGATTCTGTTAGCTTCTCTCCGCAAAACAAACACGTTCTCGTCGATTCACCATGCTCGATTTTACTTACACATTTATTTTTATGAAAAAGGTAACGGAAATGGATATTTGAGATTAATACGAACAGTATTATCACTACTTGGCTTGTATATAATATTGCTATAGTAAACTTTACATTTTATTGTAATATTATATTAATAATGTAATTTAAATAAATATTTGATTTGGCCGGGAATCGAACCCGGACTTATAATTCGACATTGTTAAAAAATATATTATCAAAAGTATAATTTGTTTTAAATTAACCTTTGTACACTCTTCAAAACAAAACTTTACTGTGTTATATTTCATCGTTTGTCTTTTTTATTGTAGATACCGAAAATTACACTATCCAATGATGGTCGCGGTTAATTCACAATTGATTATAGAACTTGTAACTACGTAATGGAAATGCAAAGATTGACTTAACACAATATTGACTCTAACTTCTCAGAAGCTAGTCCTAAAGGGGAGAATAAAGAGAGTGTTCAAATATTTAACTTGGGTAAAGCTAGATTGTAACCTTTGGGTTACAATACCATGTAATAATATTGTTATAAGAATATATGCTTGGATTTGTGCGACTTAGCTTAGATTATACTATTTGCTTCTTGTAAATAATAGTCATAGAGGCCCGCGAATTAAGCTTAATCCTCTAAGACCCATCACAATTGATAGCTAGTCATTTGTTTGATTTTGTTATATTAAATTGTACGCATTCTAGCATTATGCTTCAACATATAGCCTGTATTACTCTTAACTGTGTACAATAATTTAAAACACATATTAAAATATTTATTTTATATTCTTGCAGGTAATTATTTGCAGTCCTTTTTGCGTAATATGTAAGTTTTACTGTTTCATTATATTTACAACATTGATTAAATTTTGTCAAATTGAAATTTATAGGAAAGCCAATATAATGTCACGGGTGGCGCGTGTAACTGCTTTTATTCATAGAGTAGTGAATAAACCAAATAGGACTAATGCCACCTATTACATTACATGTTTCGGTGTAAATAAATAAATAAAAATAATTAGAAATTTGTAAATATTGACTCGTAAATCTTGTAGCATAACACCTTGTTCCTGACGTTTTCTCTAGTATATGGAAGAAGAAGGGTATTTTCTGTAAATTAATCTAGATTATAGTTTCATTAAACTATATAAGATGAAGGTGCAAAGCTTATAATAGTATTAACTTTAATATAATATAAAATATCATTTAATAAAATACCTCTAGAGAGTAAAATATTAAAATTTACAGCAACAAAAATTGCGTTTGTGAAAGCTTTTACTCTTACTTCTAAAATTAAATAACTTGAAAGAAAATATCTATATTAAATTTTAATGATATAAGAAAATGTTTGTTCGTTTCATTTATTAGGATTCTCGGGAAATTGTCATAAAGACGGAATGTTACCAGTAATTTCAGTAAGAGAAAGACAAATTAACTTAGCTGACAAAATTTTCAAGAAAAAATACATTTATTTTTATATGCTTTAAATACTTTGAACATTAATTAATTTAAAATTTAATTGTGAAACCTCTGCAGCTATCGTTGCCAAGGTGAAAAGATGGAGTTTAGTTCGTAAGGGGTGAAGAAAAAGAACAATTGTAATAGCTACTTAAGATCTGATTCTAAATACTAACTAAAGATAATAAAGAGATACCTCAGACATCATCACCTTTAAAATTGTCGAATTATAGATTCAGTTGTAATGTTATTCCTGTATGAAAACCTTATGTGCAATAAATAATTGGCTCAATTTAGTTTCCGCTTAATCGGCTTTTTAGAAACTCATTTGACTGGCAAATTTATTTTACGTATCCACAATAATGAATATTCTCTCGGTTAATGTGCCTGTTGTGGGAGCTTGTATGTTTCATAAATGAAAAACGAATTTAATTAATTAATATTTTCTATTCAAGGCAAATACTGCAAACTTTTATAATTAATTCAAAATATTTCGGTTGTGAAATGAAATTTTTGCTTTTACACTGCGAAAATGTTTATAGAAAATTATTATTATTTGTACCAGGCCTATTTATTTCCTTAAGCCGTCGTAGTATCATCGTACATAGTTCATCTGTCTGTGGTAGCAATGTCTTTGCTGAAAGGACAGCACTCTAGCATAACATCAGTGTAATTCTATTATTTAATTCGTAAATTTAATTTAATAGTGCTCATGTATGGGATTACGTTTCAATTTACTAAGCATTGAATTTAATAGCAAATGATGCCGACATCAGATTTTAATGATAACAATTATTCAACATTGTTAATAATAATTACTGGCCTTTTCAGTGGTTTGATCGCATGAAATTTTGTTCATATTTAGGCCTATTTGAGGCAAATTGCCGTCGTTTGCATTTGCAAAGCTTTCCGCTTGTTTGTGTATTAATACATACGTAATACTATCAATTGTACTTTTGAAATTTACTTTAATTCGCGCATTTGTTTTAATTTAAAAAAAAATATATAATTCTACATGCAGTAAAAAGGTAGGTACCTACTGAGGAAATGGAAAGACAAAAGATTAGCTATCACGTGTATTTTGATTATTTTAATCTGGACTTTCAAAAACTTATCAACTGCGTCAAAATAAATAATGTCTCTTAAGTTAGTTACATAATGGTTGTCTGATAAAAATGATGAAATTTTGTTAAAAAAATTAGAAAATTTTCTACATTGTTACGTTTTGTAGGGATTGTGGTTAAGCCGTATAGTCTATTCATTAAGAGAAACCTAAACAAGGCTCTTTGTTACTAAATAAAAGAAAAATTTTCCCAAAGCTTTTTGATTTTCTTTATTCTTTAGAATAATTTTCTATCTCTATCTCCCCTAGAAGCTTTTAAATTCTATTTGTTACTTTTAAAACTTAAACAAGGTACTAACATTTTTTTCCTGGGGCTAAAAGAACGGGTTGCTCTAAAGACTCACAAAGACGACATTTTCTTTGCTTTTTCATACAATAAAGGGTAAAAATAACCACAAACCGTTAAAATAAATCTTTGTGATTGTCATAAACTATTTGTATTTTATGTCAATATCTATACAGTGAATACTACGAGAATATATAGTATACTATATATGCAGCTTGTTTTTAATTCCCGTATCAAGGTATTTCAGTAATATGTAAATAGCTTTAAGATGAGCGACGTTTAATTTTGCATAGTAGGTTAAGGGTTTGTGAGTTAACCATAAGTTTAAAAGTAATTTCCGGATCACTGAAACCGGATAACAATTTTCACATGAGACATTTGAGTAAAAATAATAATAATAAGTTGTAGAAATCGAAATAAAAACGTTAAAACAAGATCTCTTATTGTACAAAGAGTCGTCCATTGAACAACAATTACCTTGAAGGCCTCTAAAAGGCCTTTAATTAAATCCTTCTCCGATGACGTCATAATGATAGCACAAATTGGATAGGGTAGAATGTTCCTGTTTTGTTAATTTTAAGTAGAGTTTGCATATTAAACAGCGTTAATTAATCAGGCTTCATTGAAGATTCAATTTTCTCTGTGTTTTACTTAACTTTTTCGATTTCTTGGACTGTTAACTGATATTAATAAATACGAAATTATGTTCTTGGAAATGTATTTATTATTATAAAATAATATTTTTTATTCATTATGCCATTATGATTTATTAAATTTCTAATGAACATGCCTTTAGTGGCACGGAGACCGCAAACGAGCCAAACTGGCGTCTACATTAAATGAAGCAAAAAAGTATTTTAATATGCGGTGGAAAACCTTAGCGAGCAGTCGCTATGTGCAGTCATTTGTTGAGCAAACATTCCTTTTCTTTGCCCCTCACACAAAGAGGGTTGTGCTCTTGAAAGTTAATTAAATTTAAATATGCGCAGGCGGCGTCCGGCAGAAGGCACCTTTATTTATTCATTTACATCGCACAGTATGAAATGTCGCACTTATCATTTGAACACAGCAACGAGATTTCTACATTAACATATAATACTGGTATTTAACATCTTTTATTTCTGTAATTTATATTTTGCATTCATTTTTATACAAAAATATAAACGAGAAATTAATAACAAACGAAGATATATCGTGCTTATTGAAGCGAGTCGTTTACCGCAAATTAATAATACACAACAAAATATTATAATAATATATTGCAGAATTGCGATTCAATTTAATTTTTACCATCGCCTCCGGCGTTCGAGTTACAAACAATTATTTCATTAGTTTTATGCCCAACTGCTCTTTATTCGTAGTGCATCGAAATTGTGGTTTTATTGTTCTACGCTTCGAAAACATGTTCAATTGTTTTGGTTTTCATTCGTTGATTCGATTATGTAACTATAGTGAATAATGAAATACAAACCAACGCCCTGGTTTGGTGTTTAACAAAATCGACCAATGTATTCATCAGTTCATTAGATTTTGTTTACTAGTCAATAAAACAATTGTAGAGACTTAATGATGACACATTCATAGATGCATACGTGTTATTACATTTAAATTGTTTATTTTAAAAAACGACGGCATTATTTGTAAGTCAATTATTTTATACTTCGTACTACAACATTCCCAAACTTGTCGGTAACAATGAAAATACCTAAACCTGTTTGATAAAAATTAAAACGCACTCAAGACGCCACTTATTCATTTTATCCCTAATTTAACTCTTAAGGAGACGAATTGGCAAAATCGACGATCCAGAAAGATATATGAAGTCGTAAGGGTGGTTTTGGCCGAATTTATCGAATCTATCTTGGTCTGCACGGGTCATTACATCTCGGCTCGTGGAGTTACACATTCAGTACAATTTTCTGTAATTCGGTAACTGCTCCTATTATTTAAGATTGCCTTTATTTTATTTCGCAGTAATTGTGCGATACTTTGTTTAAAATTGTGTCTGTATATGCATGAAATTGAATAATTTTGTTCTGTTCCCGCGTGTCTTTTATAAAAGCAAAATATGTTTTATGTACGCTTAATTGAATTGTCTGTTTGCTCTGCAATTTTTTTGTTCTGTCGATTTACAACCTGTTCTGTGCTCGAAACGTATATACTTTTTATATTATGTTTAATTCTCTGTGCAATTTATTTTTCTTTGCTTGCTTTAGTCAGAAGAGAGTTTAAGACAGTATTTCATTTAATTTTACTTAAACGTTGACTTTCTGTTTAGTTTTCCAACTAGCAGGACATTGAGCCTTTTAGAAAATAACTCATTACGAGATTTAATTTTATTTTTAAGAGATAACCTTTTATTACATAACTTTTGACATTTACAAAAACATTATATTTGCATCGGATATTTTTGAAAAGTATGAAAATGGATTACGAAAAATGAAAAGCAAAATGGGTAGCCAACAAAATCAGAATACAAAGAATCACATGTTAATAAAAGAAACAAAATTACCGCGAACAAAAATTTATAATGGATGCTTCTACCGATATGGAATATGAATTTGTGAAATATATTTTTCATAAAGGAAGGCCCCATTATGCTCATAACACACACCTTGAATTTTCATATCGTTATTATACTTGGGAATCCTTAATTAATACCTTCGGCGTTCATTTAATATTAGATCATTAAAACCACAGGGCCTGAACTTACGTAGGTTGATTCTCGCTGCCAAAACTTCTATAAACAAACTTTATTATAATAATGTGAACTTTGAACCGATGCCGCGATGTGAGGGTTTCAAGATTCCAGCTTACAACTTTTGTTGCTCATTAAAAATTAAGAAAACCGGATAATGGTGGTCGCTAATTCGATACGAGAAACAACATTTATTTTCAACTTACGCGAGGATTACATATTTCTGAATTATTTTCTTAAATTTATTACTTTAACAATACGAAATACGTTACGTATCTTAAATTTTATCTTGTTGATTATTTACTGTGACTTGCGCAAACTATTACAATTCTACAATAGTATATTTAACATAATAGGTTTATAGACAAAATATAATTGCCTTTAGATCTTGTGAAATCGATTGTTCACATCACAGTAAAAATTTTGCAAAACTAATATCAAGAATTGAAGGTGGTTTTTGGCCACCCTTGCCGTTGACAAATGTCAGATTTATTGACGTGTTCAGGAGCAACTAAGCCTGTTTCGGGGGAAATCGTCGTTTGAAGATTCTGCTACGAACAGTTAATCCGGCTATGTCAGCTTGCCTACCTCCTTAATCCTTCTTTCCTTTTTTTTTTATAAAATATTTATTCAGATGTATTTTTATTATTTTTAATGGGTAATAATTATTAAAATACAAATGTATTTTTAACATGAAAACTGTGGTTTACTTTTATGAAAATCTATGAAACTTTCAATACAAATATGTCAAATCTTAATGAAAGTCCTTTAACATAGTAGAATTTTAAAAATATCTACCAGCTACACACACAAGCCACTATAATTAATGCCAATAATCTTTGGCCTCTCCTGTTCTTTGACGTGAAACTTATAAGCTCCTTACATGGGTGCTCCAGGCGGTATACCTATAACTAATTCAGTTCGCTTCTAGAGTAATACCCTCAAAATTGCCCGTAGTCTGTCGCTGTAGTTATTTGAATAATTGACGCGGTCGGAGACGTTCTGGATCTGGACAAACATTTGGTTTAGGTGCAGTCGAAGGTTCAACTTGACTTGCTTCAGACAGCGCATCCATTATCATAGGTAATATAAGTGAAGGGAAACTTTCAAACCAATTTGGATGTCTTTGGTTTTCTATTCAATTAACTTATTTGAATATTTATTAAGAATTATATATCCACAAATAAATTACACAATTTTAAAGACTTTATGCGTCTTCTATAACATTTATTTTAATCCGATATTTCGAAACTTTTGCAGCTATATTTCAGTTTTTCTTGAAATAATCATTATTTAAACTATTTAGTTAACTTGTAAGTAAACAGAGGTAACGTTTAGAGTAATGTACCCTATAGGAACCGAGCACTTAACAACACAAGATTACGAGAGCAGATTTTATTTCGTGATACAAAGCAGCAAGAAGATGGAGCCTCTTCCCTTCTTCACTGCACAAAGGAATTATTTTAAGTTTTGAAATTTAATTAAAGTTAAAGCCAATATCCCCCGAAGGAGCTTTGTTATGAGCATTCAAACGCGACTTCTATTAGTATCTCAGAAAACAGGAACAAAACACGCGCCAGGATCTTAAGAATTTCGGCAGCGCATCTATTTATCCGCGGTCTCTAAATTATTTGTCACTCGCTCCTAATCAATTTTATTGAATGAAAACCATCTTCAAACTGTTCTCCATTATTTTGTTCAAACAAATATTTATAAAACAAATAGGATGTATATATTTTTTTCAATTACGATAATAATTTATTAGGCTACAATCTCCCGAAATTGTTTAAAATTTATAAAATACATGTTTGAATTTAGTTTTTCAATTCAACACCGTTAACTAGATTGTTAAACTAAAGTCCATTTACAACGAAAAAAACGTTCATCGTACAGTTTCATACAAAATGTTCTTTCTACATCGAGTACTAAAAACATTTTCACTCTTCTATTAAATAATATAGTATATTTTCTCTCTTTGGTAAATGTATATTTTAGAGAAGCTTATTTACTTTGTAGGTATGCAATGATGGGAATTAAGGGTTGTCCAGTAAAGTAAGACTGCTTTTGCATTTAAAGATATGTTACATTGTTGTGATATGTTCTAGCTAAGTAAGTAAAAGCTTTGGTAAATTACTGCAATATCATTACTTTACAATGTTATAACGTCACGGGTTAGTAAGTATCTGAGTGTCTAACACAATATTTTTAGCTACCCACAAACCCCTGACGCTAGTGACACTCGACGTGTCGCGCTTAAATACCGTTCAGTTCGTGTCAAGCTGTCGTGGAGTCGAGACGTGTGTCGCATACCAAGCAAGCCACGCAACAAGTGATGCTTCTTACCATCTTTTTATCTTTGTCGCCAGAATATAAACTCTCTTCCAACACAATAGTGCTTTGATTTTTATCCAAATACTGACATTTCCATTTTGCCAAATCACTGCTTTTTTTGTGCGACAACCTTTTTCCAATTATTGCTAACGATATCTTAATTAAACCTTTATAATTGACATGCTATTGATTTTAAAACGTCATTGAATTTAATTTTAATTAAATATAATTACGCTTTTATTGCCTATCTGAAATAAGTTTAGAGAAATAAAAACATTAGATTAATATACAATACATAAAAAATGTAATAGATTTATCATATACACAAATAAATTCAAGTTAATAAATATGTAAAGCGATCAGTGACATAAGTAATTTACGAAACTGTAATACGTGACAGTTTTCAGTGGTTATATCTCAAAGTTTTCCACTCGTGTTTGTACGTATGCACGGAATGCACAAGGCCCTAGAGGATGATGCATCGCGATTATTTTGCTATTTGGGACTCTCACGAACATGACTAGTTGGAAAGTGTTTTATAACTAGTGCTCGTTAGATCCGTTTAGGGAGACTTCCAACTCCAAAATTTTGTCACTTAGCTTATATTTCTTTCAAAAACACAAATTTCTCCACTCTACTTCTAGATATAAAAATTGTTTGTCAAATAGTTAATGTCAGACTCAACTTTCAGTATTATAATAGGAAACCACTTTTAGCGTTTCAAGTAGTACTCTTGTACGGTGAATAATTTACGAATAATCAAATTATTGTAACTAGTGTGGGTAGCTCTTGTGTCCTCAATGATTGGCAATCCATCCGCCTGGTGATCGTTTACAAATTCTACCTCTCTTATTACTCATTGTGAAAAGCTTTATAATTTTATACGCATAAAAACATTAGTGGTTTTATCTAATTTTCAAAACAGAAAGCTGAGGTCCTCTTTCAAGATAAATTTACACTATGTTAATTTGAATAGTTCTTGGTACCTGTAGGAAATTTTGTGAAATGATGTTAATAACATAAGATAAAATCGTCCTAAAACCTTAGCACTACCTGCGTCTCGTAAAGCTGCCTTACATCAAACAGCATAACAAATTCATACATTATGTATAAACGCCATAATGGAGGAGGCATGAGGTCAGGCCGAGTCGGCATTAAGAGCTTTCGGTGAAGCCCGTGCGGGGCCCGAGGGGGGCAAAGTGAATATTATAACAGGCGACATTGAAATTTATTATTTTATGTATTCTATCGGAGAATTTTACATTCTACTGGACCATTTGCCTCTTTGAATATTTTTACTAAACAAATTTTGTTCTACGATCTACGTTTGAGCTGAAGAGATTTAATGGTTCTAAAAGAGATGCTATTTTGTATAAAATTTACTTCTACGAGTACATATTCGTTCCGTATACATAAAATAATTTTAATGAATAACAATTCCCGTATTTTCTGAACCACACATTCACATGTATAAATTGTGATTTTGCGATACTTTTACTAAAATATGTAAATCAACCATGTATCCCCAAAGATATAGTTCAAAATTAATTAACGTACCGTTTGAGGTATGTGTATAATTACAAGTTTCAGTGCGAGTACATTTGCTTAAGTTATGCGCAAAATTCACTAAGAGCCGAGCCCTGACTAACCAACTGATTACCCCTTGAGATAGATGTTTAATCAATTATTACAAACACTTCTCTTAAATTAATGACATCCACCTAACGTGTTATCTTGTATGGAATTTTCCGCGTTGTAGACATACCTAATTACATTTCATGTCGCGACTATTTCTAATACAATAATATATTTTAGTTTGAGTACACTTAATTAAATTATTCAAATTCAAAGGTAATTTATATAAAAAAAATCTAAATACATATTCATTTATATTTTAGGAGAATAAAACGAATCACTTATTGAAAGCAGAAGCGGAAAATAGGTGGATTCTTTCAATTCTATCTTCGGAAAATTGAATCGAGAGCAAATTAAAATCATAGATAGCGGATTGGCTTTATTTAGAAGTATCTTTGATACTTAGCTTTTATAATGGGCTATCTATTTGAGGTTTATAATTTTTTTAAATGCTATAATACTTTGTCTACGCTTTAAGACCTCTGTATGTTTACTGACATATACGCGTCTCTGATATATTGCCACGGTGGAAAATATGTAGTATGATGCCTAGGAGATTATAGAAGTAATTGTACTACAAATGAATAATAAAAGATAATGCTGTTTAATAAAATAATTTAGACAGTATAATATAGAATAATATGCAGGTAAAGTAGAACATTACATACGGTTTAGTACGAAGAGCAACCACATAAAGATAATGTCATGAAAACAGATAATGCGGTGTCATTTAGCGTCCTTGCTACACTACCAGCGAAAGTTATGAAACTTATAACAATATAAATATCTCTCTCCCTACAAAAGCATTTACAAGTCACAAAGCAAATACGTTTCACATTCATTTAGAAGTGCCTCGGGCTAAAGACCTAAGTAAACCACCTTCTCTTACTACCAAACCGCTACAAAGTCCGAGGAAGAACCGTGCGGTCCCACGGCCTACGGTCTTCCCTTTGGAGGTCCTTATAATTCATATTTAATTCCAAGTTAAGAAGCGATGTACATTTATTTATTAATAAACAGTGCCAAGGGACTGACAATTCCGACCTGCCATTATCCGATCTGCGTGGACAAGAATTGAAATATTTGTCAGTTAATTGAAATGTTTCACAATATATACCCCTTTAATTATTTACTTTGAACAGATTTTATGTTAATTTTGTAGCTTGCCTTATAATTTCTGAAATACCTTTATATTCCTATATATTCGTAGTGAGATTAATTCCATTACCGTGAACCTTATTTGATAGTCCCCATAACGTATTGTACATAAACTTGAAGTCATCTAACCATCCAGTCTTCTTGCACATATAATTTACGAGCGTCAAAATTACCACGTTACCGCGGAGTCAGCTGTAAAGCGAAAGCGCTACGATATTATAGTGAAACAATGGATATTGGTGCGACATGTCGATAGAAACTATTGTTTGCATTATTTTGTATTGATTATAGTTCCAGATCACTTTTGACATGAAAATCTGCCTCCTAGTATATTGTTAGAATTATAAATTAATGAACATTTTTAGATTTCTTATTCCTGTATAATTAATTAAATTATTCGTATTCAATGTCATAAATTTGATGTGAACATACCTTTATTTCTCGTATACTACTTTTATTATGTGGTCACACGACAGTACGCCGTAACGGACGAGCATTATGATAAATATTTAATGAACCTTATAATAAATTCTGTTTTTAATTTCATCTGATGTCGACACCAAAGAGAGGGCCCTATAGTCGATGTTTTAGTGATGTAGAGATCTTTTTCATTTTTATCGATAACTATTGCTTCGTTTGTTTTAATGTGTTTTATTTATTAATAAACAATAAAAAGTTATTAATAATAAATGGTTTTAGTAATAGGACACACGAGTGCACACAACTTCTGAGCTGTGGTAGCTCTTAAAAATATTAATTTGGCTACAAAAAAGTAACATTTATTTTTATTTATATTTGTATTAAATACATATAATTCAAAAGCTGCAAACCTTTCGAGATGCCGTATCGGATTAAAATAAACCACATATATTTTTTTGCATTAGTACCTTTTTTTTTATTTCTCACTTTTAATGTAAAAAATATATAATAAAAAGAATAAATCCAAATAGTAGTAATGCTATTTTGTGAATATAACTTTTAAATATTTGTTTATTTATGCCTTTCATAATATATAATAGTATAGTATAGTAATAATATTACAATGGAAGGAAAATGAAAAACAAATAGGAACTACATAAAATAAAAAGCGCGCGCACTTATGAACAACGCATCGTCATCTCAGTCTGCCATTATACATGAAATAGAATAGCTAATTCTTCTAAAGTCGATCATGCTCATCCAAGAGAAACCGCGCGTCCCGTTCAACAAATAATATCAACATGTTTATGCGATTTTCCTATAAAAATATCAACTTTACTGCTTCTTAATAAAGATTATTCTTCTTCAGTAAATTTGCGAAATTATATTCATAAATATATAGTAAAAAAATCTATATGAGTGCGCAGAAAAAGTGCATTGTAAAACGCAGCAGCTACCGTGTAAGGTGAGCAGTAAGGCGTAAATGCCATGATCAACCTTCGTGACGGCATTAAATACTAGAAATGCAGTCTTTTTTTCAATAGTTGCATTTATAATGGTCTATTAAAATAATTTATACAGCCTCCTCTCGAATAACGCATTTTATTTATACGAGCGCGTGTTGTTGATCAGTTTATATCCGTTATTTTAAATTGCTACGGTTTGTTTAAGTTTTCAGCATTGCTCAGTTGCAATTAAATTTAATTTATGCTTCATATACATCACTAGTTCATTGTTTTCTTCTCTTGCATTTTAATTTATTACTACTCTAATTTATTAAATATTATGGAGATTAAATAAAACCAGTATTAGTTCTACAAGGTGACATTAAACTTGATCTGATTTAAGGAAACGTTGTCAAAGGCCGCAATTGAATAAATATTACATAATTACAACGTAGTAGACGGCATGGCGACGCGACCTGCGCAAGATTGCGGTCAACGACCAGAGGCCCGCGCGGGCGCGTACAGACTCATAGAACTTCAAATGTGGAATTCGCTACATAAAAGCCCAAAGTATATGTAACCAAGCATCTACAAGATTACCTATCGTTGGCTCTGCCTAGATAATTTATACGTACAAATCAAATTCAACAGTAACTGGGAATGTTTTCAGTTCATTTTCGATTGTAATATAAAGAATGGTATTTATACGAAATTATAATTGTACAAAATGGAACAGATGTATTTTTAAAATTGCTTAAATTGATTACTGTTTCTATTTCTCATAGCTAATGTAAAGAATGAAAAGTTGTGGCACTTTCTTAAAGAAGTTAATTATTCAACTTGATATGATCTTCTAGCAGGTCCACTATCATGTAAATATTTTCCAAGAAATTGCAACGTGAAAATAGAGCTCAAAATTTATATCTCGATACAAGCACATCTTCAAACACATGTCGCGTTACCGCAATCGCTAATTACCTTACCTTGTACAACCAATCGCGGGAATTAATTAATACTATCGAAAACAGAAGTGAGATAGGTTACCGTGGTTGAACGTCAAATGGCGGTTAAATCTGATGTATTAAAAGCCTTTGGGCTTGTTTCACCGGAGGCACTAGCTACTATTATTTGTTACATGTACACGTTTACAAATGCGAAAATTGTAATTAATGTTATATAGAATGTATATGTGAGTGTATTAAACTGCTTTCAGTGGTCTATGGATTATAATTTAATACCAATAACTCTTTAACCAATATATTTTTAATTTAACTGAAATTAATGTACTGTAACACAGTCGTATGACATAGGGTTTTCTTTACTTTTGTGATATATAATTTTTTTTTTGTATTAATACTCAAATAGAAAACAATGCACATATATTTTAGGAAGTTTCACTCCAATGAACCTTGATTTTCACGTGTACCGACTGTCAACACTTTTAATTATGAAAATAGGTGATTGGAAGGTTCATTCGCGACGTTAAAAGGTTCACATAATCCCGACTAAGCGCGTGCAATGAGCTTATGGGAAGAGCTTTCGTCACAGGTCACTAATGATATTTACGGCCTTCGACTGACATGAGATACCTACTTTTTATGAACTTTTACTAAGTTATTGGCCGGCTCTAAGCATTAATTTCTTACAAATGATGTTATAAGGAATGTATCTTATTGTTTGGTATTGTAAAGTTTGTGCTGCATCTGGTTGATGTGTATAGTGATGGGCGCGTGGCGGAGGCTGTGCATGGTGCGGGGCGCAGGCGCCAGGTGAGGCAGGTGAGCCCGCCCCCAGCCGCCCCGCCACCTGCCGCCGCACTCAGTCCACCGCCACACGCCGGCTCGGCGACTCGTGCTCCGCGCACAACGCCGTTCTCTCTACATCGCTCTCGCGAGTCCTGTGTGCCGTCGTCTCTAGCTTTTCCCAATCATTCATACTCCTGCCTTTTTGTGGCCATTCTATTCTCGGACGCTCTTTGTGAGACTTCGAACTGCTTCTCGAAGTTTTCGACTAGTTTTCAAAACAAACTCTTTCCCGCCAAAAAAAGTTACGGAAGTTTTTCCCGCTCATTTTAAATCTTTCTGTTGAGTTTGAGCTGCGAGCTAGTCTCGCTGTAGAGAGGTCCCGACGGCGACGGTCGTGTCGGCATACGAGGCCGTCGAACGTTCGGAGGCAGGCCGCGAATGCGGTCTTGAGAGTGTCGTCAGAGGCCTCCCGGAGGCCGCCGGCACGCTGTTCCCACCGCAGCTCGGGTGCGTGTCCTACGTGACGCCGTGTGCTTGCTGTCCGCCGCTGCTGCTACCGCAGCCGCCGCCACAGCCGCACCCGCTATCGCTCCACCTGCCGCTCCCACTCCCGTTACCACTTGCGATTCCGCTCCATTCCAACCTCGACATCCAAGCCAACAAACACCAGCGACTGCTGCTCTCTAATATGGTAAGTAACACGACACAGTACTTACCTACAATATATAAAATAAACAGAGGATGATGTTAATAGCTAATCGTAACTTTCACGAAACACGACAAAATCGCCCACATTTAATAATTTGTCAATATATGGATACAATAAAATAATAATCACCTGATCCTGATAAAGGCGGATATAAAATAGTAGACGAACATTCCAAAATATATTTATTATATGTGTGGATATCGATGAGTACGAATCTTTTATTACAATTTTATTTAATCTTAATATTTACGTCGCTATCAAGCCACCCAAGTTAGGCTATGAAAGTAAACACTGATGATAGAAGTTTGACTTAAATAGAAGTCGCATTAAACTTTTCTCATTAAGACCACCCGTCGAAGGTGTGTTTATTTCATACTTTATTTATTCAAAAATCAAAATTTCTATCTTTAAACTTAAATATTTTACAAAAAAATCAAATACTTGTACATTACTAAAAATTTTTTAAAATCTTTGTTTACAAAATTATTGTTCTCTAAATTCTGTTATAATATATAAAAAATACACGTTAAATAAAATACATAAGCAACTTATCTAATCACGGACCACACATAAAGCAGTGCGGGAAAATTACAGTTTGTTTGATGGCAGGTCGAAGACACGATGTGTACGCACTATTCTTATTTATATTACCGTTATAAGACAACAACATTGTGTTAATTTCACTATAAAAATTATATATTTGACCACATAAAAATTCCCAAGTAAGCTGTTATAAAAGGGAGTTTATATGAAGCTTCCTCTCGTGTGTTTGTACCATCGCATGCATTGCTTAGTTACTCGTATATCAGTTTTACTGCGTGCACCAATGCACTCGAAAGTAGCCGATCCGAGAACCGGTATGTTCTCAATAAGCCTTCGTGATTCTAATTGGCCTCAGTCTCGCGATCTGCTCAAACATGACGATTTTTCTCATTAGACAGTCATTTCCAAGTTTCATTTGTTAATTAATGGACAGTGATTACCTACCACTGATTGGTGACAACAAATTAGAAGATTAAAAAATAAATTAAGTTCTTCTTAAATGTCGCGGGCGTGTTAGTTTAAATCTTTTTAGAATTGAGTTTGCAATGAACCGGTACCCGTAATAAAAGGGACACTGGTTATCGTCTTTTTTCCAGAGCGTGTCGCCGCGTGGCACACTCTAATTATACCAAAAATTTAGCGCCAACCAACACGGCTAGCAAACTGAGCACTTTACACGATCTCCGTAAAACCAACGCTTTTAACTAAGATATATTTATGCCTATAAGTTTAAAGAGGTTTATTATTTCTTCCTAATCACATATATAAGTGCAACAAAACATACTCGGTTGAAAAACCAAGAATATATAAGAATACATGCCAAAGCGTGGAATAAGTCTGAATGAAAACTGTAGATAGTTACTAATTAATTTTTATTTTTCAAACACTATATTTTGTATAAAATACAGAAAAATAAGATTTTTATAAATAATTTGTTATTGAGTGTAAATAATCAGGAACCATATACCACTAGATATCAATAATAAAATGTATTTTTAATGATCTTTGCCTATAAATAAATTATAAAACAAATAGTATTATATTATTGTAAGAGTTATTATTTTCAATTGGTCTGTTGTAGAAATTGTGTGAATAAAAGTTTAACTCGAGGGGCCCTATTACATCATCAAGTGTGCTTACAAATTATACAAAAAATTTAAGGTCATCGTGCTAGCTTATTCGAACCGGAACGATTGGAGCTCGTCTTAGAAAAATACTAGCAGGTGTAAAAAATAACTCATTTGGAATTTTCAATCTTTGTACATATATATATATATTGAACAAAAGATACAACTGGATACAATTGATTCGACCTCTGGGAATTTAGATTTATGTTTACACGGTTCTTTATATACTTAAATATATCCTCTAAGCATAAAGAAAAAATTGACTGTCGGATTTGAGAACCCACAAGCCACATCTACTTTTTAATGTTCGCTGCCAATTGATAAATAAATGCATACAATATACAAAGGATCTATTTTATCAGTCCGAATTTCCAAATTGAATCTATATAAAATCCTATTAATTTATTATAAACAAAAGTAATTACACTAAAGCTTTCCTATAGCACAATATTCTTCACCGCCGTATAATAGTGAAAATATAAGACCAGTGATCTGGGTAACGAATTTTTCTCACTAATTACTTAGTGTCAAGGCGATTGTGCAGGAAATGCTGCGAGTACAGAACAAAGGAGTCCCGGACGTTCATTAATAGGATCTTTCTAACTGCAATTTCCCTGAATAAAATGGGTTTTTAGTGGAAATATTAATATCAAGGAACATTTTGGCTGTTACATTTTGTTTGTTAATATTTATTCGTGTTTTACTTACAAATTAAGACAAAATACATATAAAATGCGTATGAACTTTGCCGCTGTACACTCGCGTCGTATTAGGCAAGCATAGTGGGGGCACAAATTTGTTTGTAGCAGTCACTTTTACTCGTGGACTGCAGCCTAGTTTAACATCAAGCGGAATGAGTAAATGGAATAGGACAGAATTACAAACATTTTATTAAGTAAGGCACCAAGTCTAGATTAAAACGGGGTTTGCAATTACATTAAGTGACATTTCAAAGGATCTCCTTGAATTGATTTGAATGCAACTAGATAAACTACCCGCATCAGTGTAAATTTTATCAGAATCCTTAATGAAGAACAAACTTTTAATCATAAATACTGTTATAAAATGAGAACATTCACATGCTGCTTTTGTAACTTATCGGATATGGGTTTGGTATGTGTTGCTGCATAGTGCATTTATTATTAATACATTATCAATATTCTTAATAACAATAAAAAGTGACTAATATATCAATATAAAGTCGGAGGATCTTAAGTGGGATAGAAATACTTAACCATTCGAAGCGTGTCGAACCCTTCTCATAGCATTACTCAATATGGACTGTTACAACACAAAAGCGATATTTCGCATATTTCTACTAACCATAGAGGAGGTAACAGTAGACGCAAACACATATCCAACAATCGCCCCTGAATAGCTATACAACCTACGCTTTAATGTTACCTATGTGATGATACACAAATCTCCCTATAGACAGCTAGATTAAAAAATGTTATCTCTGTTTTTCCTTTTTATCCCAAGTGGATTTCAGATTTATGGGAAATTCTAATTTGAAACCGTTTTACTAGAGAGCAAAGATGACTTTTCTCATTTTTATTGCTGCGGAACTTTTAATTATGATTGCTATGAATCAAAACTTTCATTCTTATTGAATAAAAAATGTTTTAATGTAAAATGAAGATTAAAGAAGTGACAATGGATTTAAATTAGATAATGGAAATACATTACTGCATGATTAAAGTCCATAACTATGAATTTCTTCGTAACTAATCTGTAGTGAAGGAATGTACACCTAAATAACTGAATGCGCCCATAATTCAAGAAACAAAGGCGGGGCGTATGGTTATCCAGAAATAGTCAGAAAAATAAACAAACGTTCACCAAACATACACATCTAGCCAAGATCGTCTGAAAATTTTTCATTATGTTAAGAAATACATTAAATAAATATTCCATTAGCTTAAAATATGGGTAAGTAATATGACCAGAAGAGTAACTTCATAAATAATAATAAGGTATACACTTAATAGAAAATACAAAAGAAAAAGTATTTTTAATGAAACAAAACACAGAGGTATCAATTACATTTGGGTATTTTTAAAGCGAGCCATTACTTACGAAAAAAAATGAAATTGGAGACCTGGCGAAGAGTAACGTCTATGCATTGGAACTAAATAAAAACTCGACTTTTATGATGTCCGTTTAGCAAAACGTGGCATGTCCTAATGTAAGCAAATTGCCATCGCAGCCTTTCAGCGTCCGGTCGCGGCTATCATTTCAAAGATAAGCGCTTAAAAGCCTCGTGGAAAGCTTTCAGCAGACGGACGATTACCTTATGTTTCCATACTTTTTAGTCGACGCGACGACGTGCTCAGTCTGCTGCAGTTATATCGAACACCGGCTCATTTGGTAATTGGCTCTTGTAAACTATTCATCTGCATTTCATAACACACCCCGACAATTTACTTGATAAACGTCTATTCATTTTAGCGCATGCATTTAAATAAATGAAAAATGTTTATTGCAAGTTGATAGATATATGCAATGCTGTTAAAATGTTTCTCTGCTCTATATACAGTTAATTTTCTCTTTTATTTCCATCACATTTTACTATAAACAACATTTTTTCGATATCATATTTCATCATGTTGTTGTTTTTCTAACGGTAAAAAAAAGGATCGTTTACCTCTTTCTATGAAGTAAGTTATGCAAAAAGGCGTCCTGTTAGATAATTCAATATAGGACGAAAATTTTGAGAAAAGAACATAATATGGCGCGTTAAAAAGTAGGCCTAAAACACAATTTCGGGAATATCAAAGACACGTTAAATTTAAAGAAATAAGATGTTGTTACGACAACCTAATAATCTTAATGCATTAGAGTACAAAGGGATGCCTTCTTCAAAGAGGGCGCGACGGGAGGGGCATCGCTTTATTTTGTTTCATATTGTCTCTACAACTTTGCTCTGGGGTACTTTTTCGATAAAACTTACCGTTTTCGAGAAAAATCCGAAAAACCTAAAATTTTGACTTTTGACCCCGAATAACTGTTGACACACGCATGGGATCGATGGGCACTTTTCGCACATTATTTGTAATGGTAAACCCAAGGTCTCTACAAAAATTTGGCTCTGTCGGAATTTTTAATATTTGATCATTCGATATTATGTAGGACGTGATTCTTATAATCGCAATATCTGAGAAATGGTAGGTCTTAGAGAAAAAATCATAAGGACCATTTTTATAGAGAATTTCGAGATCTACAACTTTGGTCTGATGTACTTTTTCGATAAAACCTACCGTTTTCGAGAAAAATCCAAAAAACCTAAAATTTTGACCTTTGACCCCGAATAACTGTTGACACACGCATGGGATCGATGGGCACTTTTCGCACATTATTTGTAATGGTAAACCCAAGGTCTCTACAAAAATTTGGCTCTGTCGGAATTTTTAATATTTGATCATTCGATATTATGTAGAACGTGATTCTTACAATCGCAATATCTGAGAAATGGTAGGTCTTAGAGAAAAAATCATAAGAATCATTTTTATAGAGAATTTTAAGATCTACAACTTTGGTCTGATGTACTTTTTCGATAAAACCTACCGTTTTCGAGAAAACTCCAAAAAACCTAAAATTTTAACCTTTGACCCCGAATAACTGTTGACGCACACATGGGATCGATGGGGACTTTTCGCATATTATTTGTAATAGTAAACCCAAGGTGTCTACAAAAATTTGGCTCTGTCGGAATTTTTACTATTTCAAATGTCTAACTTGTATATAATTCAAGAAATACGGTTAAATAATTAAATACAAAAATTAAAAATTCGAAAACTTCTTAAATGGTATAGATTTCAGAAATAACTAAATAAACAAAAAGGCGAGCGTCGACCGAAGGTCGGCGCGAGTCGCCGCTGACAACCCCCCCCCCCCCCCTCCCCCTCCCCCTCCCCCCAACCCCACCCTTCTTATTCATAATATTAAAGAATATTAAAAAAAAAAAACAAAAAAAAATTTTTTAATACAAAAATCGAATAGACCAAATTTTGATCAAAATAATCCTTTGCACGATCACTACACGTACTTTCGCTAAACGCAGCCGCTACAACATATTTTATTTCCACAAAAAATAATACAAAAATAATGCAATTTTGCAATTAATTATGATAAGAAACACACTGACTACATTCTTAAAAAATTTATAAAATATATAATTATTGTTATTAAAATTAAATAATTTATTAAGACTTTTTAATTAGTTAATTCTTAAAAATATTGCGTTTGAATCACATCACGTCAAATTTGAATTCGAATTGGATATATTTTATTACGAATTTCATCTTCTCATAAGAATAGTTAATCTTAGAGCTTGCCGGCATAGTAAGCAATTTCAAAACTAACAATAACCTAGTTATTTCAATAATATAATTATTAACTAAAATTCCTACATTCCCACGGAACTAAATAAATATAATAATAATCAAGCTGGAAATAAACTTGATAATCCTACTAAAACAAAATACACCCAAATTAATGGCACAATAACATGACTTAAAGCTATTCAAATTTAAAAAGATATTAACCAAACATTTAGACTTAAAACAGGCTGATTTCTTTTTTATTAAACAAATGATCAATATCAAAAGATAAAATGTCAGTGCAGAAATTAAACGTGTCTTTATTATACAAAAAAAAAACTAGGTCATGAATCAACTTACTAATATATTTTCACATTAATACTTTTGGTGTTATGTCTTGAAGAAATAAATTGTGCCAAAATCATATTTTATATATAATTCATTATGCCTATTGCAAATATGTTTCATAAAAACAGGCGCGACACATTACGAGCCATGATTTAGTTTTGATCAATGTTAATTTTTTGTTAAATTGATATATTTTTATGAATATGAATTGGTACTGTTAATATTATTGGATACGGGTTCAATGATGTGTCAAAAGTGTTTTTTTAAATGTGAGATACTATTTTCATTTCTTCGCATACTGCAGATTGAAATTATTTAATTCGTCTACAGATAGTTGTCCGGATTCAACGCAAGAACGGCAACAGAAACTGTAATTAAATATAAATTAGTATTATAGTATATACATAATTTTAAAACACAAATGAATGCGATATTGAGTAATTTCGGAACGCATTTCAAAGGAAAGAGATAGCATGATGTGAGAAGGGGATAGAAACACAATACGACCGGGTGGGCTTTGAAGGAACGTTACCACTAGGTTTGAAAAACTTTACTATGGGCTAGTATTATTTAAATACCATGTTAAGATGAGGCAGTGAAAATACTATTGGGTCCTATTAACATATATTATTTTCCATCTTACAAAAGTAAAAAAACATTTTTTCAATGGTTTCTGAGATATTCAATATAACAACGAAGAATCTACAGAAACTGCACAATAACAACGATTTTGTAGATCCTTTCATGTCAATAGGACGTCCAAAAAAGCATACAAAATACGTAGGTTACAATCGGGTATCTCTTTATGATACATACCCAGAATAATACGGATGGTGACAGAATTTGCTGCGCACGATGAGTTTGCAATTAGCGAAGTAAGGACTGTCCGTGCACGATTCTGGTATGTAATCCGATCCTGGAACAATAGGAATAAATTATTAATTAATATATAATTAAACGCTAGACTGCTCATGTTTACAAAAAAATGAAAATAAAGTCCAATTAATAAGTATGCTAATTTATTAATTCAGCGGTTCTCAAACTTTTTTGGCGAAGGAAAAAGCCTTAATATAATTATAAAAAACTGATTTATATGTATTTATGAATAATCATATTGCAATGTAATATTACGTAATATTTAGTTGGAATATTTAGATGTAACCTTATAATCTCCCTTTGGTAGGTATTTTTTGCAGTATTTTAGCCCTAGGGTTCCGCGGAACACACTTTGAGCATGGCTGCATTAATTTATATAACGAGGGGAGGTATTATGAGTAAGCTATATAAAAATTAAAT